>CM035406.1:212518217-212925717 GCA_020310875.1 Ceratopteris richardii
GTGGGTATATGTGTGTGTATGTATAGTGTGTGCGTATGTGCGTGTATGCATATGTGTGCGTATGTGTATGTGTGTGTATGCGTGTGTGTATTTATGTATGCAGATGCATGTGTGCATTTTATGCATGTGAGTGTACATGTGTGTGTATGCATATGTGTATGTATGTGTGTATGCATATGTGTATGTATGTGTGTATATGTGTGTGTATGTGTATGTGTGTATGCATATGTGTGTGTATGTGTATGTGTGTATGCATGCATGTATGTATGGATGCATATGCATGTGTGTGTATGTATATGTGTGTACATGTGTGTATATGTGTGTGTATGTGTGTATGCATGTGTGTATGTATGTATGCATGTGTGTATATGTCTATGTGTGTATGTATATGTGTGCATGTGTGTATATGTGTGTGTGTGTATATGTGATTGTATGTATATGTGTGTATGTGTGTATGTATATGTGTGTATGTGTGTATGTATATGTGTGTGCATGTGTGGGTGTATGTATGTGTATATATATGTGTGTATGTGACTTTATGTGTGTGAATATGTGTATGTGTGTGTATGTATATGTGTGTACATGTGTCTGTGTATGTATGAAAATACTTGTATATGCATGTGTGTGCATGTATGCATGTGGCTGTATGTATGTGTGTGCATATGTGTATGTGTGTGTGTATATGTGTGTGTATGTACATGTGTGTGTATCTGTATGTGTGTGTATGTATATCTGTGTATATGTATATGTGTGTGTATATGTATGTGTGTGTATGCATGTGTATGTATATATGTGTGCATACATGTGTATGTGTGTGTATGTTTATGTGTGTGTATGTGTATATGTGTATGTATGTAAAATGTATGTATGCATATGCATGTGTATACATGCATTTTGTATGCATGTATGTATGTGTGTGTATATGTGTATATGTGTGTGTGTCTATGTGTGTAAGTATATGTTTGTGTATGTGTGTCTATGTGTGTGTATGCATATGTGTTTGTATGTGTATGTGTGTATGAGTGTATGTGTATGTGTGTCATTGCATGTGTATTTATATGTGTATGTGAGTGTATATGTGTATGCGTGTATGCATATGTGTGCATATGCATGTGTGTATGTATGCATGCATATGCATGTGTATGAATGTGTGTGTATGTATGCATGTGAGTGTATGTGTGTGTATATGTGTATGTTTGTGTGTGTGTATATATATATATGTGTGTGTATGTATGTGTGTATACTTCTATATGTATGTGTGTATGTGTGTATGTGTGTATGTGTGTATGTGTGTATGTGTGTATGCATGTCTATGTATGTATGCATGTGAGTGTATGTGTGTGTATGTATATATGTGTGTGTGTGTCTATGTGTGTAAGTATATGTTTGTGTATGTGTGTCTATGTGTGTGTATGTATATGTGTTTGTATGTGTATGTGTGTATGTGTGTGTATGTGTATGTGTGTCATTGCATGTGTATTTATATGTGTATGTGAGTGTATATGTGTATGTGTGTGTATGCATATGTGTGCATATGCATGTGTGTATGTATGCATGCATATGCATGTGTATGAATGTATGTGTATGTATGCATGTGAGTGTATGTGTGTGTATATGTGCATGTTTGTGTGTGTGTATATATATGTGTGTATGTATGTGTGTATACTTCTATATGTATGTGTGTATGTGTGTATGCATGTCTATGTATGTATGCATGTGAGTGTATGTGTGTGTATGTGTGTATGTGTATATGTGTGTATGTGAGTGTATATGTGTGTCTCGTATGTGTGTGTGTGTGTCTATATATATATATATATATATATATATATATATATATATATATATATATATATATATATATATATATATATATATATATATATATGTGTGTGTGTGTGTGTGTGTGTGTGTGTGTGTGTGCGTGCATATGTGTATGTATGTCTGTGTGTATATATGAGTATGTGTGTATATATGTATGTGTGTGTACATATATATGTGTGTGTACATATATATGTGTGTGTATGCACATGTATGTATGTGTGTATGTGAGTGTATGTTTGTGTGTATATCTGTATATGTGTGTCTCTTATCTGTGTATATGTATGCATGTGAGTGTATGCGTATGTGTCTGTGTGTATGTATATGTGTGTGTATGCATGAGCATATGTGTGTGTTTATGTATGCATGTGTGTACATACTCGAATGTGTGTATGTGTGGGAGTGTGCTCCTAGCATGAGGTGTCTTGCCCTCTCTTTCACTCTCTCTCCTTCTCTCTCTCTCTCTGCTTCTTTGACAAATCTTGGCACAAATGTGTTGGGAAAAATCCCTTTTTTTTTTGTATTCACAAGCTGTCGCTTATGCGATGTGTTTGCATCGTAAACAATTTGCCCAGGTCGATTGCAGCATTGCTAATATGCGACATTGTTAGCAATGATATTTATAATTGTCGCATGAGCAATGGTGACCGTCCATTATACGACAGCCTCTTTTTTTCTTTCACTTGAGCATTGCTTATGTGAGGTTGGGTGGAAATAACATTGCATAAGTGACACTACTTGCTTTTGTTTTTTATTGGTGGTATTGTACACCTCTTTATTCCTTGTAGTGCAATACAAACTATGTTTCTACAAATAGATGTAAAGAAGTTGAGAACTGAGGAATGTGAGAGAAAACTAAATATTGTATTAAACCACTCATGTTTTTAATTGTCTTCATTGTTTGCACTTGATGAAGGAGCATAGAAAAATAAGCGCTTGCAATTTTTCAAAAGCGAGAAAATGAAGGTAAAGAGATAAGTCACGTATTAAGGTTGTAAAAAGGAACGATTTACGGAAAGTGGACACCAAATATGCCCAAATACACGAAGCTGAAAATGCGCATTATGCTTTGACTGTGTGTTAATCTTTATAGCGATTTTTCAAAAGTGAGAAAATGAAGGTAAAAAGATAAGTCACGTCTTAACGTTGTAAAAAGGAGCGATTTACGGAAAATGGACACCAAATATGCGCAAATACACGAAGCTTAAAGTGCTCATTATGCTTTGATTGTACCACTCGACAATTTTATTATGGGTCTAAAGTTAATGTAAATCATGCTATTTCTAGTTGAAATTAGTTCTCTCTTGTGTCGCATTTGGGCAGTCTAACTATTGCTTTGTAGAATACGGAGGGTCCCATGGGTACTATGCCCATTCACTTATACAGTTGCAATTTCAAAGTTAAATTCTCACTGCCTTGGTTCCTGATCTTTTTTGTTGTTCTCCTCCCAGTCAATTTGTGGGAGTGTCTCTTGTACTTTCTTTTCCTGCATCAATATTATACTTTCTGTTTGTGCTCAAAAAAAAAAAAAAAAGTTAAAATCCGAGAGAGAAAAAAAAACAGCTCATTTGATTTTATTTTTATTTTTAAAAATTTATAATAACAAGAGACAAAATAAAATTAATAATGGTCTTATGCAGGGGCCCGGAACCCAGATACAAGACAAGGCCATCATTCTTACATAACTCAAAATCCAAGGATCATTCGGTTTTGGGTTCTATGTACCCTAGACTCTAGTGGATCTGAAATATGCTGCTTTTGCTTTTATTGCTTTTATAGATTGTCGTTGCCACGTTGGCCTTTTGATTTTTGTTGCATTCACATTTACGCGGCCTTTTCTGGTTTCAAATTCTGCATTGCGTGGGCGGACCCCACGTGTCAGAGGCTCAGGCCTACATCAACCACTTCATTTTTGTATATAGTTTTAACTTGTGGTTGCCTTATCATCATCCTTGATAACCACAATCAGAGATTTTCCTCTGCCCGGCAAGGCAACACGTGGCTCAGACCTGTAGCAGCTCTAATGATTTGTTATTCATAAATGAATATGACAAACGTGCAGAAATGAGATCACAATTTATTTATTTAAAAAAAATATTTTTTTTGAAAGTACAATGAATTTGGAAAGACACACACACCCGACCTCGTTAGGTAGAGGCACCCATCTTAGGGAATTTTGAAGCATCCAGCCCCAGCTGGGACTTGAACCCTCGGCATTTGCTTAGGAAAACAAGGCACTTCCGCTACACCATGCCCGCTGGATAAAAAAAACTTTTTTCTTATAAATGCATGACAATGAATCAGAACAAGAGAAAGCTTAGAGAATACATCAACTCAGGGGAGGGAAAGCTCAATGACTGAAATAACGACATCATACACGGCCTTTGGATACACTAGCTTTTCAAGGACTCCTTCCATCTAAAAGGGAGCAATTTTTTCATAATATAAATAGCCTTACATTGCTAGGGGGGACATCAAACATGGCTTCAATAGTCATAAGCCATACTTTTTTTAGGGTAGAATTGAATTGATAAATGAAGTTCTTATTTCCTTTGTTGAAGATAGCATTTTTTATATTTTTTTTAAATAGAGGTTCTCCAAGTGCCTACTCCCCCAAGCTTTAACTTTGAAAGAACAATTGTACAGATGAATGGGCGTAGTACTCATGGGGTTAGACAAGGTCACAACTGTATCCCACAAAAAGGGGTTAGACAAGGTCACAACTAGTTACAATTGGTTTAGACTAGCCAAAGCCATTACATGTCTAGCCCACGGGGTTGAACACAAAACCTTCGCCTCAAGAGACTAGTGCTTAACCAACCCACCTATGAGATGTGGACATCACATAGCATTATTTTTGTTATTCCAAATATGCCAAATAGTGATAGATCTCCATGCTGCAAGAGCACACGATCAAGCCTATGGCATCCACTAAGCAAGACTCTCTTTTAATTCTACCAATCTAGATGCAAGTCCCAACATTGAGTATGTAGCTCCTACCAAAGTCCCTAAAGCAACATTGAGTATGTAGCTCCTACCAAAGTCCCCAATGCCTAGCTTTAGATATTGTCTTCTATAGCAGAGCTTTTTCTCTCATATATCCATGCTTGATAGTTTTCGATAAGAATCCCTTGAGTATAATGGTTTGGTCTTTCATCCACTTCTCTCATCAAGTCTCTCTCTCTCTGTCTCTCTCTCTCACACACACACACACTCACTCACTTGATTGATTCTAAAGCCTCTTCCAACGCCTCTTCTCAAATTCTTTCCTCTTTCAATTTCTTGTTTTGGGATTGAAGCAATCATGCAAGCATTTCTTCAGAGAGTGGCTCCATATACAACCTTACTTTGCACCCACTAATGTAGCGTGTTAAGAATTCTCCATCTAAGGTAGCTAAACTAATAGCTCTCCCAAATGAGATTCTATTTGTTAGTAGGGGTCCATAGTCTCTCTTCTGAATCTTCTTTGCATGTTCCTTAGATCCTTGAAGAAAACCTCTATTTTGTTAGCCCCTTGTCTTTGATATGTGCATTGTAGTATGCTTTCTATCTAGGTTTAGCTGCGTACATCCCTACAACTGGCTGTAGATGTGTTACTTGTAGCCTCTCAATCTGTGCTAATTGTTACGATAATTCCTGCCCTATTGACTCATAAGTTTTAACCACTTGCAAAGTAGGCACAATAAGTAGAATAGGAGAATCACATTTTGGCCATGAACCAAATTGAATGAGGTGGATCCAAATGGCCCAAAAAAGCTTTCATAACCTTCACTCTATTTGCCTTTAGAAGATCTAATACAGTAATTTATTCTATCCTCATCAATCGAGATTCTATTTTTTTGAGACAATATGCCCTAATATCTTGCCTTGTATGACCGCAAACACGCATTTTCTTGTCTGACCATGAATATGCATTTTTCTAGGTTCAAGCACACTTTATATTGTCAATACTTGTCAAATATTCTTTAGAGTTTTTGGATACGTAAATCGATTTGTGAAAAGTAGGTACATAGATTGTCTGCATATATTTCCATGCTCTTTTCTGAGGTACTCTTTGAATACATGACACAATAATAATTGGAAAGTTGTTGGAGCATTGGTCAACCCAAATCGCATTACTCTAAAGGCATAAATGCCCCATTTTGTAGAAAAGGCTATCTTATGTTTGTCTTTAGGGGGAATAGCCACCGAACTGTATGTTTAGAATATACCAAGGAGTTTGTTGACTTCCTTGCCTACTACTCTTTTCAATAGGTGGTGAGTTATGGGGAGAGGATAACTATGCCCAATAGTGTCAAGATTGAACTTCTTCATATTAACGCAAATCTTGAGTTTTCTATTCTTTTTATAGACTACCATTATTGCTGATTCCCACACGATGTGGTTTATCTCATATATGAATCCCATTTCCAACACTTTATCCATCTGGGAGAACATACATTCTCTAAATAGGGAATAGACTTTTTAGGTCCTATTAATCCCCTAGCCAAGAGTTCACATGCTAAGTACATCATTGTTGCAAGAGATTATCTGACTAAATGGGTAGAGGTAAAAGCAACAAGGAGGAATGATTCATAGACAACAACTAAGTTCTTATTTGAAAATGTGTTTACATGATATGAATTGCTGATAGAATTGGTAAGTGATCATGCAACTCACTTCTTGAACGAGGTCATTGAATATCTTTTACAAGAATTCATGGTCATTCACGAGAAATCAGCTCCATATCACCCTCAAGACAATGGGCTTGCCAAAAGCATGAACAAGATCCTATGTTTGGTATTAACAAAGCTTGTAAACATTAAGCACTCGACTTTGGGTCAAACAACTTCATCATGTTGTTTGGCATATCGAGTTGCCTATAAAATGATACTTAAGGCCACTCCTTTTCATATGGATTTTGGCCAAAATGTGGTGCTCCCTTTAGAATTTGTAATACCGACACTCAAGGTCACACAAGAGCATGAATGGATTGGTCATGAGCTATCTTCATGGATCTTAGACCTAGAAAGATTAGGTGAGACAAGATTGAGAGCTACCGGGGGCATATATGCTGCAAGGAAAGCGAAAAAAGCATATTTTGATGCACATATAAAAGATAAGGGCTTGAAAGCAGGATATTTAGTTTTGAAACAACATGCACATAAACTTGAGAAGCTTGTTTATGGGCCCATGATCATTAATATGATATCTAGAAGTGGAATAGCCTAGTTAGCCACCTTAGAAGGACATGTATTACCAATTATAGAGTTAGGATTTACCAAGAGCCTTTGACTAAAGAGATTCTAACTCGACCCAATGTGGCTAAGAAACATAAAGAAGAAGAGCTAAGGATACACAAAGAAGCGAAGGGAAGACTTGGAATGAATTAGAAGAATGAAGTTGTAATTAAAGGTATAGATTAGCCTAGGCATGCAAATCATGAAGCCCAGAGATATTACATGGCTATGTGCTAGGTTAAGAGAAAAACATCTCATAGCAATATTGATAGATGACCCTTTTCCCCAATAAAATTTGGACATGGCATCACTACTAAGACACTCAGGGCATTGATTGATTCAGGTGCAACAATGAGTGCCATCATCTACTCTTGTTGTCAAGATATGGGATTGTCAATTAATCCTATTGAGCCTTATCTTGTAGGAATAGGAGGACTAGAAACCCCTTGCATGGGCGAGGTGGGACTTCTCCTCTCTATTCAAGACATCCTGATGACAAGGACAACATGTTAGCAGTCAAGGAGGCTTAACACGCCAAGGAAGCCTGAGGCAAGGGAACCAAAGAGAGCAAAGGCAAAGAGAAGTTCAAGGAGGGCTAAGCAGACAAGGAAACTAACGAAGAGCTAGCAGGTAGGTCAATCAATTTTTCCAAATCAAGCATACATCAAACAATGATTGTCATCACTACACTCCATTATAAACCTCATTTTTGGTAGAATAGACTTTGTTTTTTTTTCAACCTAGGAGTCCTCAAACTGAGGAGTATTAGAACAATCTATGTATCTAATTTCATAATTTGTTGAGCCCATTTGAGCCTTCAAATGAACTAGAGAACCTAATTTTTAACTAGGTCAAACACTTGGTTTGACAGGGCCAAAGCTAGTAAAAAATGTATAAAAAGAGCTAGATGATTCATTTTTGGGGTTAGCTAGTTGAAGAGTGAACCAAAATATGAGCATTGTAAACTTATTTTGGATAATCAAAGTTTCCATTGTTCTCTCCTTGTCTTACCTTGTATGGGTGTGTGTGTATGTGTGTGCATGTTAGTGTGCTCCTCACTCACTCACTTGTGTATTCACTTGCTCATGGTCATCATACCACCCTCACATATCCACAAATTGATAATTATGAGGTGGATCTCATCACATTGGTGCTTACCATTGTGCTAGAGTGACACCAAATTTGGCACAATTGCCAAGGAGCGAGCTTCAAGGACAAGCATGTGATAGTAAGACATTGAGATTTGATGTTGTAAGCATAGGTAAATTTCTTATTTTTTCACTTTTTACCTTTTTCATCATCATCCCTACCATCCCTACTCACCCCCTATCACCATCCCAACAACACGGTTGTACTTAGGAAGTTGGACCAATCGACAAAGCATATGAACCTTAGGTCCATTAGACACCTATGTTGGGATAGAAAAAGCATCAAATCATGTGACGCTAGTGTCAATCACACTGCTAAGTCCTGGGCTCAACAACTCAGTGACTATCCTTATGTATTGAGCTTAGAGATGAGTGAGTAAGAAATGTTGTTTAGCATGGGCAAAAGCCTATAGGTAGTTCAAGACTTGCCTATTTACAGACCCCTGAGGATCCCTATAAGACTCAATTGGAATACATATAAAGCAACCAATTAAGTGTTCACATCTACGAGGATGAATTGAGAAGATCAATGGTCCAACTCAAAAACCCAGATCAACCCTTCAGAATTGAACACCCTGTAGTCAAATTCGAAGAGGGATCATATATTGATAAGTGAGGAACCATGCATGTGGTCATGAGCTCACTTGATAGAACATATGAGTTTGGAATTATTATTCCTGAGTCCAAAATAGGAGACTTGGAACAAGAAAACATTAGAAAGGACCCAAGAACACATCGTGATAAGTCTAGCTTATCAAGGATAATCATACCAGAGTGGATTGCTCAAGATAATAAGAGCATAGAGATTTTTTTGAATGGTGAAACTGATGAAGCATTTTGGAGGCTCAAAACTGACAAATTAAGGGAGATAGATGGAGTGAGTATATATGAATTCAAAGACCCGGACACCCCTTAGAAGGTAATCTATTTAGATAAGTCTTCAAAGAGGTTGTTTGTGGTTATGGAACATGGAAGAAATGCATATACTTGGAAAGGTGAACCGGTATTCCCTCCTTAGAGACTACATGGTTCACATGGTTAGCGCCATGGAGAAGGATCTTCTCAGGTTTCATGAATCCATGAAGAGATGATTCCAGAGAGGCCTGAAGTTAGCTTCACAAACCATTTAGGATGAGAGAGGTTGGGATGGGATACAGATAGAATGGATCAGGAGAGACTGAGAGGACCTAGACACCAAAGAGGGCATTGATGAGTTTGGAGTGTGAACAAAAAATTTAGCATTGTAAACTTGTATTTAATAATCAAAGTTTTCATTGTTCTCTCTCCTTATCTTACCTTGTATACGTGCTTGTGTGTATGTGTGTGCATGTTAGTGTGCTCCTCACTGACTCACTTGTGTATCCACTTGCTCATGGTCATCATACCATCCTCACGTCTCTGTGGATTGCAAATTATGAGGTGGATCTCCTCATGTTGGTACTTATCATTGTGCTAGAGTGACACAACACTAGCATGCCATGATGAAGGCCTCACTTAGTCCTTCTTTCTAGGCCAAGACTAGATCTATAATCATGCAGTCAACTTAAATCCAAGAAGTAGACTTCTTCATATTTGGGTAAATGAGCGGCATGTCATGATAGAGCTAGACAATGACACAGTCACTAATCTAGATTTTGCACCTACGCTTAGACTATCAAAGGATAATGATGAAGATTTTTTTTTTGTTATTGCCCTAAGCTATGTGACGCAGAAGACCAACTGTTGACGAGTGGGCACGAGAAGTGTTGGAACTCCCTTCTTTTCCAAAAAAACTACAACCTCAGTTAAGGTGCCTTAGAAGACACGTGAATCAAGAAGAAAGGCAACATCATGATGTAGAGCAGTGCATAACATAAAGTAGATATGGGTACACAAGGTTGAGAACATGATTACTCCCTTGCCCATGCAATTAGTGTTGAAGAAGCAGCCAAAGAAGCTAAGAGAAACAACTTTAGGATATCAAAGGTCTCATTTGAAATGAGTACTCTCCATTTGGGTACCGAAGCAATCAATGAAGGGTGACCATAATCCTAGATAAATCTGGGTGTCTAAGGCTTGCTTATGAGCTCAAATAAATACACATGAGCTCTTGTGGTTTGATTAGTGCTCATCAATCCCAAACCCCCCCCATACCTATATTGAAAACTATTGTAAACATACCTTCATATAAAGTCAATCCTCGAATAACTTAGAAATGGGTACCTAAAAAGTCCTGTACCCAAGTCAAGTCATCATTGAAACCCTTATCAACATGAAAAACTTTTAATACCATAAGGGAAATTTGAAAAGTCAAATCTAGTGAAAAACCACCTGACCCAACCTTGTAAAATCTTTGTACACTTCTAGAAGCATGCAGATTTCATTGCATCTCCCAAGTATGCATATCATGAAGTGACTCCATTAACATTCACACACACCATTCTCACACATCTCTTTAACCATGCACACATGGTTCATAGACCATCATATTAGTATTGCAAAGAGAATAAGGCATTGTCAAGTTTCTATTATATGATTCTTCTTCTTCTAGCAGATCTACCAAACACATCAATTACAATATAAATCCATTGTCGAAGCAAGAACTAGCACCAAAGTAGGCATGAGCTCCTAACCCATAGATATTAGCACCTTGACTACTCCATAACATCCCAAGGAGAGATCAGAAGCACTCATACACTTGCAAACCATTCACATCCAAGACCCCCCATAGGCTACATGACCAAAGTTAGTGCCCATTCCTAGTCGTTTATCAAAATGGTAGGATCTTTAGGTGACACAACTTACATTTGGGAAGCCTAGTGTGAGTATAATAATGTATGGGGCAAGTACCTTTTTTTTTCACTCAAGAGTTTGAGAAATTGCACAATTCCACATAATTACAACCCACCTGGTAGAAGGCAGGGTTAGTAGATTACTTGAGCGTAGGACTCCCCAAAGGTGACATTATGTGATGCTATTAGTTGATCAACACATTTATGGCCAAGTAATGTGAAGGATGTACTAAGAATTTTTGTCATTCCCTACTTAACGTGCGGCAATGAATTAAAGAATTTCATACTTTCCCTCAATCTATTTAGAAAGTCCCTTGACATGCAAGGAATGCACGTTCCTATAGAGAAGGAGACTTTGGTGCCAAAAAACATGAAGAAATGCAACCTCACTAAGCTTGAAGACATGCCCGCAATGACCCCAAACGTTGTGATTCCACTCAGAATCTATATGCACCACTTTGCCTTTCTCAGGCAAGACCAATTTATGCAGTCACACAAGAGAGTCTAGTTTAGTCTTTATCTAGCCAAAAACTCTAGCATGAATATCAACTTGCCCATTTGGATTATCAAGAAGATCCATGCAGCAAGTGATCGATGGCCTCACAAGGCAATACTAAATGGATGTTGCGCTCTTACCCCTATAATTTATAGGTGCGTAGCCTATTACATACCCATCTAGTGTGCACTATTGTGGAGGAGTGCAAGATTTCAAGAGTAGGAATGCCTCTAAACCACTATCCAAGAGGATGCAAGGGTCCATACCATGTGCCCAGCCTAGAGGAGCCACCTTGACTCTGGACATTTCACTAGCAGGGGAACAAATTCTAAGGCCCTTCACAATCAAACTACCAAGATGTAGCACTAATAGAGCATCTATGGCTCAACAAGTGGTACCACCTATACCAACTAACCTTGAGTTTCCAGGAGCCTATTGGCCTTGAGGAATTCAGCAATGTAGATTTTGGACAACTTCTTCGAGAAGTGGATTTGGGCCCAGAAGAAGAAGATGAAGGCAGATATAAGCAACAACAACAACAACAACAACAACAACAACAACAACATTAAAGACAACAACAACAACAACAACAACAACAAAAACAACAACAACAACAACAACATTAAAGACATGAAGAAGAAGACGAGGAAGATGAAGAAGAAGAAGGCACATCTGCTTACACTATGGAACTTTGACAATTAAGAGAGACCATGGAAAGTTTTCAATCTAGAGGAGGACTCTCTATGTAGATCAATCACTTGCTGATGAAACAAATCTTCGTAGATGAAGGGGTGGATCCACGATTCATTGAAGCCCTATGACTATTAACAAAGGCTTGTGGAGTTCTGGAAGCCCTTGATTATATATTGCAAATACCCCAACCTCAGTATGATGAAAGATGCATCAACACCCAGTCGAGACAAGGTAAAAATATAAAAATACTCATCACTCAAATTGAAGCAACCATGATCACTCAAGTAGAGGCCACAATGGCCCAAGATGAGATGACGGTAGCCACGACCCCTCTTCCGACAACAACCATTAACCTCACTATTGAGACTTTTGTTCAAACCTCCCTAGTCTCACCCATTCCCCCTCCATCCCTGCTTAGAACCTAAGGTCCTCACACCACAACCACAAACAAAGTCAATAACAATAGGAAGAGCAGACCTTCCACACCCCACCTCATTCACCTCCTAGCATTGAGGATGTAGTAACAACCATTGAAGTGTCCACCACAACATCCACATTCAACTTTCCAGCCGTAATATCTCAATCGCAATTATTCTCTTCAATCACCAATCCATTGTAAAATACTTCTTCATCATCCATTGAACCCGCATTAGGAAACCCACTCTGACACCTTGCAATGGGCCACCCTATACCCACTTCCACCATGACATGCCACCGCACTACACAATCTACCCAACCCATTGTTCACCCAAGTACCTATACTTTCCCATTTTACTTATTTCAACCACCTTCAACCAAACATCACCTTGGGCATCCTTCATCGAAGCCATGTTCCAACCACCCACTCAATCTACTTCCTGCAAACTTGTTCTTCGCTCGATCCTCTCTCATCTTCACTTTTCACAACTACTACGAGGACTCCACTTGCCATCCCCATCTTCATTGTAGATCCCTCATGCACCACAACATCTGTTCCAATGGACATATCGCCACCCACAACACCTCCCCCTCCACCAACATCACATGCACTCACTACAACACCATGCACTACATGCACCTTTCCCATCCCCATTTCCTGTCCCCCTCCATTTTCTACACTAGACATATCATCTATGAATGTAGATACTACATTTAATACAATGATTCAATGTGCAAGTCAATTAAGAAAGGAATATCAAAACCTGAAGGAGTGCAATGAGGAGATCACTGCTGAATCTTCCTTGACTCCAAGCAAGAGTAATAAAATTAAAAGAGTAGATACTACATTTAATACAATGATTCAATGTGCAAGTCAATTAAGAAAGGAATATCAAAACCTGAAGGAGTGCAATGAGGAGATCACTGCTGAATCTTCCTTGACTCCAAGCAATAGGGTGTTGCAAGACCAGAATCACACTCTACATTAAGCCCACAATGAACTTGACTCCAAACTTCAAAACATCAATCAAAACCTTGCTACACATTATTTATAACCCATGCTATGGCCATGTACCACAAAGAAGGACATGAATAACTTTTGGGATCAAGGTCACAAATACCCCAGGTTGCTCTGATTGGATTAATTATCCCTACTTCACTCCACCCTGACCTCCCATACTGGCCTACATGGTGTCCACAGTCTGACATTGGACTCCATGGTTGAAGACCATCATAGATGTAACACTACACCAAGATGTGTATGAAAATATTTGAATTAATGCCTATGGTCTTAAGTTTGTTTCAGAAAGTAAAAAGCTCTTGGCACCTGTTGAGCCCATAAAAGTCAAGTGGTCAAAGTCAACTTGTCAAAGTCAACAAAGGTCAAGGTCAAAGTCAACAGGTGCAAAGTCAAAGTGCGTAAGTGCAGGTGTCAAAGTGCACAGGTAGTGCACAATGAATTGTCCATAAAGGGTAAATTGGAGAAAATGGGTTGCAGGTTGCATAGGTATTTTCTCTAATTCCCTAAGGTTCAAAGTGTGTTTTAAAGTGTTTTGGAAGGTTCAGGTGAACCCCCTCTTATGTGCAAAAGTGAAGACTTAAAAGGAAACATGAAGGTATGTGAAGCGGCAAAGTGTACGCATAGGTGAAAGAATGCCCCCCCCATTAAAATTTTTGGTTTTAGACTAAAGTCACTACAAGACAAAACAGTGAGTCGTTGGCTGCCACTTGGGAGGACAATCTTGGGACATCAAAGTGAGCACCAAGATACCATTGCAGTTGGGAGCGTACATGATCGACACACTCACATGAAGGCAAGGGCCATTCATGGACCAATTTTAGAGTAAGCAAGAGAGCATAGTCTAAGGAAGCAAGAGAGAGAAGTGCAAGAGTCACCAGTGCGACGACGCAGAGAAGTGGAAGTGAAGGAGTGCATAGGGAGTGCCTAAGGGATTGTGCAGAGAGTGCTAAGCTAGTACCCCAAGTATCTCAAGGTCCCATTGTAGTGGGCGCGTGCCGACAGAAGGTATTCACTCCTCCCCCTTGTGGAAGCTTGGTGCAAGGTGTGCACAAGGATAAGCTTGAAGCAGGTGGAGGTCTAGTGGAGAGGAGGCCAGCGACAAGAAGACTTTGGGATATTTGGTATTTTGTAATTGGGCATTCTGTGGGATTGTGCACAGAGGTATTGGCTTGTCTTGTACTTCAAACCTTGTAATTGTCTTACTGTAATCAATCGGCAAAAGCTTCCACGTGTATTTTCTCTTCTTGTTTCTTCCCCTTTTCTCCTACAAACCCTCAAACTCCTTCTTGTCTAAGAATCCACCAACAAAATTTGGCACGCACGGTGGGACCCCAAGGAGATTTGAGCTTAGGAGAAACCAAGTGCCAAGCATAGAAGAGATCAAGTGTCGACAGAACCACAGTGCTACTTCATCAAACAAAAGGTAAATATATTCTTATCAAGTGTCTTACATTCAGTGGGCTATGAGCTGCTCATGACCGCAACCCGGTCCCAAGTATTGAGGGTCACCTGCAAGCAGACAAGGAGGAAGGTTGTTAGAAGGTCCCCCAGTCCACTATCTTACACATCATCAGTCAAGAGCATGGCGGGTCAGGTAGACTTGGAAACTTTACTCTCTAGATTAATTATAAAGTTTCCTTCTTTCAAAGGCCTAGCTCAGGAGGATCCAGATGAACACATTAGAAGGTTTTTAGCACTATGTAAGACTAGAGGCCTAATGGGTAGGGAGGATGCTTTTTTGATTCTCTTCCCTGCCACATTAGAGGGATTAGCTGATAAGTGGTTCAACCAGTTTGCTGAAAACCATTTTACCACTTGGGATGTGATGAAAGATGCTTTTAAAAATCAGTTCCAACATGGCAACACTGCGGAGATTATCATAGAAGAGCTAGAAAATTTAAGATTAGGTCCAGGAGAAAAGTTCCCAGACTTTGTGACTCGGGCCAAAGCACTAATGGCTAAATTGCCAGATCCACCCCATGATTTTTTTGTCAAGAAATGGTTGGCTAAGCCCCTACCAGTGGCCACCCAATGCAAAATAAAGGAGTTAGTGCTACCTACAGCCTCCATAGAGGAGTTCATCAGCACAGCCACACGCTTGGAACAGATAAGGTACCAGTATGGAGCCACCTCTTCCCAACCAACATATGGTACAGAAATGGAGGATCCAGTGATACAGCTAAGGAAAGAGTTGGAGGGCTTAAAGAGAAATAAGCCCTACAAAGAGGAAGAGAATGTTGTTGCTCAGTTGAGAAGAGAGATTGAAGCACTAAAGCTCCAAAAGGAGGAGGAGGCCCAGGCAGAGGAATTGGCTCAGCTGCAATAGGAGTTGCAGGAGCTCAAAGGAGGTGGCATCAAGAGTGGACTTTGGTGTTCCATGTGCAGCAAGCAAGGTCACATAGTAAGTGAATGTCCTCTGTTAAGTGTGACTTGTCAATTATGCAGGAAGGTTGGCCATGAGGCCCATGAATGCCAATCAAGAGGAATGCCTGCAACGACATACTGGACACAAGGAGGACCCCCAACACCAGCAAATGTGATGGCTGCTGCACCAAATCAAGGTAACAACTATAATCTTAGACAGAGGAATGGAAATGGGCCTAGGAGGCCAATCATCTGTTTGTGGAGAATGTGGGCATTATCAAAGTAGGTGCACCCTACCAGAAAATGCCCCTCCCTGCAGGAACTGCCCTGATGCAAGAGACCATTATACAAATTGTTGTCCTAAGAATCAAGCCTCTTCCTCCGGGCCCCACATTCAAATGATTTCTGTGCACAAGGAAGAGGTCTGTGACCCAATCAATGAACCATCTCCATCTACCAGGGTGGTGCAATTAGAAGAAATAGAATCTTTGACTGTACAGACAAGAAGCAAGGGGAAGGCTCAAGTAGACATAGGACAAGAATAAAAAATTAAGGAAGGGAATCCAAATAGAGAAACATCTGAAGATAAAGTCACCACAGGTGTAGATACAAGTCAAAAAGGAGATCTCATATGCACCAGTGATGCCATTGGGCATGCCTTCAACAGGGCTCGTGAGGAGCTTGATAAGTCAACTGGAGTCCAAGCTCTCAAGGAATCAGAGGCTTCAAAACTACTCAAGTCCATGAAGAACGAGGTTAGTATTTTTGAATTAATAAAGATGGATGGGAAATTCAGATCAGAGTTATTGCAGATAATTGATGAGGCTTCCACTACAAGTTTGGTGGCAAACACGACGGTTTCACATAAAGGAAAAAGTGTAGGGGAAGCACCCCTTACGGTTTATAAAAGTCCTCGGCTTACAGTATCAATCAAGGGTCATGAATTTCAAGGTGTTATTGTGGATGGTGGTTCTGGCATTAACTTGATGCCTGAACATACCATGAAAAAGATTGGACTCCACCCTTCAAGACCTGCAAATTTCACTGTTACTTTGGCAGATCAGAGCAAAGTAAGGCCCTTGGGGGTAATCCCAAAAGTTCCACTTGAAGTACAAGGTAATCTATTCATTCTGGATTTTGTGGTTTTAAGATTGCCCCAGGTTGAAGGAGGATTTCCTCTCTTAATTGGAAGACCCTGGTTGAGGCATGCCAGTGTCATTCATGATTGGGGCAAGGACACTATGTGGGTACAAAAGAAAGGGCAGGAGCTGACACAGATTCATTTAGAAGAGGGCCCAGACAATCAAGGAAACACTAGTATGATGCAAACAGTTGGCATTTGCATGGAAACAGAATCGGAGATCAACCCCAAATAGATTTTGAGGAAGAAGAGGATATTCTAAATTGGCTCCAAGCAGGCAACTCTTCCTCTTGTTTTGGAATTTTTCTTAACAATTCTTGCACGACTGAAGGTTATGATGAAGATAAGGAAAAGGCCCAGGTTGATGGATTGGGAGAGCCCATCACAGACCACAGAAGGGGCAGGAAGACACCCCTCAAATACAACGTGGAGGAGGATGTGACAACCACAGATAAAGAAGTTTCTAAAGCTAAAAGCAAGGTAAAAAATTCTAGTGAAGAATGTTCTTTCCCAATTCAAGAAATCCCTGCAGGATGGATGCAGGACAAGGAGGAACACATTGAAGTCCAAAATACACCTGCTTATGAAGCAATGCACGAAAAGCTAGTAGAAGAAGACAAGGAAGCAGATGCACACGAAGATAATATGGTAGGGAGAAATCCTGTCCAAGAAATACAATTAGGCACTCAAGAAAATAATCAGCTAGTTTTGGTGGCCACTTGGTTGTGGAGCCACCCAGGGCTCCTTGAAAAGGTAAAATCATTCTTGACCCAGTATATAGATGTTTTTGCCTAGCATTATAAAGACTTAGAAGGAGTGCCTGCAACTTATGGAGAGCACAGAATCCCTCTGGTTGATGGAGCCAAACCCATAAGAGGAAAGAGTTATAGACTTAATCCAAAATATGCTGAAGCTGTCTATGTGGAAATCCAAAAGATGGAGATGCAAGAATTGTTACCGTTAGTGTCCATGTGAAAGGCCAAATGGCCACCGGACACTTCTTTGTATATGTTCTTTAATAAAACATATAGTGGCCTGGTCAGTCACAGACTGTAATTTCGACCGCATTTGTAAGACCTAAGAAGTCTGTCTTCGTGCTCCCTGTGTACTGCGTTTTCTGCGTATTCTACAACCTCTATGCGGAGTATTGTGTGTGGCGTCAAGAGCTCGTTTTTCTACTCCGAGCATATCGTCGTGGAGCTCTCGAGAAGGAGAGTACAGTGTGGTGCATCGCCATCGAAATACTTCACTGGTATACAGAGCAGTTCGAGGCAAAAAGCTTTGTTCCTTTTGTGCGAGCGAAGCGAACCCCCCCCCCAAGCTTTCTCCAAGGCTTACGGTATACAGAGCAGTTTGAGGCAAAAAGCTTTGTTCCTTTTGTGCGAGCGAAGCGAACCCCCCCCCAGGCTTTCTCCAAGGCTTACGACTAAGGCGGCGACCAAGGCATAGACCTTGGCATACCTTGTCATCCGAGTCACCGAAGTCACCGTTGGCGCCGTTGGCTGCGCGCGAGGGAGGACCTCAATGATCAAGGAATATAGAGGTTCCCGGTACTTCCCCCCAGAGCTCGCTTAACCGTGGCAATCTCTTGCCACTAAGCTACACTCTTGTGGTGTTTGAAGAAGGGGAAAGACTAAGGTTGACATTACCTTGAACAAGTTTTGGTCCCTCAAAGCTTCATTTTTGCTTTTAAAGCCTATTTCTGAAGCAATTTTGGGGTGTTTTTGGAGCCATTTCGGAGTACTTTCGCACGTAGTTCTCTTCACACAGGTCCAAGAACATCAAGAAGAGTGTTCCTTGTACTTCTCAGACAATAAATATCAACCTTTGGGGCTGTATTTTCAGCCACACTCGTAAAACTACAGGTTTCTCGAGGGGTTTTCAGTTTTGGTGGGAGCAGTCGCTGCAAATTTATGCAGGTTTTTAAAGCCTAAAACATCAGAGGTGACAGACACTTGCAGGTGTTATTGGCTATTGGCTTCTATTGGGTAATTGATTATATGCAGTGGAGTCAGTGATTCACTATGCAGGTAGACATGTCAGTACTTGCAGTTTTATGATACTTTGACACTGGTCATATGCTAATATTGCAGAGGATACTCTGGCAAAATTTTTCCAGATTTCTGGTTTAGTCAACTATATAGTGGTCGATTTACTCCTTGATACACTTATTTAATGGTGTCTGGACTCTTCTAGCTCCATTATCATTCTATTCAGTTCTCTACGATCATGGCATCAGAGGTCTCAGGCACATCCGGTGGATCAGGGTCTAGTGATAGCGTTCCGAGGAGGAGCTATAACTTGCAGGGCAAAGACCATTTTGAGATCCGAAAATTTGATGGCACAAACTTTGCTCTATGGAAGAATCAGATTAAAGATGTGCTGATTCAAAGAAGGCAATGGAAGCCAGTAAATGGGATTTCAAAGAAGCCTGCTGACATGGATGAAGATGATTGGGATGAGTTAGATGAAATGGCCAGATCTACCATTCGCTTGCACCTAGCAGATAATGTTTACTTTACAGTATTAGACTGTGAAAGTGCAGAGGAGCTTTGGAAGAAGTTATGCAATACATATGAAAAAGAGACGGCATCAAATAAAGTATATCTGATGAGAAAATTATACGACCTTCGTATGAAGGACACAGATAGTGTTGCTGCTCATCTAAATGAGTTTGATGCCATATTCTCCCAGTTACAGGCTCAGAAAATGGATATGGATAATGAAATGAAAGCAGTATTGCTGTTATGCACCCTATCATCATCATGGGATACATTTTGCACAACTATTAGCAATAGTGCACCAGGTGGTAAACTCGTCTATGATGACATATGTGGAGCACTCTTGAGTGAGGAGATTCGTAGAAAATCTATGGTTGGCACTCAGAGTGGAGATGCATATAATGTTCGTGATTCTTACCAAGGAAAGAATCAACAACGTGGCAGGAGCAAGAACAAGGAAAAGAATGTTCAACGGAATAAGAGCAGAAGTAAATCAAGGAAGAGGGATATTGAATGCCATTATTGTCATAAGAAAGGACACATGAAGAAAGACTGTTATGCATTAAAGAATGCTAAAGGTAAAGGACAGAATGTTGATGGGCATGTTAAACAGTTACCTGCACCATCTACTTCGACTGTGAAGATTGAAGAAATTAATGCTATTTCTGATGATGCTGATGTGTTGACACTTGATAGTACTGTGCCATCTGAGGCACTTATGGCTGATTCTCTTTCCCACACCTAGCTGCTAGATTCTGGTGCTTCTTTCCATGTGACACCACATAGAGAATGGTTCTCTAATTATGCAGCAAAGTCTCTTGGTACCGTGAGACTTGGTGACTCTTACCAGTGTGATGTTGTGGGGATTGGAGATGTGGTTGTGCAGTTCATTGACGGTTCAAAATTTACTATGCATAATGTACGCCATGTACCTCAGTTATCACGCAGTTTGATGTCAGTTGGTCAACTTGATGACCTTGGTTACAAGGTGGTCTTCTATGCTCAGTCCTTTCGTATATCAAAGGGCAATATGGTTATTGCAAAAGGAAGGAAAGTTGGCTCACTTTACCCTTTATTTGTATCACAGAAAGAACACTTGTTAGCTGTTACTGAACAGCCTATGGCTTGTATTTGGCATGGTTGTTTGGGCCATATATCTCGTAGTGGAATGGAAAATCTTTCTCGTTCTGGCTACTTACCTGTGTTATCTTTCTCTGATTTTTCATTTTGTGAGCATTGTCAATATGGAAAGCAAACCAGAAATGTGCATAAAACGCACATTGACTCTTCAATTCAGCCTTTAGATCTTGTTCATACAGATGTGTGTGGTCCTATGCCCACTAGGTCCTTAGGTGGTTCTCTTTACTTTGTCACTTTCATAGATGATGCTACTAGAAAAGTCTGGGTATATCCTATCAAATCGAAGGATGATGTATTCCCTACTTTCAGAAAATGGCTTGCTTCAGTTGAGACTGAAAAAGGAACTAAGCTTAAGGCTTTACGTTCAGATAATGGGGGTGAGTATACCTCACATGAATTCAGCCTTTTTTGTCAGTGTAGAGGGATTCGTAGAGAGTTTACAGCTCCTTATACCCTAGTACAGAATGGTGTAGCTGAGAGGATGAATAGAACTATTCAAGATAGAGTAGTCTCTATGTTGCATCATGCAAACCTCTCACAAGGTTTTTGGGCAGAAGCAGTATTGACTACAGTTCATGTGATTAACCTTTCACCTAGTACTGCCAAAGGTCTGAAAGTGGCACAAGAGTTATGGACAGGGAAACCACCATATTATGATCATCTTCGAGTTTTTGGGTGTGAAGCATATGTTCATATACCCAAGAATCTTAGACAGAAGTTGGACCATAAGTCAAAGAAATGCATTTTTCTTGGATATGGTCGAGAAGGACAATTTGGATATCGCTTATGGGATCCTGAAACACGGTCACTGATCAGAAGTAGTGATGTCATTTTTAATGAGTCTAAGATGCATAAACAGCCGATTAAGGAGGTTGAAGTGAGAAGAGTGGTGTTTGAGGATACTAGTCCTCCGGTTAGCATGCATAAAAATGCTGCACATAGGGATGTTCAAGAGAATGTCCATTCAGATAAGTCTGCACATGTTCCTCTTCAGCAACCATTGAGACGTTCTGCACGCGTCTCATATCCACCTGATAGATATGTTCTAGGTTTAGATTTTGTTATGCTAACAGATGTCGGTGAGCCCTCTTGCTACAAAGAGGCTATGCAGACAGAGGATCATGTCAAGTGGGAGCGTGCCATGAAGAGTGAGTTGGATTCTATTCACAAGAATGGTACTTGGGACTTAGTACCTTTGCCAAAGGGCAGGAAAGCTTTACCATGTAAATGGGTATATAAGCTAAAATTCACATCAGATAGTGCTTCTCCAAAATATAAAGCATGACTTGTTGCAAAGGGTTTTAAGCAACAACATGGTGTTGATTTTGAGGAAATCTTCTCTCCAGTGGTCAAGATGACTACTTTGCGCATGTTGCTTGGATTCGTTGCAATGGAGGACTTAGAGCTAGTCCAAATGGATGTGAAAACAGCTTTCTTGCATGGAGATCTTACAGATGAGATCTAGATGGAACAACCAGAGGGTTATGTAGTTCCTGGCAAGGAAAGTCTAGTTTGTAAGCTCAAGAAGAGCTTGTATGGACTTAAACAGTCTCCTAGACAATGGTACCAAAAGTTTGATGCTTTTATGAAGTCCCAAGGCTATTCTCGGAGCAATGAGGATCATTGTCTCTACACAAAGAGATGTTCTGATGGTAGCTTGATATGCTTGATACTTTACGTCGATGATATGTTGATTGCTGGGAAGTCCTCTTATGATTTGTCAATTCTCAAAAAGAAGTTGAGTCAGACATTTGATATGAAGGATTTGGGGGATGCCAAACATATTCTTGGCATGCGCATTACTCATGATAGGAGTAAAAGATGCATATACTTGTCTCAAAGTGAGTACATATCCAAAGTACTTCATCGATTCAATATGCAGGGTGGAAAGGCATTGAGTACACCTTTACCCACATATGTGAAATTGAGCAAGGATGAATGCCCCAAATCAGATGAGGAAAAGGAATTCATGACCAAAATTCCCTATCAGTCTGCTGTTGGTAGTCTCATGTATGCCATGGTAGCTACGAGACCAGACATTGCATTTGCAGTGGGAGTTGTGAGCAGATATATGTCTAATCCTGGCAAGAAACATTGGGAAGCGGTCAAAATGATTTTGAGATATCTGAGTGGCACTAAGGACAAGTGTCTATGCTTAGGTAGAGGGAAAGCATCCATTATTGGTTACACAGATTCTGACTATGCTGGTTGTGTAGACAATCGTAAGTCTACATCAGGGTACATTTTTCATTTTGCTGGAGGTGCTATCTCTTGGAGATCTCGTCTTCAAGAATGTACAGTTGTTTCCACCACAGAAGCAGAGTATGTTGCAGCAAGTGAGGCATGTAAGGAAGCATTGTGGCTTTCTCGTCTTGCTTGCGATATGGGTTTGCCTCAGCATGTACCTCACTTGCTCAGTGATAGTCAGAGTGCCATTGCTTTGGCTAAGAATCCGGTCTATCATGCAAAGACCAAGCACATTGAGGTGAGGTATCACTTCATTAGAGATTGCTTAGCCACTGAGAGCATTATTCTTGAGAAGGTTCACACTCGAGATAATGCTGCAGATGCTTTGACTAAAGCTCTACCACAGGATAGCTTTCGACACTGTTGTCACTTGATGGGGGTTACTTGATTCTTGATCTTACACAGTCACTTGTATACTATGTAACATGCCCATCAGGTGGGAGGTATAGTTTGTATACTTACACTCAGGTATTCTTTATCATTCTTTCTTTTTTCTCCCATAGTTACTCTGGCCATATTGGCCTTTAGTGGGAGATTGTTACCGTTAGTGTCCATGTGAAAGGCCAAATGGCCACCGGACACTTCTTTGTATATTTTCTTTAATAAAACATATAGTGGCCTGGTCAGTCACAGACTATAAGTTTGACCGCATTTGTAAGACCTAAGAAGTCTGTCTTCATGCTCCCTGTGTACTGCGTTTTCTGCGTATTCTACAACCTTTGTGCGGAGTACTATGTGTGGCGTCAGGAGCTCGTTTTTCTACTCCGAGCATATCGTCGTGGAGCTCTCGAGAAGGAGAGTGCAGTGTGGTGCATCGCCATCGAAATACTTCAGGAATCATCATTCCTGTTGAACACTCAGAGTGGCTCTCACCTATGGTTATAGTACCAAAAAAGAATACTAATAAAATCAAAATTTGTGTTGACTTTAGAGCACTCAACAAGGTGACCATTCCAGATGGTTTCCCTATGCCTTTTGCAGAACAGGTCATTGAAGAAGTGCCTGGGCATGCATTATATAGCTTTATGGATGGATTCAGTGGCTATAACCAAATATCAATACATCCAGAGGATCGGGAAAAGACTGCTTTTATCACACCTTGGGGAACATATGTGTATGTAAAAATGCCATTTGGGCTCAGAAATGCTCCAGCCACCTTTAACAGAACGATCAATCTCATTTTTGGCCCCCTTTTGCTGGAATCACTTAGAATCTTCATGGATGACTTAGAGGATCGGGAAAAGACTGCTTTTATCACACCTTGGGGAACATATGTGTATGTAAAAATGCCATTTGGGCTCAAAAATGCTCCAGCCACCTTTAACAGAACGATCAATCTCATTTTTGGCCCCCTTTTGCTGGAATCACTTAGAATCTTCATGGATGACTTCTCTTCGTTTTCAGGATCTCACAAAGAAACTCCTCTAGATTGTTTGGACCACCACTTGAGGCAGCTGCAGAATGTTTTCAAAAGATGCAGGGAGACTAAGTTAAAGCTCAATCCAAACAAATGTCATTTCCTTGTGACAGAAGGAACCCTCTTAGGACATGTGGTGTCGGCTAAAGGTATGGCCCCAGATCCTGACAAAATCATTTCTATATTAAAGTTGGCTAAACCTAAATCCCCTAAAGAGATTCAGAGTTTCTTGGGGCATACTGGATACCATAGAAGGTTTATAAAAATGTATGCAGAGATAGCCAGACCTCTGGCTAGACTTACAGGTAAGGAAGTACCTTTTAAATGGGAAGATGAGGAAGAAAAAGCATATCAAACATTAAAGTCAAGGTTAGTGTCTGCTCCTATTTTGGTCACACCTGAGTGGTAAAAAATCTTTCATATACACGTAGATGCCAGTGCCTATGTAGTGGGGGCAGTTTTGACCCAACCTAGTGAAGAATTTAAAGTGGACATGCCAATTCAATATGCTAGTAGAATCTTGACCAAGGCTGAAAGGAATTACAGTACTACAGAAAGGGAAGCCCTAGCAATGGTCTTTGCTGTCCAAAAATTCCGTCATTACTTACTGGGAGTAAAATTTATTATTATAACAGATCACCAACCACTAAAATACCTACTCAACAAACCACAAGCCACTGGTAGAATATGGAGGTGGTTATTGTTGTTCCAAGAGTTTGATTTTTCTGTAGTCCATAAACTAGGTAAAGAAAATGTTATGGCGGATCACCTATCCAGAATCAATATGATGAATCAAACTAGTGGAATCAATGATGACTTTCCAGATGCTCATCTGTTTGCTGTACAAGCTCAAGGTTGGTATCACGACATTAAAAATTTCATTAAAACTGGGTTGTATCCAGAAAAGGCTAGTGCTATACAAAAGAAGAGACTGCTAATCAAGAGTAGACCATTTACCTTCATTGAAGATAAATTGTATAGACAGGGCAAGGATGACAGGTTCAGGAAGTGTTTGGAAGAAGAAGAAGTGAGGGAAGTCCTTCACTCTGCACATGAAGGAACAGGTGGTGGGCACCTTCCAGGGCATATTATGAGTCAGAGGATACTGGATGCTGGTCTATGGTGGCCTACACTATTTAGGGATGCAGATGAATGGGGAAAGGCATGTGACATTTGCCAGAGGTGTGGACCTAAGCCAACAAAGCAGAGGCATAACCCCTTGGTTGTTTCCACTTCCTGGAAACCATTTGAGAAGTGGGGGCTAGATTTTGTAGGGCCCATCTACCCTCCCGCAATTCCAAAAAGAGAAAAATATCTCTTGATAGCTACAGATTATGCGACAAAGTGGGCTGAAGCTACTTCCTCCCCCGATTGCACTACCCAAACTGTTGCCGATTTCATTTATAGTAGCATCATTTGCAGGTTTGGATGCCCACTTGAAATTTGTACAGATCAAGGTACACATTTTGTCAATAAGGTCCTGCAGGAAATTTTTAACAGGTATAGAATTCTACATAGGACCTCTTGCGCTTACTATCCAAGAGCCAATGGACAGGCCGAGTCGACAAATAAGGTTTTAATCTCAATGTTAAGAAAGGAGTGTATGTTGCAGCCCACTTCATGGGGAATTGCTTATCAAGGTACACTGTGGGCATACAGGTTAGCCTACAAAGAGGCCACAGGATATTCTCCATTCCAACTAGTTTATGGCATTTTGCCCATTGAGCCCTTTGAATTTTTACATGGTTCACCTAAGATTGCATTCATGCAGGGCAAGAAGGATTGTGAGGTCTCTCAGAGGCTCGGAGCACTACATAAAGTGGAGGAGATTCGTCTACTAGCAACGAAACAATTGATAGAGACTCAGATGAAGAGGAAGGAGGCACACGATCGACATCTGTGGAACAATAACATTGAAGCAGGCATGTTAGTTCTTCTCCATAGACCTCATCTTCATACACAACTGAGAGGAAAATGGCTTCCACATTGGGAAGGACCTTATAGAGTCAAATCTATGCTGAATTGGGGTGCTGTGGAGTTAGAGACGCTGAAAGGAGAGGCCTTGCCACTAGTCAACATATCAAGGCTCAAGGCCTATCATCAACACACTTGAAGAAGTATGGATCACCTGGAACTGCAAAATCTGTCCAGGTTGTACATAGCTTTCTCATCACATTTTGCTCAGTTTTAGTAGTTTCTTTATCAATTTCATCCTTGTTACTGGTGTTTTTAGAAAACCTAGAAGCATTTATAACCTCTGCAAAAGTAAAACTTTTGGGTATTTTTGAAAATTTTTTTTAGCATTTTTTGCATTTTTCTGGCAATTTTTATCCCTTTTGGATGTCATTTTCTTGCCAAATAGGAGGAATAAATGGAAGCTCTCTGTGGGTTTGAGTGAGAAAAGTGGCCTCAACCAGTAGGGAATTTTTTTAGAATTTTTTGCAGATTTTTTTGTAATTTTTTGCCAATTTTTTGGATTTTTAATGTATTTTTTCAGCTTTTTCATAATTAAAATTCAAATAAAAAAAAAAGAGCCCCCCAAGGCGTTTTTTTTTTTTTTGCACAAAAAAAAAAAAGCCCCCCACCGACCAAAATCCCCCCCCCCAACCCCCACCGACCAAACCCCCCCCCCCCCCATATAATAACCTTCCCCTTGCACTCAGCCGTCAACTCACGCGGACCTACTCCAAGCACTTTGTGCCAGCCTTTTGCTCTGAACTTATGGCATCCTCCGCTCCCTAGCAGGATTCTTCCATGGCTACTGAGGTGTACTCGGAGCTTGCTCCTTCAGCCTTGGCTTTCGGTCCTTTCCAGCCCGAGGTCGGCTCCCTATTGCCTCTGGCTCCATCCCCGTCCACCACTCTGGCCTCCATCTCGACCGTCCCCGTCGCCCCCCTCCACCCTACCCCTCGGGTCACCCTTCCCTCCATAGTCCACCCCGTCTCTCGCGCACCACGCCCTATTTTGCCTTCCACCCCTACCCATTTACAGGGTAGTCAGCCTTTTGCGGGTTCCCTTCCGTGCCTATCCCTCTCTGGTTCCTCGTTACATAGCCCCAGACCCCTTCCCCCAGGTTCCCATCTTCCAGTTGCAGCGCCGCCTCCCACATCCGTGCCAACACTTTCCGATAGTTCTAGTGGTCGACCCGCTCGTAGTTCTGGTAGTCATTCCACTTCTCCGGTTCCCCGTCCACCCTCGTCCTCCATCGTTGACTATCGAGACCCATCTTCGACCCTATCCATCCGCCTGCATTTAGCCTTGCCTCCCATCCCGCTCATCGATCTCCTTCCCGAGGGTTGTTTGCATCAGGCCGGTCTGTGGCGACTGGCCTCCCTCCTCTTATCCGAGGCAGAAGGGTCCGATATTCGCACAGCCTTGCTTGACTTCCCTCATTTTCCATCCGGTTCGCTGACCCCTGCGGTCATAGCTACCGGCATAGGTTCTAGCATTCATTCGTTTCATGCTCCGCAGTCCATTTTCTTGAGGTTATCTCGGGAAGAGACCATCGCTTTCTGCATTTCATTATATGGCGTTGATGCCATGCCCACCCACTACCAGCTCGCTGTCCTTCATTTGTTCATGCTCCGTGTTATCTCAGGAAGAGACCATCGCTTTCTGCATTTCATTATATGGCGTTGATGCCATGCCCACCCACTACCAGCTCGTTGTCTTATTCCGTAGTCCCTCCTCAGACCTTCTGTTGCACGATATTCATATAGCTGACCCCCTCTTCTGTTTTTTACATGGCCGCCCATTTCCATACGGCACTCTCATGTTCCAGTCGTTCCTCCTGCGCTCTCGCCGCTTCCATACTGCCCTCCACCGGGGCACCCATTCGTTCTCCGTTTATTCCGCCCCAATGTTGGCTTGGCTCTTTCATCTGCCTGGTACATAGCTCATAGCATCAAGCCGCACTCTTGACCCCGCCCATCCTCCATCTATTGTCCATTCTTCCCATCCCCCTCCTCCGCCACCACTTGTCGTTCCCACCGCCCCTGGCACTCTTCCGCAGACATCTGTTCCCATCGCCGCCTCCACTCCCTCTCCCGCTCGCCGCGTCCGTACGCGTTTGATGGATTCCTTTCCTACCCCTACCCCTGCCTCGCCCATTCATTTCCACCCCTCAGCAGCTTCTGCCCAGCCCGCTTCCTCTCCAGCTATATCCCTTGAGTCCGCTTCCACCTCCCGTCATCCTACCTCACCCCCACCTTCTCCCACTTACCCCAAGCCTACCCAGGCCCCACCCCCACCACCACCCGCCACGCCTCGTCGCGAGTGATGGTGCCGACGCAGCCCGTCTCTCCCTTGATTCCGTCTCTGCGACAGCTGCACTTCACTAGCAGTATGCTATGACGATCGATCGCATTCGTGCTGCTGCCGCCGCTTAGTGGCAGACCTCGCGGGATGCGTTGCGGGCTATGCAGCAAGACCGGGACCGGTACCGCGATGAGGCTGATGTTGCGACTCGCGCTCTCATGGAGATCCGCTAGCGTGTGTCATTAGGCATTTATGATAGTCCTGCGTGTCGGCTGGTCCGCCGAGAGCGCGATCACCTCCGCAGGTACAGGAGCAGGATTGCTGCCTACACTGAGGAGGCAGCCATCATTCCCCCCGGCTCACCCGACTTACCTCTACCTAGGGACGATGTTCCTCCCGGAGAGAGGCCTCCTTCCCCGTCGTTGCCATAGTCATGCGTTCCGTATCTATCCACTAGGTTCTATGCATTCACTCATACTTACGTTACAGTTTCATCGGTTTTTCCATCTACTCATTTTGTTGTGAGGCTCGGTGTAGGCTGCATCTACTGATCCCTTTTGGTTCCCTTGTCATTCCTTAGCTCATCACTTCCTTCTGATCCACAGCTCCTTGCCAGTCCTTGGCACTTCATGTACTCACCATGGATAGTTGTTTCCTTGTTCATTTCTGCTTTTATATGAGTTATGGTTCAGTGTTCATTGTGTGTTCATTTTGTAATCTCTGGTTGATTATTGGTTGTTTTATTATGCTGACTGTGTACTACAGGATGGTTTCTATCTGGTTGGGTTGGGTTTCTTTCATTGCCACCCTCAATCAATTCCTCTTTTCCCCCTCTGCCTCACCCCGCCCCCACACCCCATCCTTTCCCCCCCTCCCCTCTTCCACACACACCCCCCCTCCACCCCTGTCCCCGCCCCAATTTGCTGAGTACTCTCTGGTGCTTTCTGCGATGCTCTTGATGGTCTTGGTTGCTGCTCAGCTGTCCTCTTTCAGTTTTCATCCTCTCTTGTCATGATGTCCTATATGCTATGGGTTTGGCTGTAGCTCTCCGGGACGGAGAGCACATTAGGTGGTGGGCAATTGTTGAGCCCATAAAAGTCAAGTGGTCAAAGTAAACTTGTCAAAGTCAACAAAGGTCAAGGTCAAAGTCAACAGGTGCAAAGTCAAAGTGCATAAGTGCAGGTGTCAAAGTGCACAGGTAGTGCACAATGAATTGTCCATAAAGGGTAAATTGGAGAAAATGGGTTGCAGGTTGCACAGGTATTTTCTCTAATTCCCTAAGGTTCAAAGTGTGTTTTAAAGTGTTTTGGAAGGTTCAGATGAACCCCCTCTTATGTGCAAAAGTGAAGACTTAAAAGGAAACATGAAGGTATGTGAAGCGGCAAAGTGTACGCACAGGTGAAAGAATGGCCCCCCCATTAAAATTTTTGGTTTTAGACTAAAGTCACTACAGGACAAAACAGTGAGTCGTTGGCTGCCACTTGGGAGGACAATCTTGGGACATCAAAGTGAGCACCAAGATACCATTGCAGTTGGGAGCGTACGTGATCGACACACTCACATGAAGGCAAGGGCCATTCTTGGACCAATTTTAGAGTAAGCAAGAGAGCATAGTCTAAGGAAGCAAGAGAGAGAAGTGCAAGAGTCACCAGTGCGACGACGCAGAGAAGTGGAAGTGAAGGAGTGCATAGGGAGTGCCTAAGGGACTGTGCAGAGAGTGCTAAGCTAGTCCCCCAAGTATCTCAAGGTCCCATTGTAGTGGGCGCGTGCCGACAGAAGGTATTCACTCCTCCCCCTTGTGGAAGCTTGGTGCAAGGTGTGCACAAGGATAAGCTTGAAGCAGGTGAAGGTCTGGTGCAGAGGAGGCCGGCGACAAGAAGACTTTGGGATATTTGGTATTTTGTAATTGGGCATTCTGTGGGATTGTGCACAGAGGTATTGGCTTGTCTTGTACTTCAAACCTTGTAATTGTCTTACTGTAATCAATCGGCAGAAGCTTCCAGGTGTATTTTCTCTTCTTGTTTCTTCCCCTTTTCTCCTACAAACCCTCAAACTCCTTCTTGTCTAAGAATCCACCAACAGCACCACGTTTCAATGAAGGGAACTTTGACTTGTTATATGATATGACCATTACTCCCTTTACTCAAACCATATATGCTTGGCAAGCTCGCATAAAATACCTTTTGAAATGTTACAAAGAGATCTTCGAAGAGATGTTCTCCATTGGGTTTTGGGAATATCATTCGGAGATATTATACAAAGGCCTAGTCATCTTCTATTCGTAGTCGAGAAAACCATCCATGTTGAACAACTAAGGGTGCCATATCTTGATGTTCGAAGCCCTATAGATTGGGATAGATTTATGATAGATCTTTAATAGCGAGTCAGGCTACATGAACACAAATTAGCAGCTCATGTGGTACAATATTACATGGATCACCCTCGACAACAAGGGTTTGTCAAGGATGACATACTTGAGAGACGGGGGAGTGTTAGCATCCAAGGAGTACTAAGCTGCTAAGGAAGTATGCAGTAGAGAAGCTGTCAAAGACAAGAGAGGGAGAGAGGAGAGCAAGAATAACCAAGCAAGTATAGTATTCAATTCTAGTCAAGCAAGGAGTAGACCTAACTACAAATTTTCATAATCCGTCATGTAATCAAACAATGATTTTTATTAGTATTCCATATTATAAATATTCTTTTTTGGTATGTTAGACTCCATTTTGTGCAAGGTGAGGAGTCCTCAAGCTTGAGGAGTTGTAGGAGAACACATGTATCAGTCTTCATAATTTGTAGAGCTCAGTTGAGCCTCCAAAATAGCCTAGGAACCTACTTTTCAACTAGGCTAGACATTAGGTCCAAACTAGGCCAAAACTAGTCTAGAAACTATAAAAAGAGCTAGAGAGGTCATTCTAGTGGTCACCAATTTTGGGATTGGATCTTGTATGAACATAATTGTCTTTGGGAGTTACTACAATACAAGATTCCATTGTTCACTCTTTATCTTCCCTTGTATGTGTGTGTGTGCGTGTGCATGTGTGTGCATGCTAGTATGCTTCTCACTCATGCACTTGTACACTCTCCTAGTTTTTGGTCATCATACCATTCTCATGTATCTAGAGATTGACAATTATGAGGTTGATCTTCTCACATTGGTACTTTCCATTATGCTAGAGTGACAACAAGTCCACAGGTTCTCATATGTGTAGATATGTGGATTAATTCATGGAACAAGGATCACCCTTCTCAAGGTATTTGATTTTCTCATAATTGAAAAGGATGATCAAAGTTTCTTTTTTTAAAGAAAATGTTTAACCAAAGTTTAATCTCTATTGTGACTATGGAAGTGAATGGGCATAGTAGCCATGGACCCCTCATATCAAAGTTTCTTTTGGATAGCCATCTTGTGGATACATTTATCTTTTTAGAACAAAAAATCTATAAGGAAAACATGCATATGCTATGGAGCATCCAAATAAAAGGGAAAAGAAAGGTTGACAATGTGTAAGAAACCTTCAAATATGAAGGCCAAGGTTGCTCACAAGGATCCTTATGTAAAAAGTCACGACGCTTGCTTGAAAAATCTATTTATGTCCACAATGCATTTCTGTGCAATTCTAGACTTGTTAGAAAGACCCTTTCACCGACATTGAAGTAATTTGATGGCAATGCATCATAGTGTGCTCTCCTTCTCAAGAGCTCCATGATGATATCCTTGGAGTAGAAAACTAAGCTCCAAGCACCGCACATGATACTGCACATAGAGGCTGTAGAACACGCAAAAAAACATAGTACATAGGGAGCACGATCACAAACTTCTTAGGTGTTACAAATGTGGTCAAACATATAGTATGTGGCTGTTCCGACCACTATATGTTTATTAAAGAACATACACAAAATTGTTTGGTGACCATTTGGCCTTTCACGTGGACACTAATGGTAACAATCTCCAACTAAAGGCCAATATGACCAAAGTAACTATGGGAGAAAAAAGAAGACTGATAAAGAATACTTGAGTGTAAGTGAAAAAAGAAGAATAATAAAGAATACTTGAGTGTAAGTATACAAACTATACCTCCCACTTGATGGGCATGTTGCACAGTATACAAGTGACAGTCGAAGATCCTCAATCAAGTAACCCCCATCAAGTGACAATAGTGTCGAAAGCTATCCTGTGGTAGAGCTTTAGTCAAAGCATGTGCAACATTATCTCAAGTATGAACCTTCTTAAGAATAATGCATTCAGTGGCTAAGCAATCTCTAATGAAGTGATACCTCACCTCAATGTGCTTGATCTTTGCATGATAAATCGGATTCTTAGCCAAAGCAATGGCAATCTGACTATCACTGAGCAAATGAGGTACATGCTAAGGTAGACCCATATCATGAGCAACACGAGAAAGCCACAATGCTTCCTTACATGCCTCACTTGCTACAACATACTCTGCTTCTATGGTGGAAACAACTGTACATTCTTGAAGACGATACCTCCATGAGATAACACCTCCAACAAATTGAAAAATGTACTGTGATGTAGACTTACAGTTCTCTATACAACCAGCATAGTCAGAATCTGTGTAACCAATAATGGATGCTTTCCCTCTACCTAAGCATAGACACTTGTCCTTAGTGCCACTCAGATATCTCAAAATCATCTTGATCACTTCCCAATGTTTCTTGCTAGGATTAGACATATGTTTGCTCACAACTCCCACTACAAATGCAATGTCTAGTCTCATAGCTACCATAGCATACACGAGACTACAAATAGCAAACTCACAAGGAATTTTGGTCTGAATTCCTTTCCCTCATCTGATTTGGGGTAATCATTCTTGCTCAATTTCATATATGTGGGTAAAAGTGTACGCAATGCCTTTCCAACCTACATATTGAACCTGTGAAGTTTGGATATGTACTCACTTTGAGACAAGTATATGCATCTTTTACTCTATCACAAGTAATGCACATGCCAAGAATATGTTCGGCATCCCCCAAATCCTTCATATCAAATGTCTGAATCAACTTCTTCTTTAGAATTGAAAAATCATAAGAGGACTTCCCAACAATCAACATATCATCGACATAAAGTATCACGCATATCAAGCTGCCATCTGAGCATCTCTTTGTGTAGAGACAATGATCCCATTGCTTCAAAAATAGCCCTGAGACTTCGTAAAAGCATCAAACTCTTGGTACCATTATCTAGGGTACTGTTGAAGTCCATATAAGCTATTTTTGAGCTTACAAACTAGAATTTCTTTGCCAAGAACTACATAACACTTTGGTTGTTCCATATAGATCTCATCTATAAGATCTCCATGCAAGAAATCAGTTTTCATATCCATTTGGACTAGCTCTAATTCCTCCATTGCAACAAATTTAAGCAACATGCAGAGGATAGTCATCTTGACCACTGGAGAGAAGATTTCCTCGAAATCAACACCATGTTGTTGCTTAAAACCCTTTGCAACAAGTTGTGCTTTATGCTTTGGAGAAGCACTATTTGATGTGAATTCCAGCATATATACCCATTTACATGGTAAAGCTTTTTTGTGCATTGGCAAAGGTACTAAATCCCAAGTACCATTCTTGTGAATAGAATCCAACTCACTCTTCATGGCACACTCCCACTTGACATGATATGTGGTCTTCATAGCCTCTTTGTAGCAAGAAGGCTCACTAGCATCTTTTAGCATAACAAAATCCAAACCTGGAACATATCTATCAGGTGGATGTGAGACACGTGTAGAGCGTCTCAATGGTTGCTAAACAGGAACATTTGCAAACTGATATGAACGAACATTCTCTTGAACATCGCTATGTGCAACATTTTTATGCATGCTAATTGGAGGACTAGTATCCTCAAACACCACTCTCCTCACTTCAACCTCCTTAATGGGCTGTTTATGCATCTTAGAATAATTGAAAATGACATCACTACTTCTAATCACTGATCGTGTTTCAGGATCCCATAAGCGATATCCAAATTTTCCTTCTTGACCATATCCAAGAAAAATGCATTTCTTTGACTTATGGTCCAACTTTTGTCTAAAATTCTTAGGTATATGAACATATGCTTCGCACCCAAAAACTCAAAGATGATCATAATATAGTGGCTTCCTTGTCCATAACTCTTGTGCCACTTTCATACCTTTGGCCATACTAGGTGAAAGATTAATCACATGAACTCCAATCATTAGTGCTTCTGCCCAAAAGCCTTGTGAAAGGTTTGCATGATGCAGCATAGAAACTACTCTATCTTGAATATTTCTATTCATCCTTTCAGCTACACCATTCTGTACTGGGGTATGAGGATCTATACTCTCTAAGAATTCATCTAGTCTGATAAAAAAGGTTGAATTCATGTGAGGTATACTCACCCCCATTATCTTAACGTAAATCCTTAAGCTTAGTTGTTTTTTGAGCCTCAACTGAAGCAAGACATTTTTTGAAAGTAGGGAATACCTCATCCTTTGCTTTGATAGGATATTCTCAGACCTTTCTAGTGGAATCATCTATGAAAGTGACAAAGTAAAGAGAACCACCTAATGACCTTGTGGGCATAAGACACACACATTTGTATGAACGAGACCTAAAGGCTGAATTGAAGAGTCAATGTGCATCTTGTGCACATTCCTTGTTTGCCTTCCATATTGACAATTCTCACAAAATGAAAAATCAAAGGAAGATAACACAGGTAAGTAGCCAAAACGAGAAAGATTTTCCACTCCACTACGTGATATATGGCCGAAACAGCCAAGCCAAATACAAGCCATTGGCTATTGAGTAACAACTAACAAGTGTTCTTTTTGTGATACAAATAAAGGATAAAGTGAGCCAACTTTGCTTCCTTTTGCAATAACCATATTTCCCTTTGATATGAAAAAGGACTGAATATAGAAGACCACCTTGTAACCAAGATCATCAAGTTGACCACTTAACATCAAACTACATGATAACTGAGGTACATGGCATACATTATACATAGTAAATTTTGAACCATTGGTGAACTACACAACCACATCTCCAATCCCCACAACATCACACTGATAAGAGTCACCAAGTCTCACGGTAGCAAGAGACTTTTCTGCATAATTAGAGAACCATTCTCTATGAAGTTTCACATGGAAAGAAGCACCAGAATCTAGCAGCCATGTGTGGGAAAGAGAATTAGCCATAAGAGCCTTAGTTGGCATAGTGCTATCAAGTGTCAATACATCAACACCAACAGAAATAACATTAATTTCTTCAATCTTCATAGTGAAAGTAGATGGTGCAAGTAGCTGTTTAACATGCCCATCAACATTCTTTCCTTTACCTTTAACATTCTTTAATACATAACAATATTTCTTCATGTGTCCTTTCTTATGACAATAATGGCATTCAATATCACTCTTCCTTGATTTACTTCTACTCTTATTCCATTGACCATTCTTTTCTTTGTTCTTGCTCGTGCCACATTGTTGATTCTTTCCTTGGTAAGAATCACAAACATTATAAGCATCTCCACTTTGAGTGCCAACCATACATTTTCTACAAATCTCCTCACTCAAGAGTGTTCCACATATGTCATCATAGGCTAGTTTACCACCAGGCGCACTATTGCTAATAGCTGTGCAAAATGTATCCCATGATGATTGCAAGGTGCATAACAACAAGACTACTTTCATTTCATTTTCCATATCCATTTTTTGAGCATATAACTGGGAGAATATAGCATCAGACTCATTTAGATGAGCAACAACATTATCTATGTCCCTCATGCGAAGGTCATATAACTTTCTCATCAGATACACTTCACCACCAACAAAAGTTTATGTTCCTGATTCCATGGATGATGGAACACCTCTGTCAATTCTAGAGTACTCTCAAGAGTTCTTGTGGGAAATACAAGAAGAGAAATGGGCCAAGGAGAAGGGTAATCCCCCTCCTATTCTTGAGATTGATGACCTTCATGATCAATTTCCCCAAGCATTCCATCTATTTATAGAGACCAAGTAGAGCAATAAGAAGATGCAAGATTAGATTTCGAATCTAATTCTCTACAAGAGTTGCCACAATTCACAAGCCCATGGGAATTTGAATCTCTTCAGATTGAAGCTCCCACAATATTGATAAGAAATGAAGACTCTGTGGTTCCAAGAAACACCGAAGTCATGAAGAACATTATGGTGCATTGTCATCTCACCTTAGAAGAGATGCTCAAAGTAAAACCTGAGCTATGGAAACATGTGGCAAATCTAGTTCTAGAACTTGATTCCAATATGTCAAAAGCAGGCTCTAAGCAAAAAGTCCCAGAGCTACACAACCAAAGCTACCAAGGTTACACAACCAAACTAGATTGAGGTGCTAGTGTTGTGATTTTTACCACCCCCTTGTAGAAGCAATGGGGCAAACCTACATTAAGACCAACTAGAATGAAGCTTCAAATGGTTGATGGCCATATTGAAAGACCTCTAGGATTGCTAGAAGGGATAACTCTAACCACTTATGGTGTAGAGTTTGAACACACCTTTGCTATATGTGACTTTGATAAAAATAACTTATATGAAATGATCCTAGGAAGAACCTTCCCACGGCAACTGCAAATAGTGCAAGATTGGGGAACCAACTCCTTGTACTTGCAGCACTTAGGGGTCATGACCAAAGTTAATTTGAAGGATTATAGCTTCAGAGATGTACTACCCCTACAATGGAATCCTATCCACAAGGAAAATTCAATCTCTGTGCATTCTATAAGTTCTTCGGATCCATCTTGGATGCATGAAGATACATATTTGTGGATGTGCAAGGTCACAAAGGAAGATGAAAAATGACAAAAAGCGAGAGAAGAAGGGACTTCTCAAGGAGATAGACCAATTAGAGACCCAACCTACACACCGATGATCTTTTGAGACGAGGAATTTAATCCTCATGGTTGGACAGAAATCTTAGCCACCATGGACATTGCTATCAATGAAGAACAGTGGATGCCTCATTGTAATGAGCAGGGTTATGATATCTCTTTGTTCATGTGTGAGCCCTTGCTAGAAGAATGTGGAAATATGAAGTTGAAGACCCGAAAATTTTGGTGCGAATGCCTAAGAGAGAGGCCCTCACAGGAGAAGCATATGATAATAAAGAAAAGAGCAAAAAAAATTTAGTAACCATTGAGGAGAATGAAGAGTGATGTTGTACATAGGAGAAGACCTAAGTGTAGAAGAAGAAGTAGAGCTTGTAGCTTTATTAAGGGAATATAGGGACATGTTTACATGGACCTACAGAGACTTGAAGGGAGTAGATCCAAAAATATGGTCTCATATGATTCCCATGACTGCTGATGCCAAACCCACCAAACAGAAGCCCTACACATATAATGACACTTATGCAGCCAAAATAAAAGAAGAAATCGATAGACTGATTGAAGCTGGATTTATCTACAAGATTGAGCATACTAAATGGGTGTCCCCCATTGTAGTGGTGTCCAAGAAGAATGGAAATTTGCGAGTGTGTATTAACCTTAAAAAAGTTAATGCCACAATGATCAAGGATAGCTATCCGCTTCCAATCAGTGAACATTTATTGGAGCATGTTGCAAGCAAGGAGGTTTATATCTTCCTTGATGGATTTTCAAGTCACAATGAAGTAGCCATTGCCCTAGAAGATCAACACAAGACTGCTTTTGCCATGGAGTAGGGAATCTTTGCATTTCGTGTGATGCGGAATGTTAAGGAGGTACAAGCCTTTATGGGCCATTGTGTACACTACCACATGTTTATTTACATGTATGCAATCATAGCTAAACCTCTTTATGCCTTGTTGATAAATTTTGAGTGGAAGGACGAATGTGAAAATTCCTTCAATGAGCTGAAGAGACGTTTGTGCATAGCACCGATACTGACCACTCCTGATTGGAATAAACCATTTCATGTACATGTAGATGCATCCAATTATGCAATAGGATGTGTGATAGCACAACCCACAAGTGAAGGAAATTTAGATTTGCCTATAGCATATACCAGTTGACAACTAAACGCGACTAAATGAAATTATACAACAACTAAAAGAGAAGGATTAGGCATGGTATATGCCATAAAGAAGTTTAGACACTATCTATTGGACAACAAGTTCAAGTATTTCATTGATCATCAAGCTTTTTTATATTTGTTCAATAAAACTTGCAATATAGGATGCTTAGTAAGATGGTTCCTCTTACTAATGGAATACGACTTCGAAGTTGTTGTTAGGAAAGGTAGGACCCACCTCAGGGCAAATTATATTTCTTGCATCACTTCAAGAGAGCCACCACAAGGAGTGTCTGATGAACTAGCTGAAGCTTATCTGTTCAATTTAGAAGTTGTTCCTAGATGGGCAAATAAGTTGGTATCTATCTTAACCTTTGAACCCGCAAATAAGAATGTGCGAAAGAACAAAGAAGAAATTGTAAAATCACAAAACTATCAAATATTGGAAGGAATCATGTACAAACAAGATATGGAGGGTGTACTAGCTTGTTGTGTCAAGGACGATGAACATAGTAGTTGGTTGCAACAAATGCATGAAGGATTGCTAGGGAATCATTATTCGAAACAACAAACATTGCAAAATTTAAAATGTTTAGGAGTGTATTGGCCTAGTATGGACAAAGAAATACATGAGTGGATTAAGAACTATCGAGTGTGCCAAGAGAAACACCCATTGGAGTATGCTACACTTTATCATGTATTGTTAATTCCAAAATGGAGTGCTCCATTTGTAGAATTTATGAGATCAAGAACACTATCCAAGGAGGCAAGTCTAGCAAGAAAACGAAGCATGGAGCAAGAGGCTCGAGACTATGCCTTAGTAGGAGACAACCTATATCAAAGAGGCAAATATGGTTACTTAACACTATGCAGTCATGAATCAGACTATTTGAAAGTCTTAGAAAATACACACAACTGTGTTGCAGGTGGACACTTCGAGCCTGACCGAGTAATTAAGACCATTCTATTCTAAGGACTTTGATGGCCAACTCTTCATATGGATGCACATACCTATGTGAAGAGGTGTGACATATGCCAACGTGCACAATATCCAATCAGAAAAGATGAGATGCCTTTGAGGCCAATGATGGGAAGACGTGCATTCTCAAAGTGGGGTATAGACTTTGTAGGTCCTATTAACCCCCCATCTAGAAACTCCCATGTAGAATATATTATTGTAGCCACATATTATCTTGCAAAGTGGGTAGAAGCAAAGCCACGATAAAGAATGATGCTCGAACGATAGCTAAGTTCTTATTCGAGAATGTGTTCACGTGATATGGGTTACCAATAGAGTTAGTAAGTGATAGAGGTACGCACTTCTTGAACGAAGTCATTGAAAACCTTCTCCAAGAATTATTGTTGATACATAAAAAGTTCCCCCCCCTATCATCCACAAGCTAACCAACAAGCCGAGAGCACAAATAAGATCCTATGTAATGTATTGACAAAACTAGTAAATAATAAACGCTCTGATTGGGACAAACAACTTCATCATGTTGTTTGGGCTTACCGAGTTGCCTACAAAACGGTACTCAATGCCACCCCATTTCAGATGGTCTTCAGATAGAATGGTGTGTTACCATTAGACTTCTTGATCCCGACTTTTAAAATAGCACAAGAGCACGAGTGGAATGGACACGAGTTGTACTCTAGGATATCTGATGTGGAATGCTTAGGTGAGACTAGGCTACAGGCAACAACAGACATCTACGCTACAAAGAAAAGACAAAATGCATACTTCGATGCACACATCAAGGATAAAGGATTGAAAGATGGAGACCTAGTGTTGGTTTATACAGTAAGCAGCATGCCCATAAATTGGAAAAATGAGGATATGGACCCATGATCATTAATAGAATTTCCACTAGTGGTGCGGTTCAATTGGCCACTCTAGAAGGTGACATCTTGCCAAGCTATATAAGTGGATGTCGAGTATCAAGAACCTCTTACAAAGGATATGCTAAGGAGATTCAACACTAATAAGAAGAGAAAAGAAGAAGAGTTAAGGATTAGAGAAGAAGCACAGGCCGAGGCTAGAGAGCGCATTAGGAGAAATAAATTAAGACGACAAGGCCTAGATGTCAATCCAATGCCCCAAGATATCATATGGCCATGTGCCAAACATCCAGTGTTTTTACTCCTCGAATAAATGGTCAACATCCCTTTGTGACCATAGAGGTAGGACAAGGAAAGAGTGTAAGGACTGTGAGGGCATTGATTGACTCGGGTGCAGCAACTAGTGCAGTTAGACTTTCTTACTACCAAGATCTACAATTGAAAATAAATCCAATAGAAGCCTATCTCATAGGGTTGGGAGGTGTGGAAACCCCTTGTTTGGGTGAGGTGGAGCTTCCCATCTGCCTTCAAGATGTTCCAATCATAATTAAAATGCTAGTATGTCAAGATGAAAACCTTATGGAACCACTTGTCTTGTGTCAAGATTGGATATATGACCATGCAGTCAAGTTAAACCTAAGAAGTCAACTTCTTCAAGTTTGGGTACATGAACAATGCATTACATTAGAATTAGAGAACTGCATGCTCACAAATCTAGTTGTCACACATTCTCTTAGTTCTTGTAAGACTAATAGTCAAGAAGAAGATGTTGTAGGTGGCAATAGCTCTAGGATGCAGAAGGAGCCAATCATGGAAGAACATGCTCAAAGGCGAGTGGATCTCTCTCCTTTTTCAAACACTAATGCAGCCATAGTAGTTCCACCACAAAGGCAAGCACAATAGTTCAAGACAACTGCTATATCAAATAGACCAATAGAATTCAAGAAGAAAGTAGTTCTGGGCATGAAGCAGATCCGGGTACGAAAGGGAGAGCAGTCAATCACACCATTATAGTCAGATGCATTATCAAAGAAGCACCGGAGAAAGGCAAGGCAACAAGTAGTTGAACAAAGAAGATCTCAATCTCAAAGAGTACTCCACATCTAGGTACCAAATCATCATCGATGAAGGTCGATGACAATAATGTACAAATTTGGATGCCTAAGGAATTAGTTGTAGCTCAACGAGGACAATTGCACATGTGTGTCCCCAAGGAACTTTTACATGCACAAAACCCTAGGCTCTCCCTCATAAGAAAAGTTTTCACAAAGAAGCCCAGGCGAGGCAAGGGTCAAAACCAAGCACAGAGATCAAAAGTAGATCACCTCACCTCTTCGGAAATAGTAAGCAAACAAGCATCAAGGGTATGGGTTTGGAAGCCAAGAGCACCAATCGTCCCACAGAACCAAAGATCCAACCACGAGGGACACAAAGTTGAAGAAACTGTCCAAAGATTTAGAGGCCAAAGGTGATCTCTACGTTGCTGAACACTGTTCTCAAATGGACCCCTATAAGGAGGAATGATTTTTTTTTAGTCAACCATTGATTGATTGAATCAACCTCTACAAGTAACAGTGAAAGCCTTGACATGTGAAAACCATGTGCCTTTGACATAACCCTGTCTTTTGCACCATTCAGGTCATGCATTTCCAGAGTATGCATTAATATAGGGCCACATTACATGACCATGCATAGATACATTTGAGAGTCCCATGCACAAGAGCACATTGACATATGTCAACTATTTTTATTGATACTAACCTCTTTTGTAACATTGTAAAAAAAAAGAGAGAAAAAAAGAAAAGAAAAAAAAAGAAGAGAGAGAAAGAAAAGAAAAGAAAAAGAGAAGAGATAGGACCAGGTGCTCGAAGAATCTCATAAGTGAATCATCAACAAGGACATCATGATAGGAGTACCACAGGAAGAGATGAACATCGATCGACCTTTCACATTGGTAAGAATCACCTACTTTGGCAACGCTATCACAATGTTAGATTAGGAACCCTCTTTGTCAGCATGCCCTTGGGCACTTAGCTCAAGACCCAAAATTTTTTTGCACCTTACATTTTGAAATGCATTCCCCAAGTAAGCATGCATAGGGCCACATTACAAGGCTGTGCACAAGGCACATATTTTCTTCAACCCATGCACGAACACACTTACCCATCATTCATTATGGGTTATGAGTAGTTGGAATGACTATTATGAACATCATCTTTGAAAGATTTAGAGGACATCAATGGGACAACATCAATACCTAGGAAGCAATTCAAAGCCAGCAGCTAATCACAATCAACATGGACAACCTCTTTTGAGAAGTTAGCAATTTTTGAAATCTCACAAATACATCATCATGTTGGAATTCAATGAATCAGTATATACAAAGGGATAAAAAACTATCAAGACTAGGTGTGACAACATGAAGAGCATGGCAACCAATTCAGCTAAATTTGGTAGACACACAACTCTTCTCGATAGGTGGTGGACACTACCTCTCAAAGTACCACATGGAATACCCACTATGACAAGGGTCTGTCAAGGACGACGGACTTGAGAGGGGGGAGTGTTAGCACTCAAGGTCAGGAATGAGGTGCAAGAACGTGTCGAAGAAGGGGACTCATAGGAAGAAGGAGCAAGTAGGGAGCTCCAAGAAGTGTATGTCAAATTTTCAGAAGAAATCCCTTCAAAAATAGTGATTTTCATCACTAAAAACCATTATAAATACCATTTCACATTTATGTAACTCCATTTTGTTCAAGCCAAGGAGTCCTTGAGCTTGAGGAGTACTAGAAGTAGCTATCTACAAAATTTCATATTTTTTAGACTCTGTTTGAGCCCCCAAATAAGCCTTGGAACCTAATTTTTAACTAGGCTAGTCACTAGGTCTAGACAAGGCCAAAACTAGTCAAAAAACTATAAAAAGAGCTAGGGAGCTCATTTTTGAGGTTGGCTTGTTAGAGATTTAGCTAGTTGGAGATTGAAGCTTTGTAAGAGAGTTATGGTGTAATTGAAACTTTCCATTATTCCTTTCTTTGATCTTGCCTTGTGAGTGTGTGTGTGTGTGTGCATGCATGTATGTGCTTGTCATTCACGTTTGCTCACCAAAATCACTCACGATCTTCATATCCTCCTCACGTCTCCGCAGATTGACAAGTAAAGGAGGTGGTTCTTACACGAGCTACAGTTACCATATAGCTAGTGAACCTCTACTGGTGTTCGACTTGGGCCTTCCTGAGAGGGAACGACTATGGACCTTAAAGATGCATTAAGGAATAGTTATACTTCACATGGAGATTTTTTGTTTGCTCAGGGAGTTGGTTTGTTTGCCATGGCTATTGAAGAAGGTTATTGATCTTCACCAAAGAAGTCATATGTGGATACTACCCTAGTAACACGCACAATAAGTACTCGTTCTTCCAAACTCAAGCAATTCCTAGTACTCCTCCTCCCTCTTTTCTATTTGATGACCAAAAGGAAAGAAAAAGTTTGAGGGGAACTCGCCAAGCGTTAATCTAGTAATTATGAATAATAATGAAAACATATGCAAAAGATACTTTGACTTGGATTCTGAAGATCTTGTTGAGAATATGATCATTATAGACAAAATGGCTTTGAGCAATTGACATCATTAACTCCAAGATATAGTTTTCAATGAACTTTGTCATGCGCCAAGGCCAGCCCAAGATAGATTGACATCGTAGACGAGATTAAACTAGGAATCTCGAAGATTCAACAATGAGCTGATCATTGCTGAATCTTCTCGACTCCATGCAAGAGTCACAAAATTAGAAGAGATCAAGAGGGCATTGCAAGGCCAATATCACACTCTACATTAAGCCCACTTAGTCAATTAGTCCATCCCACTTCCAAGCGATCCCATCTGAAAATATTCACAGGCTACTAGAAGAACACACCAACCTTTTGGATTCCTACGATCAACTAACCAAAAAGATTAATCAATTACGCCATCAAGAACCCACAACAAGCAGTCATGTACTAGAGGAAATCCCTCTTACTACAGAATCCCCTAAGATAGTGATAGTGCAGGACCAAATAGAAGAGTTATGGGGTAAATTACTTCAATACAAAAAGGTCACCTTCACACAGGAGCTATCTGATCTTAAGGAAATAGTAGAGATAGGGCGCGAAGAAAATTATGAAGACACATAGAAACCACAACCCGTGCGAGGACGACTAGTCATGGAAGAAGGTCAAGAAACCTATGATGCACCCTGGCCATAGTGGATGAAGAAAGTTGAAGAAATTCGGCACACTCATGATGATTGGGTAACTATCCAAATCTAGTCCATGGTCAATCTTGAAGATATAGTACTCTACTAAGGGTACCTCCAAAGTTTATCACACCGTCACCTAATCACAACTTTGGAATTACAATACATGCCTTATTTTGTGGTTATACCCAATTACAACACAGGGATCAGGCGTGTAAAAAGTAAGGCACCCACTTTCACCACACAATTCCAACTTGGTGACCTTCCTGAGCGAGCCCAATTGAAACATATATTTCAACCAAACTTACCCCACAACCTATTAGAAACATATCCAAAAATGATGCGCATCCGGTCTAGAACCCCGCTACACATTATTTATAACCCATGCTATGGCCATGTACCACAAAGAAGGACATGAACAACTTTTGGGATCAAGGTCACCAATACCCCAGGTTGGTCTGATTGGATTAATTATCCCTACTTCACTCCACCCTGACCTCCCATAGTGGCCTACATGGTTTCCATGATCTGACATTGGACTCCATGGTTGAAGACCATGGTACATGTAACCATCAAGATGTGTATGAAAATATTTGAATTAATGCCTATGGTCTTAAGTTTGTTTCAGAAAGTAAAAGCTCTTGGCACTACGTTTCAATGAAGGGAACTTTGACTTGTTATATGATACGACCACTACTCCCTTTATTCAGACCATATATGCTTGGCAAGCTCGCATAAAATACCTTTTGAAATGTTACGAAAAGAACTTTGAAGAGATGTTCTCCATTGGGTTTTGGGAATATCATTCGGAGATATTATACAAAGGCCTAGTCATCTTCTATTCGTAGTCGAGCAAACCATCCATGTTGAATAGTTAAGGGTGCCACATCCTGATGTCCCAAGCCTTATAGATTAGGATAGATTTATGGTAGATCTTTAATAGGGAGTCAGGCTACATGAACACAAATTAGTAGCTCATGTGGTACAATATTACATGGATCTCCCTCCACAACAAGGGTCTGTTAGGGATGACATACGTGAGAGAGGGGGGAGTGTTAGCATCCAAGGAGTACTAAGCTGCCAAGGAAGTATGCAGTAGAGAAGTTGTAAAAGACAAGAGAGGGAGAGAGGGGAGCAAGAATAACCAAGCAAGTATATTATTCAATTCTAATCAAGCAAGGAATAGGCCTAACTACAAAATTTCATAATCCATCATGTAATCAAACAATGATTTTTATTAGTATTCCATATTGTAAATATTCTTTTTTGGTATCTTAGACTCCATTTTGTGCAAGGTGAGGAGTCCTAAATCTTGAGGAGTTGTAGGAGAACACATGTATCAATCTTCATAATTTGTAGAGCTCATTTGAGCCTCCAAATAAGCCTAGGAACCTACTTTTCAACTAGGCTAGACATTAGGTCCAAACTAGGCCAAAACTAGTTTATAAACTATAAAAAGAGCTTCTCACTCATGCACTTGTGCACTCTCCTTGTTTTTGGTCATCATACCATTCTCATGTATCTAGAGATTGACAATTATGAGGTTGATCTTCTCACATTGGTACTTTCCGTTGTGCTAGAGTGACGACAAGGCCACGGTTCTCATATGGATGAAGATTGATGTGTAGATATGTGGATTAATTCACGGAACAAGGATCACCCTTCTCATGGTATTTGATTTTCTTGGAATTGAAAAGGATGATCAAAGTTTCTTTTTTTAAAGAAAATGTTTAACCAAAGCCTAATCTCTCTTGCTTAATATGATTGAAAGAACAACTATGGAAGTGAATGGGCATAGTACCCATGGACCCCCTTATCAGATTTTCTTTTGGATGGCCATCTAGTTGAGGAGTTGTAGGAGAACACATGTATCAATCTTCATAATTTGTAGAGCTCATTTGAGCCTTCAAAATAGCCTAGGAACCTACTTTTCAACTAGGCTAGACATTAGGTCCAAACTAGGCCAAAACTAGTCTAGAAACTATAAAAAGAGCTTTTCACTCATGGACTTGTGCACTCTCCTTGTTTTTGGTCATCATACCATTCTCATGTATCTAGAGATTGACAATTATGAGGTTGATCTTCTCACATTGGTACTTTCCATTGTGCTAGAGTGACGACAAGGCCACGGGTTCTCATATGGATGAAGATTGATGTGTAGATATATCGATTAATTCATGGAACAAGGATCACCCTTCTAAAGGTATTTGATTTTCTTGGAATTGAAAAGGATGATCAAAGTTTCTTTTTTTAAAGAAAATGTTTAACCAAAGCCTAATCTCTCTTGCTTGATATGTTGGAAAGAACAACTATGGAAGTGAATGGGCATAGTACCCATGGACCCCCCTTATCAAATTTTCTTTTGGATGGCCATCTGGTGGATGCATTTATCATTTTAGAAGAAAACATTTATAAGAAGAACATGCATCTTCTATGGAGCTTCCAAATAAAAGGGAACAAAAAGGTTGATGATGTGTAAGAAACCGTCAAATCTAAAGGCCAAGGTTGCTCACAATGATTCTTATGTAAAAAGTCACGACTCTTGCCTGTAGAATCTATTTATGTCCACAATGCATTTGTGTGCAATTATGGACTTCTTAGAAAGATCCTTTCACCAAGATGAATAAAATAATTTTTTTTTGTTGTGTTTCCCTTTAGAAGGAAGGTCAAATGTCCAGTAGTTACTAGTAAGTTTGACCTATAGTTGATCTTAGTAGAGCAACCATGGCCCTTGCCACTATCTACATTGTCTAGTGAGAGCACCCAAAGGTCAAGCATTCCCCCTCACAAGGAGATGGTTTAACATATTATGATATCATGATGAGCAGTGTCCTCAATGCATCCGAAAGGAGTCTAATCCATGCCCCTTGCAAGAGAAACCACGGACTCACTTGTTTAAAATAGCATTTCTTGTAAATTTTTTTAAAGCATGTTCGACATAAGGCTCAATCTTGAAACCCTCCATATCCCACAAAGCAAGGGTTGGATGTCTAACACATCAAAGTTATAGAGCTCGAAGACCCATCAGGGTAGAACTTAGGAAGGGAGAGACTTGAAGCCCAACACAAGGATTGATTTGACAAACCCTAATGTCAAAAACATATCTACTTGGCTTGCCAGCTACAACATAAGGAATTGGAGGGAAAGATTACAAGACCAAGAGCCTAATCATCCTACCACACTTTGATAAGGGGGTATCCACAATACAAGTCGTCCGATTTGAACCTTTGCCACACCTTGAAGGTAGCAAGATAAACCAACACATCAAGTGCACTTGGACTCTTGAACTGGTTTTTGGAAATAACACAAAATGATAAATTAATAGAAGGTGGAAAGATATATGGCCTCGAGATGGCTCATGAGGCACCATGAAAAGCAATATGGGATGAGCCAATTTTGAGAAATCCATGAGACCTTACTATGGAGCACGATGAATCTAGGGTTTGTTTTGTTTCTCCATCGAGAGCATCTGCTCTTGTCACGACAAGGGCAAGACCGTGACTTGACCTAAAGAACCGATTTTTTAATGTACTCAGCTTCTATGTTCAAACATTGTTACCATATAGCTAGAGAACCTCTACTGGTGTTCGACTTGGGCCTCCCTAAGAGGGGAGGGCTATGGCCCTTAAAGATGAATTAAGGAATAGTTATACTTCACACTAGGATTTTTTGTTTGGTCAAGTAGTTGTTTTGTCTCTCATGGCTATTGAAGAAGGCTCAAGATCTTCACCAAAGAAATCATATGCGGATACTACCCTCAGTATCACACACAACAACTACTCATTTTTCCAAATTCAAGCTATGCCAGGTACTTCTCCTTCATCTATTTTGTTTGATGACTCAAAGGGAAGGAAAAAAGTCAAGGGGAACTCCCCAAGTGTTAATATAGGGTTCATGAATAATATTAAAAACATATGCAAGAGATACTTTGAGTTGGATTTTGAAGATCCTGACAAGAAGATGCTCATTATAGACAAAATGTCTTTGAACAATTGACATCATTAACTCCAAGATATAGTAGTCATTGACCTTTTTCATGGGCTGAGGCGAGCCGAAGATAACCTGAAATCATAGATGAGATTAAACTAGCAATTTCCAAGATTCAACAATGAGGCAATCACTGCTAAATCTTCTCACCTTTAAGCAAGAGTAACAAAATTAAAAGAGAGCAAATAGGGTGTTGCAAGTCCATCATCATGCTCTACATTAAGCCCACAATGAACTTGATTCCAAACTTCAAAATATCGATCAAGAAGCTGTAAAGGATATCCAAAAACACTTGCACCTAAAAATGGATCACAATGCCAAACTCCAAAGGAATATGGCTCTCTTATGACAACTCATGGCAACTGCCATGGAAGAGAATGGGCATCTACAACAACAAAACCTAGAAGTAGTGATTGAGAATACCCTTGGCGTGTCAATTAGTCCATCCCACTTCTAAACAATCCCATGTGAGAATATTTGCAAGCTACTAGAAGAACATGCCAACCTTTTGGATTCCTATGATCAGCTAACCAAAGAGATTAATCAATCAGGCCATTAGCAACACACAACAAGCACTCATGTACCATATAAAATCCCTCTTACTGTAGCATCCCCTGCCATAGTAACACTATAGGACCAAATAGAAGAGTTATAGGGTGAATTATTTCAATACAAAGGGTCACCTTCATCGTCGAAACTATCTGGCCCCAAGGAAAAAGTAGAGATAGCACTCAAACAGACTTATGAAAACACATACAAACCACAACTAATGCGAGTAGAACTGGTCATGGAAGAAGGTCAAGAAACCTATGGGGCACCCAAGCCACAATGGATGAAGAAAGTTGCAGAAATTCGGCACATCCATGGTGATTGGGTAACTCCAAATCTAGTCCATGGCCAATCTTGAAGATATAGTACTCCACTAAGAGTACTTCCAAACTTTATCACACTATCACCTAATCACAACTTTGGAATTACAATATATGCCTTATTTTGTGGTTCTAGCCAATTACAAGGCGGGGATCAAGCGTATGATAGGTAAGGCACCCACTTTCACCACACAATTCCAACTTGGTGAACTTCCTGAGCGAGTCCAATGGGGAAATATATTTCAATGCAATTGGCCCAACAACCTATTAGAAACATATCCAAAAATGTTGTGCAGCTAGTCTATAGCCCCACTACACATTATTTATAACCCATGCTATGGCCCAATAGCACAGAGAAGGACATGGCCAGCTTTTAGGATCAAGGTCTAAAATAGTCAATGATGCTCAAATTGGATTAATTATCCCTAGTTCACTCTACCCTAAGGACCTCCCATAGTGGCCTACATGGTGTCCAAGATCTGGCATTGGACTCCATGGTTGAAGACCATGCTAGATGTAATTGCTAAGATGTGTATGAAAATATTCGAATTAATGCATGTAGTCTTTAGCATGTTTCAAAAAGTAAAAGCTCTTAGCACCAGGTTTCAATGAAGGAAAATTTGACTTAGTATATGATATAAGCACCACTCCCTCTATTCAGACCATATATGCTTGGCATGATGGCATACAATGCCTTCTAAAATGTTACAAACAGACTTTCGAAGAGATATTCTCCACTAGGTTTTGGAAATATCATTCGGAGATATTTATACAAAGGCATGCTCATCTTCTATTCATAGTCGAGCAAACCATCCATGCTAAACAGTTAAGGATGCCACATCCTAATGTCCCAAGCCCTATAGACTGGGATATATTTATAACACAAATTAGCAGCTCATGTGGTACAATATTGCATGGATCACCCTCCACAACAAGGGTCTATGAGGGACAATGTATGCGAGATAGGGGAGAGTTTTAGCATCCAAGGAGTACTAAGCTACCAAGGAAGTATGCAGTAGGGAATTCAAAGACAAGAGAGTGAGAGAGGAGAGAAAGAAGGACCAAGCAAGTAGAGTAGTGAATCCTAATCAAGCAAGGAATAGGCCTAACTACAAATTTTCATAATCCATCATGTATTCAAACAATGATTTTTATCAGTACTCATCATTGTAAGTATTCTTTTTTGGTATCTTAGACTCCAGTTTTTGCAAGATGAGGAGAATTTTTAGAGCTCATTTGAACCTCCAAAATATCCTAGGAACCTAATTTTCAACTAAGCCAAACACTATGTTTGAACTAGGCCAAAACTAGTCTAGAAACAATAAAAAGAGCTAGAGAGCTCATTCTCGAGGTCACCAGTTGTGGGATTTGAGCTTGTTAGAATGTAATTGTATCTTGGAGTTATTTCAATACAAGATTCCATTGTTCAATGTTTTTCTTGCCTTGTGTGTGCCTGTGTGCACGTATGTGCATGCGAGTATGCTTCTCACTCATGCCCTTGTGCACTCTCCTTGTTTTTTGTCATCATTCCACCCTCATGTATCCACGAACTTACAATTATGAGGTTGATGTCCTCACATTGGTACTTTCCATTGTGCTAGAGTGACAACAAGGTCATGGGCTCTCATATGGATGAGGATTGATCTATAGATATGTGGATTAATTCATGGAACAAGGATCATGCTTCTCGATATATCTGATTTTGTTGGAATTGATAAGGATGATCAAAGGTTCTTTTTTTAAAGAAAATGTTTAACCAAAGCCTAATCTCTCTTGCTTGAATTGATTGAAAGAATGACCATGGAAGTGAATGGGCATAGTACCCATGGACCCCTCTATCAAATTTTCTTTTTTTCTAATAAAAGGGAGTTCGGCAATGCCTACTCTCCCTGACTTTAATTAAATAAAAGAAGAATACAAGTGAATAGGACTAGTGCCCTTGGGACCCCCCAAGTCCCACAACGCGGGGGCAACACAAACAAGTCAAGAAGTCATACCTTTGTGGTAGACCTTACAAAGCTTACATGGAGTTGAAGAGGAGGTTGATAAACCTCGATCCCCATCATGCGGAGCCCACTTGGTTTTAAGCTTATTGTTGACATATTGTAGCTCTTTGTGATGTCTGAAGGGGGGGTTTTCTTACAATTAGCAATTCTTTTGCTGACAAGGAATAGGGACTTCTCGATCAACCACTCCTTGGGGGTATCAAATTTTCTTTTGGATGGCCATCTGGTGGATGCATTTATTTTTTTATAACAAAAAATTATAAGAAGAACATGCATCTTCTATGGAGCTTCCAAATAAAAGGGAACAAAAAGTTTGATGATGTCTAAGAAACTATCAAAAAATGAAAGCCAAGGCTGCTCACTGTCATCCTTATGTAAAAAGTCATGACTCTTGCCTCCAAAATCTATTTATGTCCACAATGTATTTCTGTGCAATTCTGGACTTCTTAGAAAGACCCTTTCAGTGACATGAATCAAGTGAATTTTTTTGTTGTTTTTTCTTTACAAGGAATATCAATGTCTAGTAGTTATTAGTAATTTTGACCTATAGTTGATCTTACGGTAGCGCAACCATGGCCCTTGTCACTATCTACATTGTCTAGTGAGAGCACCCAAAGGTCAAGAATTCCCACTCACAAGGAGATGTTTTAACATCTTAAGATGTCATGATGAGGAGTGTCCTCAATGCATCCAAAAGGAGTTTAATCCATGCCCCTTGCAACAAAGGCTGAAGACTCACTTGCTTAAACTAGCATTACTCGACCTTTTTTTAAAGGAAGTTTGACCTAAGGCTCAATCTTGAAACCCTCCATATCCCATAAAGCAAGGGTTCGATGTCTAACACAGTCAATGTTATAGAGCTCAAAGACCCATTAGGGTAGAGCTTAGGAAGGGAGAGACTTGAGGCCCAACACAAGGACTGATTTGCCAAACCCGAATGTCAAAAACATATCCACTTGGCTTGGAGACCACAACATAAAGGGCAGGAGGAGAAATTTTACAAGCCCAAGAGCCTAATCATCCTACCACACTTTGATAGAGGGTGTCCACAACCTTTCCCACATCTTGAAGGTAGCAGGATAGACCAACTCATTGAGTGCACTGGGACTCTTAAATTGGTTTTTGGAGCTAACACAAAATGATAAATTAATAGAATGTGGAAAGATATATGGCCTCAAGATGGTTGGTGAGGCACCATGAAAAGCAATATAGGATGAACCAATATTGAGAACTCCATGAGACCTTACTATTGAGCGTGGTGGATCTAAGGTTTGTTTTGTTTCTCTATCAAGAGCATCTTCTCTTGTCACGGATGAGGGAAAGGCTTGGACTTGACCTAAAGACATGATTGTTTGATGTACTCAGCTTCTATGTTCAAGGATTGTTACCATATATCTAGATAACCTCTGTTGGTACTCGACTTAGGCCTCCTTGAGAGGGGAGGGCTATGGCCCTTAAAGATGCATTAAGGAATAGTTATACTTCACATGGAGATTTTTTGTTTGGTCAAGGAGTTGTTTTGTCTGCCATGGCTATTGAAGAATGCTACGGATCTTCACCAAAGAAATCATATGTGGATACTACCCTCAGTAACACACACAATAACTACTTGTTCTTCCAAACTCATTATGCTCGCTCTTTTCTATTTGATGAACTAAAAGGAAAGAAAAAGATTAAGGGGAACTCTCCACACATCAATATAGGGTTTATGAATAATAATGAAACCATATGAAAAAGATACTTTGAATTGGATTTTGAAGATCTTGATGAGAATATGCTCATTATAGAAAACTTGGCTCTGATTAATTGACATTCATTAACTCCAAGATATAGTTGTCATTGAACTTTTTCATGGGATAAGGCTAGCCCAAGTTAACTTGAAATCTTAGATGAGATTAAACTAGGAATCTCGAGGATTATCTGTTAAGAAATTCCAATACCTCTCCAAAGGGTATTTCCTATTCATCTTTGATAATGCTAAAAGTGCAATGCAAGTCATTATTGAAGGTCAATGGCTCATTAGAAACATCCCTATTTCCTTCTTCAAATGGTATCCAAAATTCAACCCTAGGGGCCCAAAACCAACAAAGGTGTCTCTTTAGGTAGAATTTTTGGATTTTCTAGTCGAGTATTATCCTTGGGTGGAGCAATTAGGTAAATTGATACGGGAAGTCCTCGGACAAAGACTCAGATGTGGCATAAATTCAAAATGGGACTCTCAAATAATGATTGAGGTAGATCTAGCCAACGAAATTAAGACTCAGCTCATAATTAAAGACTCAAATGGGTTTAAACTTCACGAACAAAAAATCACTTATAGGAACATGCCCCATGCTTGTTTTAATTGCTACAAATAGGGACCTTGTGATTAAGGATTGTCCTCTATTTAATCAAAACAAAGAAGACAAGACCAATCTAGATTATGAGAAGGGCTGAATAAATGGTGGAGCTAAGAACAAAGCCGTTCCTAAAAATACTATTAATATTGTTAAAAAACCTCATATGAAGTTCCAAAAAAAGAAGAACAATAGTTTGTTTAATTCTTAGGATGTTTTATTGGATAATTTCTTTAATTTGTTTCAATAACTAAGTAAGAATGAAGATATAGAGTCTTTTGACAAAAAGCAAGATTACTCTACTATGTAGAGTGACTACAAGCTTCCTAACAAGGAACAAACTCAAGATGATGACTCTCATCATCAAACTAACCTATAGGATTCAACGAAAGAGGGATGGACATATGTGAAAGGTAGGTGGAATCATAACTCCTACTCTCATTTAGGTAACCATTCTACTTCACATTCTTTCGATGAGGAAGACTATATAAATTAGCATAAGAATGATGAAGAATTTGCTAAGCAATTCAATAGGAAAGATCAAGAAAGAATGAATGAGTAGCAACCTTCTAAACATGTTTCAAAAGACATTCCAATACCCAAGAGGAAGAGAGTACTCCCCAATCAAAAGGGAGTGTTAAATAAAAAAGGCAGGAGATAGTTAGGGTATCTAATTTGGTATTAAAAACCACCAAAAATTATAAAAAATGATGATGATTTTGTAGGTTTTTACTCTTTCCAATCTGTTGGATGGAGATTTTTTTGCATCAGGATATTGTTCTTGCCTTTGCTCTATCAGATACAATGATGATAGATTCAGAGAAGTTATCTTCTTTCTTTTTCCAAGTTATCTATGGATACAGTTAAATTGATATCTTTGAATATCAAAGGTCTTCCATGCCCTATTAGAGGTAAAGTTGTGGCTGATTGGTTGAAAACATCTCTCTTCTTCTTGAAATTATTTGTCTCCAAGAAATCAAGGTAAGTGGATTTAAACTTCAATCGAATCTTAAGGTGTTGTCTTCTAAGCATACTTGGTACTTTAGTAAGCACATTGAATGTATAGGGGGAGCTCCTCGAGTATCTTATCATGTATTGATAGTTTGGTCGATAATATTAGATATAGTCCTTCTAACCAATGGGTGGCTATTGATTGTAAACGTCCTTTGAATTATACCTTTGTTTGCTTGTATGATTCCTCAAGATAGGTCTGACTGTTGGAATGAGTTGAGTCAATTGTCTAGTGAGCATATTATTGTGGGATATTTTTACTTGGTTACTTACCCTAAAGATAGAACTCATAATAAACATAACATCATCCAAGGAAGAGATTAGGTGATGAATAACAAATTCCTTATCGACATTTCTACTAGATTTGGTCACACTTGGAATAATAAAAACCCTAACACCTACCATTTTGTGAGACTAGACAAAGTGCATATTGATTCCAGCACATTTCTTGAACTTTGGAAATCTAAGTGTGACAATGATCATGCTCTCCTCATCTCTAAGCACTCCCCCTTGATCAGCAAGTTTTAGAAATTTCCTGAGTATCGAGCTAGTTGGACACACCTTGAATCCTCCTTACTCAACATTCCTTGTGTTATAGACACGGAAAAAGATATTTTTAGAAAAAAAGATCGAGTATCACTCCTCCCCTATTCTTGCGTGGGAAAGATCTATTAACAAGACTGAACTCCTTTTTAATCATTATAAATTCTTAGCTAAGTATATTAGGTTCATGAGAAGGATGATGATACTAAAAGAGATGGAGGACATCAGGGCTTACAACTTCAATGATACTACTCCATGTTGGAGGTTCCTTGATCTTCGGGAAATATTAAGGTTTGAAGATTATCTTTTGGCTTGTGGCACTCTTGCCTGCTCAAGAGAATTCTGGGCTAGGAAGGTTGATAAACCTAGCAAAAACATGTTTGAACTTATGAAAAAAAGCTAAAGATTACATTCCTATGTTAAAAGACATTTTAGGAGGTCATGCTATTGATATCAAGGAGAATTTACAGGAGGCGGTATGATTCTTTATCATTGTTTTCTCTATGCCTCCCAAGTGGGGGAGGAATCTTAGAGGGCCATAGGTATCATTTCTCCTAAAATGAAAAAAATGGTTCCTACTAGCATGGTGCCTATACTGGACATGCCCCTCTCTACCAATGAGGTTAGAGAAACCATTAGAAATAGAAACCCTATAAATCCCCTAGTCTTGATGGTATTCCAAATGAATTATTTATGGTTCTTAAGGATTTTTTGACTCCCATATTTCTCTTTATTTGGAAAGTATATATAAGAAAAGGTACTCTTTCTATCTTTATCAACAATGGAGTGATAAAGCTAGTTCACAAAAAATGAACCAAGGATGACCTAAACAATTGGAGACCCATCACTTGTCAGACTTCTCTTTATAACATTCTTTCTTCCTATTTGGCTAGAAAAATTAGTCCTCTTATGGACGAGATTATGCTTCCTGAACAAAAAAAATTTATCAAAGAAAGATTGTCCTTTAGCCTACCTCCTCTTTGCCATTGCTAGTGATGCCTTGGGTTGGCGAATTAAGGATTGCATTGATCAAGGCACCATTAAAGATATTGAAATTTTTAATGCCTCTTCCTCTTTTTGTTTGCAAATTTTTGTGAGTGATACCAATATGATAACTAGGGCTAGAGATAGATTTGCTAAGAATTTCCTTCATTCCTTAAATCTTTTCTTTCTAGCCAGTGGTTCTATTATCAAACGTAAGAAGATTTCCTTCAAGACTACCAACAACTTGATTCCTAATTGTATTATCAATAGTGGTTATGAGATTATTAGAGATGGTGAGCTCTTTAGGATTCTTGGTATTCTAATGGGTTTCAATATCTCTTTTGATCAAAGATGGTAATGGGTTATTCATAAGTTGAGAAACAAAGTCTTTAAGTGGAATTCCATCCGCATAGTCAGAGCTACTTCTTCTTAAGGTTTTTGGGCTTGTTTGATTAAAAGGAAGTGTGGTTTTTTCATCTTAAAGACCAAAAAGCTTGGAAGAATTATATACTATGGGATATTATAGTCTCTCCTAACTCTTTTGTGCCTACTAACTCCTTTTATTTTTGGCAAGAATATATATGGATAGACTCGATCAAGCTTTGGGACAATGAAACTTTGAACATTAGGATGAATAAGTGTAGGAAAAAGGGAAGTGAATGTTGGAGCAAGATCATCAATAACAATATGGTGATAAATGTTGAAGAAAATTGAATATTAATAATATGTCCTCTAGATGCAAACATGCGCTTATTGAGCATAGGAAGATGTTGCTTCAGAGACTTATGTTGTGTAATCATCATAATGTTGCTCACGACATTTTCCTGCAATACAAGAAATCCATTGCCTCCTTTTTTCCTATTGTGGAAAAGTTGAACAACTATTGGAATATTCAATGGAAACCTACATAAAAGAAGTATAGGTGCCGCTGTCTTTAGGCTCTTCCCTTATCCATCAAGCATTCAACACTATTGTGGATGATCTTACATAAGGGCATCAAGACCAGCAAAAAAGCTAAAAAGATGAATATTGGTACATGCTTGTGTTACCATTATGGCATTGAGGAGGAATTTCTCACATTTTCATCATTTGCAAAAATGCTCAGAGATATTGGGTCTTGCTTGATAATTATTGCTCTCTTGTTGGACTTCCAAAACTTGGTTACAAGGAGATCCTTTTAGGAGAATGTAATAGGATGGAACTAATCCTTTAGCATTTTATAGAGAACTGAGTTTTTATGGATCATTTGTTTTAGTAGGAAGCATAGAATCTTCAGTACATTGCATAAAGGTTTCTCTTTTATTTCTATGTCAGAAATGAGAAGAACTAGTTTGTATTGTATAAAATCTACATGTAATGCTCCCCTTAAGCATGATAGTGTCATTTCTATTGTAAGATGTAACAAGGCCAATAAATGGAGAGAAAAACTCCTAGCCATGTATTATGATCTTTGGTTCATTATGTTCCACTCTCTGTTATGAGAGCTGTATCTTTTGGTTGAGGGCCTGCCCTTTGCACTCTTATAATAGTTTGTACTAATATTCATCCTTTCTTTGTTGCCTTTAAGAAGAAAAAAATTAATACAAGATCAAAGCTCATGCATCATATAGCCATAAAGCCTCCAACCATAGGGAGCTTTTGCTTCAACTAATGTTTTGCCTATGTTAACTAGTTGATTCAGAGGCTGGATAGGTACTGATTTGTTCTAGTGAATTTGGTTACCATAAAAGTTTTTAGGTGGCAAATTACAGTTGTTACACAGAGAGCAAAGAATTTTGTTTGGATTGATAAGAAAGCGGACAAGTTTGGAAACAGCTATGTTTTAGGGTTTTTGGGTTTGGGCCTCTTTCTCTTGGAGTTTTGGGTCATAGACGAGGCATGGCTTGAAAGGGTTCATTCTACATCACCTCTGCTGAAGGTCAGTTCTTCCTTAGAGTTGTACTCTAGGGTTGGTGCTTTGTGTGTGTTGAAGTTAGACGTCTGCGGAAGCACGCGAACAGCACAAGGAAGAAGAAGAAGCTTGGAGCACAAACACACAATACTGAATGTATTACTAGAGAATGTACAAAGATAAGTAGCCCATTAGGGCAATAGGCGTATATACAAGCCGGGGGAAAAAAACCTCCTAAAGAGGGAAAAAAGTGCCCCGGTGGTCCTAGTGTGTTCACACACATCACTACCTAAATATATCAACAAATCCCCCCTGGGAGTGATGTGGTGAACAAGGAGCTGGCACTCATGTATAAGGAAGTGCCAAGCTATGTGGAAATCACTCCACAAAAGGAAGTAAGCCCAAAGCTTTGCGGAAAACTTCAAACTTCTCCCTAGGCAGAGCCTTCGTGAAAAGGTCTGCAATGTTCTCCTGCGTGGGCACATATGCCAAGCTGATCTCCCCCGCAGAGAACCTCTCCCTGACATAGTGATAATGCACCTCAATGTGCTTAGTGCGAGCATGGAACACAGGGTTCCTCGCAATTGCCAATGCGCTCTGACTGTCAGTGAAGATGGTGGTGGCAGAGGACTGACCAACACCCAAATCAGCCATAAGGCGTCTGAGCCACACACACTCAATAGTCGCTGTGAAAGCTGCCCTATACTCAACCTCACAACTGGAAGTGGCCACAGTAGGCTGCTTCTTGCTCAACCAAGACATACATGAGCTACCAAGCATGAAGCGAAAACCACTGGTGGACACACGAGTGTCATAGCAACCAGCCCAATCTGAGTAAAAAAAAGCATGCAAATCTGGCGGTAGTGATCCCCCCTTGGGATAAAACAACCCAAGTAGCCGAGTACCACTCAAGCAGCAAAAGATGCGCTTAACCACCTTCCAATGCGTGACTCCTGGGCAATGCATAAACCTGCTCATCTGTGAGATAACAAATTGAATATCTGGCCGAGTAATGCATAAGTAAATCAAGCATCCAATAGCCTGCTGATAGAGAACAGCATCAAATGCATCTCTAGCATCATGAAGACTCAATCGTAAACCTGTCTCCATAGGAGTGGCAATAGGCTTACAATCTTCAAGGCCAAAACGCTGCAATAATGTGTCAATATATTTCGTTTGACGCAAAGCCATTCCACCATCAACTTGCATAAACTAAATGCCCAAATAGTGATGCAAATGCCCCAAATCAGACATCTCAAATGAGGCATGCAAATCAGCCTTGAAATCAGCAATATGCTTCTCAATAGGACTAGTGAGCAGCATATCATCAACATAGACAACAATGATCAAAAGCTCATCATTAGCACGCTTAACATATAAGGTGCTTTCAGTTGGACTGTTCACAAAACCATGTGCAACCAGATAGGCATGTATCTTCTCATACCAAGCACGTGGTGCTTGCTTTAAACCATATAATGCCTTCTTTAACCTGCACACCTGGTTTTCATGCCCTTTCTGCACAAAGCCGCAGGGCTGAAAAACATACACTTCTTCATGCAAGTCACCATTCAGAAATGTTGTTTTAATGTCCAACTGATGTACATTCCAACCATGATGGGCTAAGTGCACAAATGCTCCGAACAGTAGTCATATGGCATGTAGGTGCAAAGGTCTCATCAAAATCAATGCCTCTTTCCTGCGCATAACCCTTTGCAACAAGCCTAGCCTTATACCTGTCAACTGTACCATCAGGTTTACGCTTCAGCTTGTATACCCACTTAGTGCCAATGGCCTTCTTGCCAGGAGGCAAGTCACATAAAGACCATGTACCATTCTTCATTATAGCATCATATTCAGATTGTATGGCAGCCATCCAATTTTCTGAATTTTGTACTTCATCAAAAGAAATAGGCTCATTCTCATCACAGAGACTAGATGCAGCCATAGCATAGCAATCTGATGCAAAGGAGGCACTATGAGAGCGTGAACGAGTACGATATGACAAAGGTGCATCTAATTTGTTGTCACGCAAAGTCTGCAGCAGCCATTTTGGCATAGTTTTTGCCTGCTCAATATCAGCTCTCTCATCACAAGTGCATCATGTAAATCTGCATCAGAAATAGAATGATCTACATCATCATATGAAACCTGCAAAGGCTGAGAAGTTGCCTCATTAGGACCAGCACTAGACTGTCCACCTGTAAAAAGAGGCATCAACGTATCATACATGTCTTTGGAGCTAACAGATGTCTCCTTAGTACATGAAAGTAATGGCTGAATAGCATCTTCCACAAAGACAACATCACGGCTAACCAGAATGCGTTTAGTCTGTGGATGATACAGACGATAGCCTTTACTTTCAGAACTCTACCCAACAAAAATACATTTTACTACCTTATCATCCAATTTTCTACGATGTTGTTCAAGCACTAATGCATATGCCAAACAACCAAAAACATGGAGATGAGCAACAGATGGCTTGCGTTCATGCCAAGCCTCATATGGAGTGATAGACTGCAGCGCTTTAGTGGGACACCTGTTCAGTACATATGCTGCACACATGACAGCCTCAAGCCAGAAACTATGTGGTAAAGCCTGACTTTTGACCATGCACCTCGCCATCTCCATGAGTGACCTGTTCTTTCGTTCAGCAACTCCATTCTGTTGAGGTGTATACGACTTTGTACACTGGTGTTTTATCCTACGTTCAGCCAGAAATGCATTAAAATCAGAAGACATATATTCCCCCCCTCGATCAGAACGGAGGGTGCCCATTTTACATGCTGACAGATTTTTAGCCAAAACCAAAAACTGTTTAAAGCACATGAACATTTCGGACTTTGCCTTCAATGGATATACCCATGCATGCCTGGAAAAATCATCAATGAAAGTCACGAAGTAAAGGTAATTTCCAAAAGAGGATGTCTACATAGGACCACAGACATCACTATGTACAAGCTGCAATTTCTGCGTAGCCCGAAGTGAACCATCTTTTGGAAAGGAGGAATATTGCATTTTGCCCAAAATACAGCCTTCACATACATGTTTTCCGGGTGCCTCAAGCTTGGGCAAAGAAGACACCATATCAGATTTCTGCAGGCGTAGCAAACTAGCAAAATTCAGATGACCAAAGCGTGCATGCCAAAGCTTTGCATCTGACATAGCCTGAGAATCATGAACTGCACATGCCGAATCATTAACAGATCTTTCATAGTCTATGAGCTTATACATCCCACGACATAAAATGCCAGAAGCAATAATCACATCGCCATTTGACAGATCATGAACTGTACACGTGTCATCAACAAATTTCACAACCAAACCAATCTTGGCTAATGCAGAAACTGATAACAGGTTCTTTTTTATCCCTGCATAAATAAAGCATCTGACAAGGTGAAAGAACTACCATCAGCAGTAGTCAGAATGATCTTACCAACTCCCATAACAGGATAAGAGGAGTTGTTGGCGCATGTGACAGTAGTCCCTGTAGGGGCAGGCTCGAGTGAAGAGAAGAAACTGCACTGCGAGGTAATATGTTTGGTCGCCCCACTGTCAAAGTACCAAACATCTGAGTCCATTGTAGACATGCACTGCTCATGAGAAGATGGGTCAAAACTGCAAACAGTAGTAAATGCCCATTCTTCTTCCTGCACAAGATTAGCAGACTCTATTTTTGGTGTAGAGGCTTCTGCAACAACCATTCCAGCCTCCTTTTTCTTTGCCTCTTTTGCAGCGAGTTTTGGACAGTTCTTTATAATATGATCATTCCCTTTACAGTACTTGCAAAACAATTTTTGCTTTTCTGATTTCTTCTCATCTTTATCGTGGTTCTTTGAATGTGCAGCATTTGCATATTTCTGCTTACTAGTAGAAGAGCTCCATTTTCCTTTGCCCTTATGACTAGCCAGGAAAGCTTGATCTGCAACACACATAATGGACATGTTTTGCTTGGACTGATCTTCCTACAATAGAACAGAGACTAACTCCTCAAATGATAAGGCATTCAGATTGCCTTTCATCATCAATCGAAGAGTAGAAGCAAAACTCTGATATGAATCAGGAAGACCATTCAGAATGGTCTGCACAAGTGAGCTATCTGGTATAACCTCATGAGCAAAAATCAACTGTTCCTTCAAATCTTTGATCTTCGTTAGGAAACTGTCCATAGAATCACCTTCATTCATGTGCTCACTCTCCAACTGTTTTCAGAGGTAAGCAACACGAGCCTCATTCCTAGCTTGGTACAATGTGGTAAGTGTATCCCAAGCATCCCTAGCTGTTTTGCAAGAGCGAATATGAGGAATAATGGCACGTTTGACAGATAAAGCTATCAATGCATGTGCCTGGGCATCTTTGCCATCCCAACAAATTTGCTATGCAGTAGGTGCAACAGAAACAACAACACGAACAGGAATCTGCAGAATATCATCTTCGACACCATCTTCATCAGCTCTAGCACCTGTATTTGTAGTACCTGTCGTTACAGGTGTAACAGGACATCTTTCAACACCCTGCACAATGTTCCACAATCCTTTTGCAACCAAAACATGTCGCATCATATAAGCCCATAATGGGTAGTTGGTACCATCCAACTTATCCTCAACAGCCAACATACAGAATATATCACTGCTTTCAGCCATGGCCGGTGACTAAAATACCTTGATGCAGAAAATTGACTGTATCTCAAAAAGTTGAACAGAACTGCCCAAACGAGTTCTGCTAGACCTGTAGCACACTTCGAGATGCTTAAACTGGCAAACAGAAACTGGTATATACCTTTGGCACAAAAAGACGAAATACCCTACACAAGCGCTGTGATAGTGCATTCGGAGGCCGAAACGAGCTCAGATCGCGATTTCGGCACCACAAAGCGAATCTTTTTTGATCTCGGAAACACGTTGAGTATCCTCACCAAAATTTGTGCGATTTTGAGATTGCAAACGGAGGAGTGTCGACGGTGCCCTAGATGAAGCGACGACCCGCTCTGATACCAATTGTTGGAGTTAGACGTCTACGGAAGCACACGAACAACACAAGGAAGAAGAACAAGCTTGGAGCACAAACACACAATACTGAATGTATTACTAGAGAATGCTACCAGCGGTCCTAGTGTGTTCACACACATCACTACCTAAATATATGAACAGTGTGGACTGTCGGGGGATCATTTAAGGTGCTTTCCTGAGAGGGGAAGGATGTCTCTTCAATAGGCCCTCCGAAATGGATAGGCAGAATGCGACAACCTCATATAATAGTCCTAAGAATATGGATACTTCAAATCAATTGTATGCTTTTGGTGTTTTTTCTCTTGCTGGAAGTTCGAACGTAGGAAGTGTAAACAAATTGTATGTAGAAGTAGCTGAAACTCAACAGCAATGTTTCCTCTCAATGTTTAATAATCAAGTGTTCTTAGGTAACCCTAAACCTAATGATTGTCCTGTTGAAAATAAGGGCAAGAAAAAGGTTAGTGAATATGACAAATATGGACATCAAGAAGATGAGGCTAATATTAATAAAGGAACCAAGATTAACCTTGATTGAGATGATGAAGATAAGGACAATAGGACGCTTATTATTGATAAATATTCCCTCGATAGCTGGAACAATCACCTCAATGACAAAGTGGTGATTAGCCTTTGTCATGGGCCTAGGATAGCTCAGGAGGTTCTTAAATCTTTGATGAAAGCTAATTGGGAAGTCATGGTTTGTATGACAAACATGTGCAATATCTACCTAATAGGTTTTTCTCTTTTTTTTAATGATGCAAATAGTGTTATGCAAGTTAATGTTGAGGGACTCTGGCTAATAAGAAATATCCCTATTTCTTTTTTAAAATGGCACCCTCATTTCAACCACAGAGGACCTAAGCCTGCAAAGGTCCCTATGTGGATTGAATTCCTTGACTTACTAGTTGAATACTACCTTTGGATTGAGGTTTTAGGTAAGATGATCAGTAAGGTTCTTGGTCAAAGACCGAGGAATGGATTCAACCCTAAATGGGATCCTCAAACTATGGTGGAAGTTGATTTAGACAACTTACCATAAAGACCTCTTGATTTTAAAAGATTCTGATGATTTCAAACTTCATGAACAAAAGGTTATTTATAGGAATCTTCCTCGTGCTTGTTTTCATTGCTACAAGCAAGGACATCTAATAAAATATTGTCCCATGTCAAAAAATAATGATGGTCATAGTCCCAATGAAGTTGGTACTAATAAGCCTCAGGATGTGGAAAAGTCTAAAGAGACCAGTAATAATCAAGTTCTCAAGTCAAGAAGGCCATTCCTAGAATTAAGAAAAAGAACTTAAATTGGATCAATACATTTGATGTTATGTTAGATAATGTTTTTAATATCTTTCGAGAAATGGAAGTTGGAACTAATGATGTCATCGTTGATGCCAGGAAGAAATTTTATCTGCTAATAATGAGGCTAATGAAGGTGAGAATCAACCTAATCCCAATGAAGCAAACTAGAACTATATGAGTTCAAGGGAAAAGAAATCTTTGAGAGGGAGCTGAGGTAACTCCTCTTCTGATTATTCTTATGAGGACGAGGAGTGTGAAAATAAATAGAATCATGAAGAGTTTTTTTACTGAGTAACTTAACTAGCATGACAAGGGAAAAATTTTAAAATTTCAAGTTTCTAAAGATGTGGGTATGTATAGGCTCCTACAACAAGTAGTATGTGTAGGGAAAAGGTGAAAGTAAAAGAAAGGATGTTGTAAGAGTTTCTAATTTGGTTCTTAAACCCACTAAAAATTATAAAAAATGAATTGCTTTTTGATTGAGAATCGCTACACCATCACTTTTTATTGGTTGAGTGTTCCATGTTTCCTACTTCTGTCACTTAGAATGGAAAAGGTAAAGACTCCGAGAATGGTGAGAACTATGTTCTGACTTTCTTATTTCTCTAATGGATTTCATCAAAGTGATTACTTTAACTTAAAAGGTCTTACTAATCGGACCCACAATAAGGTGTTCAATAATTGGATGAAAGACATTTCTTTATTTCCTGACATCATTTGTTTGTAGGAACTTAAGGTTGGGGGCTTCAACTCGGTTCTACGCCAACGTAGGGGTTTAACCAAACATAAGAATGGCAAAGAAGGTGCTTATTGCCTCTAATCTTAGTCACCTTGTTGAAGATTGCTCAGCCCCACTGATCAATGTGTGCCTATCATGTAAGGATCCCTTGAATTACACATTTGTTGGTGTCTATGCTGCTAATAACTATTTTGATAGGATTGTTTGTTGGTGTCTAACCTTCAAATTGCTTCAAGTAACCAGCCTCAGGTTTAACCAAACATAAGAATGGCAAAGAAGGTGCTTATTGCCTCTAATCTTAGTCACCTTGTTGAAGATTGCTTTATCAGCCCCACTGATCAATGTGTGCCTATCATGTAAGGATCCCTTGAATTACACATTTGTTGGTGTCTATGCTGCTAATAACTATTTTGATAGGATTGTTTGTTGGGAAGAGATTGCCAATTCTTCTGATAGATTAGGGAAATAAAGATAATATTATTCAAGGGAGAGACAAGGCCAATTGTTCAAACATGATTAACACTCTTAATCTTCTTGATATCTCTGTTAATTTTGGGCATACTTAGAGCAATAGAAATATGGATAATTATCTTTCTTCTAGGCTAGATAGAATTTACATGAACATTAGCAGATATAAGGATCTTTGGCATACTAACTGTGATAAAGATCACTCTCTCCAAATGTCTGATCATGCTTCTCTTGTTGTTAAGCTCTATAGAAATTTTCCTGGCTACAAAGTAGGATGGCCTCACATTGATGCCTCTTTGCTTAAGATTCCTTATATGAAAGAGCAAACCAAGGTAATAAGAAAGTGATTCATTAGTCCATGGCCTTTATCCTGGACCTACCCCTCTTGGTCGGTGAGGTTAGGGAAACCAATAGTAAATTGAAACCCTATAAATATCTTGGTTTTGATGGTATCTCGAATGAATTCTTTCAAGATCTTAAAGATTTTTTGGTGCCCATTATTCTCTTGATTTGGTAGGAAGCCATGAGAAGAGTACTCTTTCTACCTTTATCAAGACTGGAGTGATTAAACTTGTTCATAAAAAAGTACCTAAGGATGACTTAAATAATTGGAGACCTATCTCACTTACATTTACAAAATTTTTGCCTCTTCCTTGGCTAGAAGCTTAGTCCTATTATGGATAGGGTTATTCTCCCTGAGAAAAAAGGTTTCATCAAAGGAAGATATAGTCTTGTTGCAATCATCTCCATTTGGGAAGGTATATATTTTGCCAAAGATTAGAGGATTGAAACTTCTTTAAAGTTGATTCTGATAAAGCATATGATAGAGTTGATTGGGAGTTCATTCTTCAATATATTCATGACATTGGAGCTAGAGAAAATTTCATTAAGTATACTAGTATCCTTTTTGGGAAGGCTCATTCCAAAGTGGCTATGAATGGTCAAGTTTGTAATCCTTTTATAATGTGTAGATCTATTAGAAAAGGTTGCCCCTTTGCCCCTCTTCTCTTTGCCATCACGAGTGATGCCCTAGGTTGGCTTGTTAGAGATTTTATGGATCATGGTACTATAAAAGGCATTGAGATTCCTGATGCCCCCTCCCAACTTTGGCTTCAAATGTTTTGTGATGACACTAATATGATAAGCAGGGTTGACCTCAATCTATTAAGATTTTTCTTCACTTCTTGAAGTTGTTTTGTACTACTAGTGGCTCCATTGTTAATCATAAAAAGACAATTTTTTTTTCTTCTAATAACTATATTCTTGATTATGTGAAGTTAATGATTGTGAGATTATCAAGGAACGAGTTGTTTTTTGGCTTTTCGGTATACCCATGGGTTTTACTATATCTTTTGAGCAAAGAGGGAGTTGGGTCTGGATAAATTTTGTAATAAGGTTTTTAAGTGGATGGCTTTATAGTAGTGCCTATCTGAGAGAGTTTTTGTTTTGAAGCATTTTATTTTACCTTCTTTAACTTATTTTTTAGCCTATTGGATGGCTAGCAAAAAACGGATGTCTCAAGCCATTGCTTTGACTAGAAGGTTTTCATGGGGAGGTTCTCAAGCCAACAACAGAATCCCTAAAGTTGCTTGGAGCATATGTTGTATGAGAAAAAAGGAGGGTGGTTTAGGACCAATATGTCCTACCAGGATGGCCACCCAAATGGTTGCTAAATGGGTTCTGAGATATGTTCACTCTGATGAGTATGGAGGTTGTCTTATAAAGAGAAATTCTCATCAATCTTTTTGTTAAGCACTAGAAATCTTGGACTAATAATCAGGTCCAAGATATTGTTGTTTCTCCTCATGCTTATCTTCCCAAAGGAAGCAAGTTGGTATTCTCCTTCTAGAACGCATGGATGGAAGTGAAAAGTAAGTATACTTTGCTCTTGTATTTTCTAATAACTCTTCCTTCATTTTGCAGGAGACTGGTTGGGTTGCTCATAAAATCAATGAATTTCTAACTATAAAAATGAATAAATCTAGAAAATATGGTTTCACTAATTGTTAGTGTTTCTACAAGGATGAAGAGTTGATTGAGAATATAGATATACTTCACACTAACAATTTATCTTATGTCTGTAGACAAGTCCTCATTGAAAGGAAGCAAAGACTTTAGGAGAAGTTGGGGTGTTGTAATCTCACTAGACATGTGGATATTAAGGATGTTGTTGAGGATACGTATCTGCATTACAAAAAGGATCACACATTCATGAGAGAGATCAGTGATAGGCTGAATGGATATTGGAATCTTCAATGGAATCCTCATCAGTGGAAATATAGGGTCAAGTGCTTGTGGGCCTTTCCTTTTACTGCTAAGTAGTCCAGTCTCCAATGGATGATTTTGCAGAAATGATAGTGGACTGGCAATAGAGTAAAAAAAAATTAATATTAATGCAGGAACTTGTTGTTACTGTGACAAAGAGGAGGATCTTTCCCATTTGTTTATAACTTGTGGAATGCCCAAAGACTCATTTTTTGTACCAGCACTGGTCTGCCTCCTTTGGGATACAGAGAAATCTTGATTGGTGAAAGCAATAAGATGGATGTTGCTTTGTGGGAGATTTTGAGAGCCCACATATTGTGGTACACGTGGAAGAAGAGAAACCATAAAATTTTTTGCAGTATCCCCAAGGATTATCTATTTTCTTGTAATTCAATCATCAAGAGAATTTTGAGAATTTGTAATAAGTCCATTAAGGATGTTTCCCTTGATAACTCCAATCCTCATGGAGCAGTGCATGAGTATGGTTACAATAGATAGTGCATGAGTATGGTTACAATAGATGGAGGGACAAAATGCTTTCAATAATGTATTCTACTCCTAGGATGAACCTGGTCCGTTTCTTGGACATGATGTACTTGGTTTTTTTTTTCTTCTTTGGGGGCATACGCTTTTTTTTTTTATTATTTATAAAAGGAAGTTCGGCCATGGCCTAATCTCCCGGACTTTAATTAAAATAATGAAGAAAAGTTACACGTGAATGGGACTAGTGCCCATGGGACCCCCCAAATCCCACAAAGTAGGGGACGAGTTCGGTAAGCTAGAGGGCATTACAAATGAGGCGTACAAAACTATCATCTCCTTCATGGGGGCATACGCTTGTTCTTGTAACAACCAGTGGATTAGGTTCAAAGAATTGGATCCAAGACTTAGAGTTACCTTTGAGGAATGGACTCTTCTTCAAAGCAGGTGCTTAGCATGGGACCGCTCAACCACCCGCCTTCTCTGCGGTCAAAATCTTCCTTGCCTGGAGGGCCTCAAATGGAGCAATGGTAAGAAGCTATCCAGAACCCCCAACTTCAAACAGGATTTAGATGTTCACCACACTCTCAACAAGAGATGGTGCCTTTCTTGGACCAAACTTCGGTGGGAACTAAAATTCATGTCTATTTGGCACCCCTTATTGAGGTCAAAAAGTCCGTTCTCATGTGGCAAATCTTGCATAAAGGTATCTGGACCAATGCAAGGGCTAACAAAATCTGTGGTGTGCCGCCATGGTGCAAGAGTTGCCATCGGTGCATCGAAGATTTAGCTCACCTGTTCTTCGACTGCCCCAAGTCGCGTGTTATCTGGCGTCACGTGACCCGAGTATTGAGACTCACGATCCACATCAACTAGCAACAAGTGATGTTGGGTGAGGCGATCGGCTGCTCATCGAGGTTGTGGAATGTGATCAGAGGTGAGACTCTATGGAAGATTTGGAGGGAGCGATGTGCTGTCAATTTTGGCCAAACTCCTAAGGAATGGTCGATCGAGAAATCCTTGTTTCTCCTAGGTAAAAGAATCTCCGGAGTCAAGAGATCACCACCATTTAGACATCATTGTATTTATCTCCTCGAAAACAACAAGTTGAAACCCAAATGGGTCCCACATGAGGGTGATGATAATTTTATCCGCCTCATTTGTAATGCCCTCTAGCTTGCCATACTCCTCCCCTGCATTGTGGGATTTGGGGGGTCCCATGGGCACTAGTCCCATTCACTTGTAACCTTTTTCTTTATTTTAATTAAAGTCTGGGAGATTAGGCTAAGGCCGAACTTCTTTTTATTAAAAAAAAAAAAAAAACAGGTTTCTGCATTAATATTATCTTTTTTCTGTTCTTGCTCATAAAAAAGGGAAGTTGGTTACCATTCTTTATAAAGCCAGCTTTTTCGGTTTACTTAATAATTCAATAAAATATTATATAAAAAATCTGAGAAATCCTCAAACGTATAAACTAGAGGCGTGAATCGTGATTCGTGAATCTCTCTCTCTCTCTGCAAATTTCCAGTTCACGAGGACTTTTAAATCACATGATTGGTCTATGGAATATGAGGTCATGATGACGTCACAAAGACTTTTTTAATCCCACGTGATTCTTTTATCGAATATGGGGTGCCCACTGACGTCTCAAGCTTTGGATTCGTCCTCGTAAGTTGCAACTCAACTTTTTCTTTCTTTATAGCATTACCGCACAGCACTGCTTTGTGCTAAAAAAATTATAAATGGGACAACCTCGGCAGAAAATATTTTACCCTTTGAAACCCGTGACTCGAATGTCTTACTTCTTAGTAGAAAAAAAAGGGGTACCAATCCTTGCTACGAAAAGGAAGAAATGAATATGCACCTCCAGATTTAGCCCAACAAGCGTTCTTTTGTCCGCGCGCATTAGCTGGGTTAGCCGGATATTTTGCCTCTTGAGGCCGGGGTGAAGGTTCAATCCTCACTTATGGCAGGACAGTGTGGGCTTAAGCCGAGTGTAAATCATGCTACTTTTAGTTGAAACGAGTTCTCTCTTGTGTCGCCTTCAGGCAGTCTAACCCTTGCTTTGTGGGATATGAGGGGTCCCATGGGTATTATGCCCGTTCACTTGTACAGTTGCAAGTTCAAAGTTAAAGTGCAAAGAAAGCGTTCTCTTACTTTAATGAGTTAGAGGAGGCAGGCAGACATTGTGGTCCATAAAAGGCATGTGCGAGCCACTATCTCCCCCCTTTTACTAGCCGCATATTTTTCTCTCTCAAAATTCCTTTCTATACCGCACTTTATCTCTTTCTAGATTTTAAATATGTCTTTTATGCCAATCAAAGAGCACAAGAATACAGCCCGATAACGACACATTGCGACACAACAAGAGAGCACAACAACGACGCTATGCTCGAAACAAGGAGTAGAACACGAGGAAGATGTAAAGGACAAGAGAGAAACGACAAACGAAAACGATGAGAGAGAAAATGGCCAGTGGGAGAGAAAGACGAGGGGAAGGGCATACACCGAAACAACTCAGAAATGCCTTCATTAGATGGCCTTAATCGTAATTTAGAATTTCACAAGGCCCCTAGGATTTGTTCTTTTTTGAAGTATATGTCTGAATATATATGCCATGTTGTAATCATCCATAGCTTCTTGTGTTAGGATCATCACACACGTTGCTCTATATGTGTGATGATCCTATCACGAGAGAGAGAGGTGGGTGAAAATAAGCATCTTCATTAGTACATTTTTTAGAACTAGAATCTCACTCTTTTTCTTCTTGAGCAAACAAGAATAGAGAAATAAACTAATGAAGGTGAAACGTGCTCAGGAATAAACTAATGAAGGTGAAAGGTGCTCAAGAAAAGAGCACAAGAAAAGAGGAATAAACTAATGAAGGTGAAAGGTGCTCAAGAAAAGAGCACACTACAAAGATTGTAGTAGGCAGGCCCCCCACAAAGCTACAAAGAATACACAATAAAAAATATTTCTCTGGAATATAAAGACATAACCAACTTCCTCCATTTATTAGGATGAGTCTGTCTTAGAGATATAGGCAAGGAAGTGTAAGTAGGGAGGACTTCTTGGATGGAAAATGGACCTTTCATACCGATTTGTTTCACGGTGCTCTTGAGAAAAACCAAAAAGTTTTCGTTGCCACCATAGAAGAACTTTTGTTTTTTTTTTTCACCATATGGAACATAAGATATGACCTCTCCACTGATGCGATAAGCTAGAGTCCATCCTATGTAAAGACCTAAAAAAGAGGATTCAAACTAAGAGAGCCTCACAAACTTTTTAGCTCTAACTCAATGTTTCTTCTTCTGCTACCCATAATTTGTTTGTTTCTTTTGTTGAAATGGATAAAGAGCTTTTGGATATCATTGAAAGCCCTTTCCCACGCAACAATGGAAGAGGCCCCACTAGCAAAATGGGAAGATATAATCTCCTTAGTCTTGCTAACAATACATAGATTTTAAGCAGAGAAGCATCAATATGTGGCCATCTAGCTTTGTGCTGAGGGAACTCTCCAAAAAGGGTGATTCTAAGTGGCTATGGTTAGACATAAGGAAAGAACCATCATGGTTACACTTGATGTCCCAAAACTCTTACTGAAGCCATTCATATACATACAATCAAGTCTATGAGCATCATAAGCCTCATCACACTGTCTATTATCCCACAAAAATCCAGAGTTGAGGGACATATCAATAAGATCATAAGAAGAAACTAGGTGAATCCAATAAATTTTTTCACTCCCCATGATAATATTACCCTTGTGGTTAAACCTATCCGATAGGGAGGTGACCATAATAAAATCTCCCATAATGAGGAAGGGGCTGCTCAAAGTCACTAACTCTTCCTAGCACTTACTCTTGACATGGCAAATATTAGAAGCATACACACTAATGATGGTGAACAAAAGAGGCTCTTTAAAAGAGATAGCAACCCACTCATGTGTAGGGCTAAAGATACCGCTTTCACCTAATGAAGAAAAGACATGTTAACACCAACAATAGCACCACCTTACGAAAGATGTGCTTAGTAAAATACTCATAATGATTAGAAGACAATCTTTAAATTAGCTCGGTGATTAAATCCACAATTCTTAAGCTCTTGTAAGCATAAGAAGTCATGTCTAAGAGTCAAAACAGAGAGCCAAATATGAATAGCCTTGGATCTAATAGGAATCAAACCTTTAATGTTAAGGGAAACAAAATTAAGAGAATTCATGACAATGGGATTGAGAAAATTCTAGAAAGCAATAAACAAGACAAGACATAAAGAGAGACAAGAAAATCTTAATCAAGAAATTAGGAACTAAGAAAATCATCATCTCTTAACAAGGTTAGGTGGCTTAGATATAGAGCAAGAGGTCCTAACAATTTATTTCCTCTTAGGCTTGAAAGAAACCTCTAGAGAGGAGGTCACTTCTTGATACTAGGCCGTGTAATCTTCTACCATCAAAATCCCTAATAAGGATGCTAGTTCTTGTGAGGGGAGATGGAAGATACACTCCAAAGATGTGGTTGCTGCTGCAAAACTTGCTCTACACGTGCCAAGATAACTTCAGAGATGATACGTAGACACCTTTTGCTTACGAAGGATACATATAAACCATCCTAGTGCTTAGGAGTATCAATCTCAAATTGATTCATCAAATAGGCTAGCTGATACAAAACAGATGAAGCAAAAAACTTGCTATTTTGGGATGAATTGCACTCTAGAAATTAACTCAGAGCTCATAGCCTGCTGAAAATTGAACATAGATCTTTTGCACACTTTTAATTAGATAGATAATGAATCCAAAGCAACAAATTTGATGAATTTTGATGAACCATAGTGAGAGAAATCTACTTAGCAATATAAGGGTGTTATCTCGACATTTTAGGAGTTAACTACCAATATACCTAGTCATCTTCAAATGAATGTAACTCACATAATAATAAATAAGTGCTGATGAAAATTAGTACAATAAAAATAAACTTATCAAATTACCGATTTAAATCTTAACAAAAGATCAAGTATACACAGAGAACTCACTCACTGAAGTTGATTGAAAATGAGAATCAGAACCTATATCAGCAGACAAGAACAACTTCAAAGTATAGCTTGAAAATGAATCTGTATTGAACATATTGTACATGGTATGAATGAACATGAAGCTTGGAAAGGACACTTATGGCTTGGTGCTTGATAAAAAATCTCTCCAGAATGTAGCTCTAAGTGCTGCTCTAATATGTGACTATGCATAGGTGTTATATAGTAATATTTGAATTCAAATCTTGGAGGGATTGTACCTAAGATTTCCCCTAAAGTGAGGAATCATCTAGCTAATAAATCACTCCTAACCCAACTTCTAATTTGTGCCTAACATGGCCACGAGTTTCTTCAAAGACTTTTACTTTTCAAGGTAATAATTTTTCAAGAGTTACAAGAGCATGTTTCTATGTCTCTCTCATTGAGAGTGTGCATAAGTAATGCTTTACATTTATGAATGATCAAGCACTAGGCTTGGATGAAATACACCAACAGATCCCCTCAAGCCTAATATGCTTGAGTCTTTAGTCCTCCTTGATTTCCAACAATCCAATCATGCCTTTGAACGTGTTTAGCTTGATACCATCCAATGACTTAGATAACATATCTGCACATATATTAGTGGAAACATAGGATAATTGAATATCCTTGCTCATTAGCTTCTCTCTTACATAATGATAATGGACTTCAATATGCTTGGTTCTAGGATGGTAAACTGTATTAGCTGCTAAGTGAAGTGAGCTTGTATTATCACCAATATGAGGAGTTAAGGTATGTAACCCCAAATCAGAGTATAAGCATTTAAACCACATACCTTCTTGTGTTGCATTTGTCAATCCTCTATATTCAACTTCAGTAGATGATAGAGCAATAGTTGGTTGCTTCTTTGAAGACCAAGAAATTAGTTTTGATTTTGCATCCGAATAAAGCTTGATATCAATTTTAGAGGTGAAGGGGTAGAAAAACCTTTCATTGATGGTGCCCTTCAAGTATTTAAGCACTCTTTTGGCTGCTTCCATGTGTGGTCTCCTTGGCTTGTGCATAAATTGACTGGGTATGCTAACACTATAGCATATTTCCACCCTTGTGAGAGTTGCATAGTTCAATCTTCCTACCAAGATTTGATAGCTTGTGATACCTGCAATAGGTTCTCCCTCATAAGCACTTAGCTTATGATTCAACTCCATGGGTGTACCTACACACAATATTCTCCATTTTAAATTTAGAGAGCATGTCATGTACATACTTCTATTGAGTGATGTAGATACCAGAATCTGTATAGACAAGTTCAAGTCTAAGAAAATAAGTGAGAGGTCCAAGATCACTGATCTTGAATTCATCCTTCATTACAATCTTTAAATGTTTAATCCCATTGACATCATTCCCTATAATTACAATGTCATTGGATCTATAACCTCCGATCCATTCCTCTTGAGGAATAAGGTTGTGCCTGCCTCTGCTCAAAGATAATTGGGTAAACCCTTTTCATTGAGCATGGATCTTGCTGCCTCAACTATTGTTCTGTTCCTTCTTTCAACTACTCCATTGAGTTCAAGTGTGTATCTAGTTGTTACCTCTCTTTTGATGCCTCTTTCTTATAGAAAAGCATCAAATTCAGTTGAGAAGTATTCTCCACCACCATTTGATCTAAGCTTCTTGAGACATCTACCTGTTTGATTTTCTTCAAGAGCAGGATACTTTTCGAAACAATTGAAGACTTCATCTTTATGCTTCGTAAAGTAAAAAATCCTCCATCTACTACAATCATCAATAAAAGATACATACTATTTTGAAAAGTGAAATAGAAGATTCTTTGCTTGGACCCCACACATCTGTGTGGACAAGATCCAATAATTCTTGATGGATATAACCTTTCCTGTTTAAGGGTTGTCTATGAGCTTTGCCAAATTGACAAGTTCCACACTTGTATATCATATGTTGTTTTGTGATGTTGGACAATCGAAGTACACTTTGATCCCTACAAATTTGTTTCAAAGTTCTCTCACCAATATGAGCAAGCCTTTCGTGCCATACCTTCAATTCAGAGATTGTTTGAGATCCATAGATAAATAATGCTATGTTCTTGGTGTGTTCCACTTCAAAGGTGAAGAGTCTTCCTATCTTTTCTCCCTTGGAAATTGTTCTAAATCCTTGCTTAGGGTCTTCCACATATGCTCCATGCCTTGTAAACCCAACCTGCAATCCTTTCTCCACAATTTGTCCAACACTTATCAAATTTTTGGTTATAATAGGTACATACAAAACCTTTCTTAGAAGATTCATGTTGCCATCTCATGTCTTGACATTACCTTCTTTCTCCATTCAATGTCTTGTATCATCACCTATCTACACTTCATGTTTATTTTTGGGATCTTTTAAATTAGAGAGAAATGCTACATTTATTGATACCTGCTTTGAGCACCTTGAGTCAATATAGAAAACATGATCATCATACCTACCCTGCTTCAATGATAGGTTCATGAGGAGTAGTGAGTCTTCTTGACTTTGATCTTCAGTGTAGTTGTTGTAATCAATTCTTCCTCCATATCCATTTTGATGATTATTATTGTTGAAGTAGTAGTTCTTTTATCCTCCATTGTACCTGCCTCTATTTTATCCATAGCCACCTCTATTAAATCCTCTTCCTCCAAATATTCTTGGGTTCCTATAACACTCTTTAGTGGTATGATTAGAGTAACCACAAATGTTGCAAGATTGAGATGCTTGGGGTCTCCCCCCTCCTTGCTTTCCTCCTCTGCCTCTTCCTCTAGCTTTTCCTCTCCTTGTGAAGTTGGTTTGGAAAGAACTACCTTCATCTTCATTCTTCTTAGACTTTGACTTATCCTTAGCTTTAGTTTATCAATGTATAAGGTAGTGTTGGAGTTAGACGTTTGTGAAAGCATGCGAACAACACAAGGAAGAAGAAGAAGCTTGGAGCACAACACACAACACTAAATGTATTACTAGAGAATGTACAAAGATAAGTAGCCCATTAGGCAATAGGTGTATGTACAAGCCGAGGGAAGAAAACCTCCTAAAGAGGGAAAAAAAGTGTGGTCCTAGTGTGTTCACACACATCACTACCTAAATATATCAACAAATCCCCCCTAGGAGTGATGCGGTGAACAAGGAGCTGGCACTCATGTATAAGGAAGTGCCAAGCTATGTGGAATCAATCCATAAAGGGAAGTAAGCCCAAAACTTTGCAGAAAGCTTCAAACTTCTCCCTAGGCAGAGCCTTCGTGAAAAGGTCTACAATGTTCTCCTGTGTGGGCACATATGCCAAGCTGATCTCCCCAATAGAGAACCTCTCCCTGACATAATGATAATGCACCTCAATGTGCTTAGTGCGAGCATGGAACACAAGGTTGCTCGCAACTGCCAATGCGCTCTGAAGGTCAGTGAAGATGGTGATGGCAGAAGACTGACCAACACCCAAATCAGCCATAAGGTGTCTGAGCCACACACACTCAACAGTAGCTATGAAAGTTGCCCTATACTCAGCCTCAAAACTAGAAGTGGCCACTGTAGGGTGGTTCGTGCTCAACCAAGATATACATGAGCTACCAAGCATGAAGCAAAAGCCACTAGTGGATACATGAGTGTCATAGCAACCAGCACATTCAGAGTCAGGAAAAGCATGCAAATTTGGCGATAGTGATCCTCCCTTGGGATAAAACAACCCAAGTAGCTTTGTACCACTCAAATCAGCGCGTTTTCGAGCTCGTTTCGGCCTCCGAATGCACTATCGCAGTGCTTGTGCTGGCTATTTCATATTTTTGTGCCAAAGCTATATACCAGTTTTGGTTCGCCAGTATAAGCATCTCGAAGTCTGCTACAGGTTTAGCAGAATTCATATGGGCAATTCCGTTCAACTTTTTGAGATACAGTCAATTTTCTACATCAAGGTATTTTTAGTCATCGGCCATGGCCAAAAGCAGTGATGTATTTCATATGTTGGCTGTTGAGGATAAGTTGGATGGTACCAACTACCTGTTGTGGGCTTATATGTTGCGACATGTATTGGTTGCAAAGAACTGTGGAACATTGTGTAGGGTGTTGAAAAATGTCCTATCACACCTGCAACTGTTACAACTGCATGTATTAAAGCTAATGGAGAAGGTGTCGAAGATGATGATATTCTGCATATTCATGTTGCTGCGGTTTCTACTGCACCTACTGTAGAGCAAATTCGTTGGGATGGCAGAGATGCCTTGGCACATGCATTGATAGCTTTGTCTATCAAAGGTGCCATTATTCCTCACATTCATTCTTGCAAAATAGCTAAGGATGCTTGGGATACACTTACCACATTGTACCAAGCTAGGAATGAGGCTCGTGTTGCTTACCTCTGAAAAGAGTTGGAGAGTGAGCATATGAATGAAGGTGATTCTATGGACAGTTTTCTAACAAAGATCAAAGACTTGAAGGAACAGTTGATTTTTGTTGATGAGGTTATACCAGATAGCTCACTTGTGAAGACTGTTTTGAATGGTATCCCTGATTCATATCAGAGTTTTGCTTCTACTCTTCAATTGATGATGAAAGGAAATCCAAATGCCTTGTCATTTGAGGAGTTAGTCTCTGTTCTGTTGCAGGAAGATCAGTCCATGCAGAACAAGTCCATTATGAGTGTTTGCTAGTCATAAGGGCAAAGGAAAATGGAGCTCTTCAACTAGTAAGAAAAGATCTGCTAATTCTACACAATCGAAGAGGGAAGACAAAGATGAAAAGAAATCAGAAAAGCTGAAATTGTTTTGCAAGTACTATAAAGGAAATAATCATATCATAAAGAACTGTCCAAAATTGGCCTCTACACCAAAAACAGAGTCTGCTAATCTTGTACAGGAAGAAGAATGGGCATTTACTACTGTTTGCAATTTTGACCCATCTTCTCATGAGCAGTGCATGTCTACAGTAGACTCAGATGTTATTATCTCGCAGTGCAGTTTCTTCTCTTCACTCGAGCCTGCCCCTAAAGGGAATACTATGACATGTGCCAACAACTCCTCTTATCCTGTTATGGGAGTTGGTAAGATCATTTTGACTACTGCTGATGGTAGTTCTTTCACTTTGTCAGATGCTTTGTTTGTGCCAGGGATCAAGAAACATTTGTTATCAGTTTTTGCATTAGCCAAGATTGGCTTGGTTGTAAAATTTGTTGATGATAGATGTACAGTTCATGATATGTCAAATGGCGATGTGATTATTGCTTTTTGCATTTTATGTCGTGGTTTGTATAAGCTCATAGACTATGAAAGATCTGTAAATGATTCGGCATGTGTAGTACATGATTCTCAGGCTATGTCATATGCAAAGCTTTGGCATGCACGCTTTGGTCATCTGAATTTTGCTAGTTTGCTCACCAAAATTCGTGCGATTCTGAGACTGCAACAGGTTGAGTGTCGACGATGCCCTAGATGAAGCGACGACCTGCTCTGATACCAATTGTTGGAGTTAGAAATTTGCCGAAGCACCTCAACAGCACAAGGAAGAAGAGGAAGCTTGGAGCACAGCACACAATACTGAATGTATTACTAGAGAATGTACAAAGATAAGTAGCCCATTAGGGCAATAGGCCTATATACAAGCCGGGGGAAAAAAACCTCCTAAAGAGGGAAAAAAGTGCCCCGACGGTCCTAGTGTGTTCACACACATCACTACCTAAATATATCAATAGGGAGAAGACTGATTGCCTCTTGAGGATTCACCATTCTTTCTTATCTTTGCTTCATGTGTGAAGAGTTGCCCCATAAGAGTGTTGAAGTCAGGCACTTGCATGTCCATGTATAGGTCCATGGCAGTTGTGAAGGATTCCCACTTGGCATCAGCCTTGATTCCATTGATGATTTGCCTTATGATCTACTCTTCTCCAATGACCTCTCGAATGCTTCCTAATTGATCAGAGGTCTCCTTCATTTTGGGGACATAATCAGTCACACTTTGCTTGGGACTTTTCTTCAAGGTAGTAAACTCCATCCATAATTGGTTCTTCCTTGCTCTGGTATTTGAAGACAAGAAGGAAGCAAGTGCTTTCTAAGTTTCTCTTGAGCTCTTACATCCTTTCACATGAGGTAAGAGAAAATCAGATATTGAGTTTAAGATGTAAGACCTGGCTAGTGCATCCTTTGAGAGCACCAACTTGTAAGCCTTTTTTGCTCTTCATGTGATGGTTGTCCGTCCATTCTCATTGTTGGCATGACTTCATCTTCATATATGTATCCAAATAGATCTCTCCCTTGAAGATAGGCCTCCATCCTCAAAAACCCGACCAAGTAGTTGTTTCTATCCAATTTGTCAATGGTGGAAGGAAATCCATCTCCCATATTGATTAATCTTTGCTCTCATACCATTGTGAGAGGAGATGGAAGATGTACTCCAAACATGTGCATGGTGCTACAAAACCTGCTATACACATTCTAAGATAACTTCAGAGATGATAAGTGGACACCTTGTGCTTGCTAAGGATGCATATAAACCATCCTAGTGCTTAGGAGTATCAATCTCAAATTGATTCATCAAAATAGGCTAGTTGATACAAAAGAAATGAAGCAAAAAACTTGCTATTTTGGAATGAATTGCACTCTAAAAATTAACATAGAGCTCATAGCCTACTGAAAATTGAATAGAGATCTTTTGCATACTTTTAATTAGATAGATAACGAATCTCAAGCAACAAATCTGATGAATTTTGATGAACCATACTTAGAGAAATCAATTTAGCAATATAAGGGTGTCATCCCAACATTTTAGGAGTTAACTGCCAGTATACCTAATCATATTCAAATGAATGTAACTCATAGAATAATGAACAAATGATGATGAAAATTAGTATGATGAAAATAGGCCTATCAAGTTACCTATATGAATTTAAATATGAAATGAAGATCAAGTATACACAGAGAACGCACTCACTGAAGTTGACTGAAAATGAGAATAAGAACCTGTAGCAATAGACAAGAACAACTTCAAAGTATAGCTTGAAAATAAATCTATATTGAACATATTGTACATGATATGAATGGATGTGAAGCTTGGGAAGGAGGAGCACAATGTGTGCTTCACTTGTGGCTTGGTGCTTGATCAAAAATCTCTCCAGAATGTAGCTCTAAGTGCTACTCTAATCTGCGACTACACATAGGTGTTTATATAGTGATATTTGAATTCAAATCTTGGTGGGATTGTACCTAAAAGCCTTTGAAGTTGAGGAAACATCTAGCTAATCGATCACTCCTAACTCAGGGCCACATGTTTCTTCAAAGAATTTTACTTTTCAAGTTAATAACTTTTCAAGAGTTACAAGAGCATGTTTCTATGTCTCTCTCATTGAGAGTGTGCATAAGTAATGCTTTACATTTATGAATGATCAAGCACTAGGCTTGGATGAAATACACCAACATTTCTAATGGTTTTAGTAATATATATTGCAACAAAGATCTAAGGATACCATTTAGGATTACCCCTCCCCCCTTTGATTTTTGGCCTAATTCTTTGCCTAAAAATTTCCCAAGCCCTTCCACCCAAGAGTAGTATTCAATTGGAAGATTAGGAAATTCAAGCCCTTCCACCCAAGGGTAGTATGCGTTGGAAGATTAGAAACCTCTAGAGAGGATCTCACTTCTTGATACTAGGCCATGTAATCTTCTACCATCAAAATCCCTAATAAGCATACTAGTTCTAATGGTTTAAGTAATATATATTTCACGAAAATATGAGGAGGCCATTTGGGATTACCACCCCCCCTTGATTTTTGACCTAATACTTTGCATAAAAATTTCTTAAGCCCTTCCACCCAAGGGTAGTATTCAATTGGAAGATTAGGAAATTCAAGCCACATAAATATCTTTATAGGCTTAGGTCCACGAGGATTAAATCCAATATACCACTTAAAGAAAGTCATATATGTGTTTTTTTATGAACATTGACCTTCAGTGATAACCTGGAGAGAACTATCCAATATTCAAAAAGAAAGGAAATAATTGTTGGGTAAGAATTGAATATGCTTAAAAATACTTTCTCGATTGAACGTGATCCAAAATTTAAGGACATCTTCAGGCTGAACCCCATGCGAGAGCCCAATAACTACTTTGTCAATAAAATGAGCATACCAATTATCATAATAAGTGAGTTATCTTTGCCATCATCATTGTTCCACTCTACATTTGATCTATGAATATCACTCTTTTTGGTAGGGCATGCCACTTTTGGAATTGGTGAAGAATTCATTGATCCCCTTTTTCAAGGAATCCATCTTTGGTCCCCAGTGAGTGGTTGCAAATCTCCCAACTTTCATATGTCGAGGATCTATGCCAACCTCTCTCTCTCTCTCTTTCTCTATGCCCTCCAAAGTGCAATTTGTCCTCCATTGAAGAGGCTTTTGATTACAAACATGATAACATTCTTAGCATGGTACATAGTACACCCTCACGTTAATGGACTTCTAACCCTTCATATCGAATTTGTGGAAAACCTTCTCTTTGTAGAATTTCACATTCTAAATACTATTTTAAGTTTACCACATTTTGAATGATACAGTAGAAAACTACTTTCCTTGATAATACTACGTAAAATTCACCTTCCTCAGATGGAAGGCTTTTGCATGAGCATCATAAATCATAGGTTGCCTGTGCATATTTTGATTGAGCGTAAAGCCCATATCTTGTCTTTTTGCACATCCGTAGTTAGCTTCCATTGGTGTACAATAGACTTATTGTGGCCTCTTTGCAAGGGGCAGGCACATCCAATCAGGATGCCTTGCAGGATAGCTTGACATCAATACAGGGGGCACTTGCTTTTTTTTTTTTTTGCATGAACTGATTACACTTTTTGGGCCATTGAACGGATCATTAGGGGCACATGTTACATAGATCCAAAGAACTCCCAGACAGTGGTATTGCAAGGTTGAGTCCTTTATTTGTTTGTGAATTCAACTAGAGTATTGTTTTGGATTGCTTGTCTTAGTTAATAGGGTTGGTTGCATGGATGAGTTAGAAGTGGGGTAGTTCCTTTTTCTTTTTGCCTTTGGAAATGATTTTTGATTGTTAGTTGGGGTGATAGTGTGTTTGATTAGCCTTTTAAGTGGAGTGTCTTGCATCCAATGAGAGTTTCAATTAGTTAAGGATGAAGGTTTGGTAGGCTTCTTTTTTGCTACATTTTGAGAGGGTTTCATCTCATGCAGGTGAGGAGTTTTGTTTAGTTCTAACGAGCTCTTAGATTGTTTGCCTTTGGTGGGTGTTCAATTGCTCTGGTAGCCTCCTATCAATGGTGTAATTGGGAACCATTTCGATGGAAGTTTTTAGATTTTTTCTACCAATAGTCTCCCTTCTGAGGGAGGACGTTGGGGCTAAGCAAGAAGAAACAAAGAAGGTGGATTTTATAGGGAAAATTTTTGGCCCTAAGCCCCCTTTGGAGACCCTTCACCTTTGGTTTAGAAAAGAGTGGTTTTCGACAACTTTCGTAATTGTTAAGTGCCAATTTTTGCCGACCACATTCTCCTTCTGTTTGAAAACAAGAAAATGGCATTCCAAGCATTGCAAGTTGGAACTTGGAAATTTTTGTGCGTTTTTAGGTGGTTTCCTGATTTTGTTCCAAATAATTCTAAAGCTCTTCGCATCCCACTCTAGGTAGAACTTCCTAACCTTTCATACTTCCTAGTTGGATTCTTAAGATAAATCAATTGGTAGACCACTGGCCTCTAGGGTTGATGTTGGCAGTTTCATTTATGAAGGTTCTATGCACTTGTTTAATGCAAGGTTGCATCTACATGTATGCATCGAAATAGACTTAATCAAAATCGACATAGGTGAAGAGAAACTATGGAAACAAGAGGTTGTATACAATAACCTCCCCAATTCTTGTTTCCACTCTAGTAAGGAAGGCCATAGAATTAAAGAATGTCCATTGAGAAAAAACTCTTTCAGGTAGAAGCAATCAAAGGAAAACAAGCAAACAATAGGAATCAAAGTAGGTAAAAGTTTAAATAATGGTACTTCTAAGCCTAGGAACTAGTGTGAGGTTTTCAAAAAAGTACAAGAAACACAATCTGTAGAACAAAACCCAAAAGGATTTACTAAAGTGAGAAACAACACAAAAAGAATCCCAAAAAGTGAGAAACAACACCAGAAGAAGCCCAAATAAAACAGATTGTGAGAATATTACTAGTTCTCTTAGTATGTTCTAGGAAACAACATCTTCAACAACCTCGAGAAGTTGACTAATCTCCTTTACTATCATGATGGAATCAATCAAATGATGATGTTAAAAAAGGAGAAGACAGCCCCTGAGGATCCGTCCACTAGTAAAGAAGACAACATAGAAGAACACAATTATAGTAAAGAGGCTAGTCTCACTTTTACCAAAGAAGAGAACCCAAACAAAAAGAGCTCCATTATTGGGTCTACAATCTTGAAAGGACTCAAAAAACCATCTAACAAGAAGATCCTAAATAAAGGTAAAAATCCAATGGATGCCTTCTAGAAGAGCCCCCTAAAGGGTAAAGTGATGTGGTAGGACCCTTCTTCCTCTAAAGACAAAAAGGATGAGAGAAACAAGAAAATGAGAGGGAAGAACCCATCACAAAATGATTGTAGTCTCTTTCAACACTCTATTGGAAAACAATGTCACGTCAGTCCAAAATCCATTTAGGGCAGAAGACCTAATTTTGGTACTTAGTCATTTTTGGCACAAAAATGGGTAAAATTTTTATGAGCCTATCTTGTAGAGCTTGAAGAGAGCTTTCCAATGGTATATGACATTCAGTCATCAGAAATCAGATTTGGGAGAAAATCCTAATCCTAATTTTCTACTCATTTAAGGTTTTGACCTCATATGATAGCTCTCGACATAAGGATCATAAAAATGTTGTCAGATCATTCATCAGGTAGTCAGAAGTGTGAAAAAGCAGGTCAAGAAGTTATTTTTTAAAGTTAGCTAAAAGCAACTTTAAAAATAAAGCAAACTCACTTAAAAATAAATCAAACTCACTTAAAAATAAAGCAAACTCACTTAAAAATAAAGCAAAAGCAATTTAAAAAGCGATGAGATTAAAATAAAGCACTTTTTAGTGAGTTTTTTGCATGAGACACTCAAGGCTATATAAAGAAGTGTTTGGGTCACTTCTAGGACATCACACACCAATTGGTAATGCCAGTTTTGGTCCCTCAATAGAGGTGGTGCTCTAGCACACATGGGGCAGCCATGGTGCACTCTAGGAGCATGTTGAGGAGCAGCTATGGAGTTCTTCTTGGAGAAGAGTGTGGATTTGCATCTTATGTTAAGAATTCAGGTACATATTCTCTTTATGCATACAGGAACTACTTGGAGTTTATGGAGGCAGTGGCATCCATATCAGGAGGAGTCCTATTCGGCATATCTAAAGGAGAATCAGTACATGCATGCTACATGCATTCGGATGAGGTGTTAGAGAAGGTGTGTTCACATGAGTATGAGGATTTCTGGCAGCAACATGTTAGCATTCTATGCTAATTCTGTAAGTATGTGATCTTTCACACACACATCTGATTTAGGGTCTTCCATAGCCTAAAATTAGATTAGGGTTTGCTGAATATCAGTTTCCAACTGATCTTTCGTCTTTCTATCACTCATATACACTCTTTTACAACCTATCAGATCATACATGTCATACATATTCAGATGTTTGTTCCTACATCTGAATATTCTTGTAATTTTTGTACATTCACTCATCCATCTATTTCTGTTCACATAGAGTGGTTGAGAGTTTCGCTCCCACATTGTAAATTGACATTTGTATATATGATAGTGTGAGTAAGCAGTGACTTACATAACAGTTTACACATGTTGTCTAATCTTTCTCTATCTTTATCTCATCATTTGTATGATTAAGTGTGGTATGTTCATGTTTTGTCAATATTGGAAGATTGTTGGAATCTGTGTTGTTGATCCTGAATCTATGGAACCATGGACCTATGTTATTGGTTATGGGCCTACTAAATATCAAAGGTCATTCAAGCTCTTAGATTCCTAGGTTCCCAGACTTCCAAGTTTACAACATATGATTTAAGAGCATCTTCTAACATTTGACATTTGACATACACACTTAATCTAGATGAGTAGAGATTTGAGAATTAGACAAATTAGTTACATGTCTATTTATCAGTGTGAAGTATGAAGTTGATGATCTGTTAGCGGCCGAATACTTTTGGAAGAGTATGCAAATACTTTACAGAAGTATTATTTGAAGATCAAGACTTGATGAAGAGAAGACTACTTCAAATTCAAGGAAAAACAATGGTTTGGAGAAGATGAAGCAACCAGATCAACATCGAATCACAGGTATTAGTTTCTACTATCAAATTATCATTTACAGGTCATATCTTAGAAGAGCAGTTATGAAGAGGTTTGAAGGATTCAAGAAGTGCTTTTATACACTTTCATTCTTTGAAAGTAAAAGCATTAGCTACATCAAAACAATTTTGATATATCTCTTTCAAGGCAAGAAAGCTTATCTAAGAAGACAAATTTGGAGATGGGATGAGTTTTGTTTTCAACCAATTTTGTGTTGTAAGTTGGTTGGATACACAATTTGATCTAGATACTCTAGAGAGGTAACTAGAGAGGCAATTCAGCATTCAGCCAAAAGGTTGGTGAATTCAATCATATCAATCACATTTGAAGCAGAGTTTTGATTCAGAGATATGATGAGATGGTAAAACATGATTCTATGTTCACTTCCATTTATATACCATGTTTGTTTTGTCTCTTACTCTTAGCACTAGAGGAAGAGAAAAAGTTTATTTAAAGAAGTCAAGAGTGTTTACTAGTTCAAGATGAAGAGAACAAAACGTATGGAAGAGAAGTTTCAAGATGTTGATATCATCATCAGGTGGAAGAAAGATGCAGAAGAAGAAAGTCCAACAATTCCAAAGGGAAAGTAAGACTTCCTTTTCTCTTCTATTTTCCATATTTTTTTCCTAGTTTTATCCTCTACATCCAAAGGCAAGTCTACGAGAACATCTTGTGTGAAAAAGATAGTTTAAAGAAGAAGCAGTTTCTTGTTTTGCATTATACTTGGTCATGTCTTAGTAAGTTTTGACAAAGAATTGCATTGAGAGAAAGAAAGGCAGCTTATATGTTTTGACTCATATGTGTATGAGTTATGTATAAGTTGAAGATTTTGAGCAGGCAGCTTATATGTTCCCTCAAAGAATTCTTGGAAGTGTCAATATAGAGCTACTTGGTATATGACAAGATGCAGAAAAGTATTTTTATTCTTGATCTAACTCTTGAGGTATAAGAGTATTTGTAGTAGGGTTGGAGACTTGAAGTGAGGGTTTTGTTTGGAAAAGGTACCTCATATTCTGTATATTAATTATATCTAGAAAATTTAGAGTTTATCATAATGAAAATTCAGAATTTTAGTATTTTCTAAAAATTTAGGAAAAATTCAGTTTTTTGATGTACCAATCACATGGAGAATCTACTTTCTATGATTGTCTTGATTTTGGATACATGCTTGTATTCAAAAAGGTGTTCCATTAGATCCTATCACTTGATTGAGAAGTGGAGTTAGCCAAAAGAAAGTCAAGCAGATACTATCACATTTCACCTGGGTAGAATATGAAAAGATGAAGTATCAACTTGCAACTTTTGGAGTTCTCAAGGTGAGAGTTTGTCCACTTATGTTCCACTATCAGTTGGAGATTCTTAGGAAGGATTTTGTTAAAGAAGAGTTTTAGAATTTTATGTGAGAAGCATGGACACCTAGAGACATTCAGGTAGCAAATCAAACATTCAGCCATGAAGGTTTGATGAAAGCAGATTGACATAGGTATTTTGTTAGAGAGATCTTGATAGATCTTGAATGATCTTGAAGATCTTGAGTATTTATGAGTCAATTGTCTATCCTTTGTTTGAAAAGTTCTTAAAATTGGAAGAAGTAAGTCAAAGATTCAGATTCTATCAGATTTATGTTGTAGAGAAAAAGAAGAAGATACTTGTTATGTTGTAGAAGATTATGGATCCTAAAATTTTGTTTCAGATACAGGTATTGATTATTGAAGATCATATTTATTGAAAGAAGGAAGACGTTCCAGATTTCATAAAGTCTGATATAATTTGGAAAATTCTAGATATTAGTGTTAACAACATCCAGGGGGTGATGAAACATGAAGACTTATTTTCAGCCATATGTAAAAGAATGCAGAGTCATACCTACAGGTGTATTCCTATAGGCTATATCAGGTATTCCTATATTTCCTTTGTCAATTTCTCTTTATGTTCTAGCTTTGAAAGAAGAAGGAAGAAGGATAATGTCTAGAGAAAGTTCCTATTAGAGTGTTCCTATTCAAGAGAAAGTTCTAGAGTTCTATTGCAAAGAAGCTTGATATTTTAGAGAGGTATGTTACTTATGAGGTGCGCACATTTATGTTTATACCAGATTCTGAAGGAAAGAGGTATGAAAGACTTACAGACAGAACAAGGATAAAGACAAGATGACATCATAGATATGAAATTTTGGTGAGACTCATGAGTTGAGTTGAGTTGAGTACAATCACAGATGAACCAGCTAGTGTTCATAATACACTAAGTTGTGAGTTGTCACTCACAAGTCCCAGGATTCAGTTCTTGATTTTGTTTAGTGTATCTACATGACACAGCAGAAGTACATTGAGAAACCTTTTGTGAGGTAAATGCAAATATGTGGATCCTAGTGTATGTTTACAGGTTTGAGAAGACAAGAGATAGCAGGTTCAGAGTGAGTTTATGCTACATATGTTGTCAAGCAATGACTGCTTGATGTATACACTATTGGATATCTAGTTTGCATATTTAGGTATTATGGTTCATATTCAACAAATTCAGTTTTTTGAAGTTTGAAGAAAGTCAAATTCAGTTTTGAAGAGGACTTTTGAAGAAAAGGTTTGAAGGTCAATTCGGGAGTACAAGTTTGAAGTTTATGACAGTTTGCAGATGAATGAAGTTACATATCCAGTTCAATTTGTACCAATATGACATTGCAAGGGGGATTGTTGGAAAACAATGTCACATCAGTCCAAAATCCATTTAGGGCAGAAACCCTAATTTTGGTACTTAGTCATTTTTGGCACAAAAATGGGCAAAAATTTGTATAAGCCTATCATGTAGAGCTTGAAGAGAGCTTTCCAATGGGATATGATATTAAGTCATCAGAAATCAGATTTGGGTGAAAACCCTAACCCTAATTTTCTATTGATTTAAGGTTTTGACCTCATATGGTAGCTCTCGGCATAAGGATCATAAAAATGTTGTCAGATCATTCATCAAGTAGTCAGAAGTGTGAAAAAGCAAGTCAAGAAGTTATTTTTAAGGTTAGCTAAAAGCAACTTTAAAAATAAAGCAAACTCACTTAAAAATAAAGCAAAGGCAATTTAAAAAGCAATGAGATTAAAATAAAGTTCTTTTTAGTGAGTTTTTCGCATGAGACACTCGAGGCTATACAAAGAAGTGTTTGGGTCACTTCTAGGACATTAGACAACAATTGGCAACACTAGCTTTGGTCCCTCAGTAGAGGTGGTGCTCTAGCACACATGGGGAAGCCATGGTGCACTCTAGGAGCATGTTGAGGAGAAGCTCTGGAGTTCTTCTTGGAGAAGAGTGTGCTCACACTCTTGCTTATGGAGAGGACTTGCCCATCAGTAGCTTGGTGGTGTGGATCAGCCATCTACATAATGTATTTGAAGATTGTCTTCTACATGAAGATTTCGGTGTACTTCAAAGACATTGGATGGAGGTTAACATAAGATTTGCATCTTATGTTAAGAATTCAGGTACATATTCTCTTTATGCACACAGGTACTACTTGGAGTTTATGGAGGCAGTGGCATCCATATAAGGAGGAGTTCTATTCGGCATATTTAAAGGAGAATGAGTACATGCATGCTACATGCATTCGGATGAGGTGTTAGAGAAGGTGTGTTCACATGAGTATGAGGATTTCTGGTAGCAACATGTTAGCATTTATGCTAATTATGTAAGTATGTGATCTTTCGCATACACTTCTGATTTAGGGTCTTCCATAGCCTAAAATCATATTAGGGTTTGCTGAATATGAGTTTCCAATCGATCTTTCCTCTTTCTGTCACTCATATACACTCTTCTACAACCTATCAGGTCATACATCTCATACATATTCAGATTTATGTTCCTACATCTGAATATTCTTGTAATTTTAGTACATTCACTCATCCATCTATTTCTGTTCACATAGGCTGGTTGAGAGTTTTGCTCCCACATTGTAAATTGACATTGATATATATGATAGTGTGAGTAAGCAGTGACTTACGTAACACACACATGTTGTCTAATCTTTCTCTATCTTTGTCTCATCATTTGTATGATTAAGTGTGGTATGTTCAGGTTTTGTCAATATTGGAAGATTGCTGGAATCTATGTTGTTGATCCTGAATCTATGGAACCATGGACCTATGGTATTAGTTATGGGCCTACTAAATTTCCAACACACTCGTGTTCTCTTAGACTCAGATAGAGCCATCATTTATAGACAATAAAATGCATAAACCTAGACTTCATCTATCTCCAAGACATCAAGATCATCAACGCTCATCTTTCAAGGAGACTCAAGTGGATTTCTTCCTCCCACTTATAGATATTCATGTCGCATCTACAAGGCTCTAAGGGTGTAATTATTGGTGTCAAACAAAAATGGGTCCAATTTTTTTCTAAAACCCAAAAAGATGTGAACCATCATTGGGTTGTTTCCTCCTTTGACACTTCCCTATAATTTACTATTACATCTATTTACACACCTAATCGAGTGAAGGATAGAACTGACACCTAGAACTTGATTTCGTGCCATTAACTATCATTCTAAGTGAGGACTTCAATGTGGTTGAAGCTCTATCATACAAATAGGAAAAAAGAGGGCATGCAATTGATGGATATGAAAAGGATGCTTGGGACCAAGTTGAGCTACATCAAGTCATGGAGATCAAAGATGTGAGTGGCTTGTCTTGGTCCAATCTTCATGCCCATAGTTTGCTTTGGAAAGAGAGATTGGATAGAAGCTCTGCATCCCAAGAAATTCTAGAGAAGTTGCCCTCTACCTATATCACCCAATGTATAGAACTTGTGGTCTTGGACCACTATCCCATGCTTCTTACCTTCAATAGTATCCAAAATTAGAAGAGAGCCCCATGGTTCTATGCTGATCCGGTGACCTTTGCCCTCCCCTATATGCACCAGGAGATCACTGAAACTTTTTTGTTATTTGCTCTTCCTCGATGAAATTTTGGCTGGAGACAATAAAGAAAACCCATAATATCCTTACTAAATCCCAAAAGATCTTGAAAGATATTCAGAGGAAGTCAAGAGAAATTCTCCATCATAGACTACGATGGATGGAGCATGAAGTCAATCTTAGCCATCCTCAAATCCAAAATGGGCTAAGAAAGATTTGGAATTCACTAAGATGCGAAGAAGAGAATCAAAGAAGGAAATTACAATTATACTTCAAGGATAGGTGGGTGGGGAAAGTAGATAGAACAACTAAATAAATGTATAGATTACTCAAAAAGAAATAGGAGAAAGAGACTATTCCTCTTATGATAAAAAATTGAGCTTACCACTATGCTACTCTTCCCAAAATTGTGACCATGTTTGACATCATGGCACTCGGCAAAATGAAGGATTTACTTGTAATAAATACAGTGCTTCCTACCAATGCACCCACAATGTAGGATTTTTTTCCAAGAACTTTCTTTCCTAGATAGTATCAGCCTTTTCGAACTCCTCTTGAGTGTAGGAGGATGTAGTTGCCTTGAAGTTCATATCTTGGTCTGGATCCTTCTGGGTTGTTTTCTTGATCTACCAACACATTTCTTCTTTTAGAATCCCGTATGGCACATTGAATGGTGTCATGATTTTATCTAAGTCTTTACTCCTCATCTTTGCCTCTTTCATCATTTTCACCACTACATCTTCAAAATTTTGCGTGAGTCAGGGCACCAGTAGAGCCCACTCTCTCTGGCTTATTTCTATAGTATATGGCATGGGATGTTCATCAATTTGTAGCTCTTGTTCATTTTGTAGTGGTTAATGGCCGACGGGGGGAGAAAGAGGGCATACCTTAGTCTGGTCAATAGCCAGATGAGTGCTTGGAACTATTGGTGTCCCCATGTTCATTTGTTGTGCTATTTGAGCATGTAATCTTGCAATAATTTTGTCATTTTCTCTATTTTGTTCTTTAGCCATTTTGAGCTCTTCCTTACTCTTGATTTTACTTTGACATACCATGGACAACTGAGAGACATCTTGTTTGCATTGTTTGATATGCTTTGACACTCCCTCTTTTCACTTATTGAGAAGCTCATTTGTATCTTGTATGTATTTAGCTTCCCATTGAACATGCAATGTCTACTCCTGATTGAGTTGATTGGCATACATTTCTAGTTGTGTTGGTAGCTCGAAAATGTTTTCATTTGTAGTTCCTAGTGCTTCCATAGGTTGATTCAACAAATTAGAAGTTACTAATTCTTTATTTATGCTACGGAGCGCATTGGTGTCATCGTTGTGCACTTTAATTTAGTTGGTTCCAACAATGTCACTCCATCATATGAGGGTGATCACTTTAGAAAGCACAATCATATCTTTACAAAAACAACTTGCATATTTTGAATAGGATATGGAAATAAAGGAAAGTTAAATTGCAAAGTTAAATGCCAATCTCCGACAGCTGAAAGAGACTCCACTTGGTATGAGATATATGAAAAAAGCATTGTCATCCTTTGAAGCTCTTTCAGTAGGTGGGGAAGCACACAAATGGCATATATATGCAACAAGGTGAGTGTTTGTTTTACTTTTATATGTTTAAATGAAGGTTTTTAATGGAATCTTTCATTATGTAGGTCATTTATTCAAGACATAAGTGCTTCATCAACAACACAAGACCAGTTCAAGTTGGTGAATAGTTATATAAACGGCAAAGAAATCCCTTTGCTATAGGCTCACCCATAGGAAAGTGCATTAGAGTTGTTGTTGAAGCTGAGTTTTTAGAGAAGTTAAAAACCCTTATCAAAGTGCAAGGTGTGCAGGAAATATGTGATGAAGCGGGCATCAGTAGAAATGGGTATACTACAATGTACAGAGTTCTGAGGCAAGCCTTACAAGCACAAGGTATTTCTCAAAGTATTTTCCATGCCCATATAAAGTCTCTATCAAGTAAAAAACTTCTAATGAGAATGTGACTCATACTATTATACGATATTTATTCATAGAAGACATTATGCCTACCTCTGTTTATCATCCACATATTCCCAAAAAGCAATCAAAGATCCTATCTACACAAGGACTTACTTACACTAAATTCAACAATATATTTGTGGATCTTCAGAAGCTTCAACAAGTAATGGTTCACTTTTATAGTTCAATAATCAAAGGTACCCCTACTACATTTTATTTTGTGTTGAAGCTTTACTGCATTCAAAAGTGCTAAATTAAGGTAACGTTTCCTCTTTTGTGTAGACTATGATGATAAGTTACAGTTCATACTAAATCTTGATGAGTGCAAAATTGTAAAGGGTCAACAATTGGAAAGGTTAAGTGTGATGGTAATGAATGAAGTTATGGACCATGCAATGAGTGATAAAACTTTAGGATCCACTTTCCATTTTAGTTACAATGCACAATCAAAGAGAGATATTTGGTGATTAGGTGCTATAGGAGTTCCGAAAGAAACAAAAAATGCTATGTCGCAGATTTTTAATAGCACTACATGGATTACAGAAGTAATCTCTTCTCCAATACATGGGCAAAAGCTTTTTGTAGATGATATAGCTGATTTTGAGGTAGAATGGCATTTGGTTGGAGACCTTAGGAGTATAAAATGCATGTTAGGCTGTAAACAAGGAGCATCTTCTCTCTATCCTTGCCCATATTGTACACAAGGTCACAAAGGATCTAAGAGATAGTCTAAACCTGCAAGGGAATTGATGAGAGTTAATGAATCTAAAGAAATTAATGACACAGACTCATGGAATCGTAGGGAATAGGAGATATCACTTTTGAGGTGTCCAATGTTAGAAGAACCAACTCATGATAAAATAAGCAACGATTGGAATCCCATTATTCCATTTCCATTAGTCAATGTTCACTTTTGTACTTTGCATGCATTCATGAGGATCTTTGATAGGATTTTGAAGCTCCATGTTGAAGCCCTTATTTTGGAAGGAGAAATCATTGATGCCCTTCCCAGAGGGAAAAGCCCAGGGCCTGACGGGCTCACTAATGAGTTCTTTAAGGATTTCAAGTTGGTGATCACCACCCCTCTTTGTTTGGTCTGGCAAGAGGCACTTGAATTTGGTGTGCTACCGTCTTGTCTCAACAATGGCATCATCAAGTTAATCCACAAAAAAGGGGAAAAGAACAGAATTGAGAACTGGCGTCCGATTACGATGCTTCAAACGAGATATAAGATCATTGCCAAAGTCATAGCCAATACAATCTCGTGCCATATGAGAGTGTGGTTAATCGAGGACCATTAAATTTTTGTCAAAGGCACGTCAATATTGAAAGCCATTATAGATATTTGGGAAGGTCTCGACTTTGCGGATGAATCTAGACAAGATGTGGTTTTCCTCAAGATCGACTTTGACAAAGCTTACGACAAGATGGAATGGGACTATATTTTGCAGTCACTTAAAGACCTCAGATGCAGTCAGAAATTCGCCAGGATGATCTCGACCCTTCTTGGAAATGTGTCGACTCAAATTAATGTTAACGACCAAGTTTCGAAGGTGATGAAACTAAAAAGATCGATTAGACAAGGATGCCTATTGGCTCCCCCTCTCTTTGCTATTGCCACGACAGGGCTTAGCTGGCTTGTGGAACAACAAGTGGAAGCAGGTAATATCAAAGGCCTCTGATTGCCTCGTGATCACGGCCAGATCACCATGCCTTTTTCTGATGATATGAATGCATTTGTCCACAATGATAGTACCAGACTAGAGACGTTTTGGAGGTGCTTGGATACTTTCTACAAAGCCTCTAGATCCAAAATCAACCACTCAAAGATTGCTTTTAGAGCTATTGTTGGGATCCAACCCGAATTTCTCTTTGATCGTGGTTGTCAAAATACTCCTCCAGGCCAATTTTCAGCTTCTTGGGATTCACTTGGGTTTTGGTATCTCGTTGGAGCAGCGATGGAATTGGGTCCTGGCTAGACTCAAAAGCAAGTTAAACTTTTGGAGAGGGATACAAATCAATCTCGCTGGTCACGCAATGGTTATCAACACATTCCTAATTTTGTTGACCATTTACCTCCTCTCTTGTTGGAGACCGAAAGAGAAAGGGTTGTCCAAATTGGAAAGCATTTGCAGAAACTTCCTTTGGACGGGTGACCACAACAGGAGGGGGTGCCTAAAATCAAGTGGTCCATCTGCGCTAACCAAAGGGATAGTGGGGGACTTGGCATTTTGGACATTGAGTGCATGGCTAACAAACTCGCGACAAAATGGTTGATTAAGGCATGGTGCAACGGGGAGGCCTCATGGGCCAAGTTGATCTTCAAAAACTAGAATGCATTGACTCATGTGGGATTCCCGAATTGGAAGAATCTTAGCATCCTGACCCTTTGGTTTTCCCCGATCTTGGTTTTCTCGAAAGGCTCGAATCTTGTATGTTCCCTATGGAAGAGTTGGAATAAAGTCAAAAGCTTCATACAAATTAGAGAAGATTGGAGGTGGGCGGCCGATATCAGAGAGAATGACTCTATCTGGTTTCTGATCCATGGCATCCAGAACATGGAATCTTGGAACATTCGAAATGGCAAGAGGCTATATTGGAACAAAGGCTTCAAAAAATGGAAAAGACACCAACCAATGGATCAACTTTGAGGATATTGACCCTAGCGTCAACATTACCTATGAAGAATGGAACACTTACAAAGAAGAAGTCTTGCCTGGGACCACTCTAAAGTTCGTCTTCTCATGGGGCATGACCTACCATGCCCGCTTGGTCTCAGATGGCTCAATGGTAATTGCCTAACAAAAATCCTGAACATCCAAGAAATCATTGATTATCAAGTCAAGCTCAACAAGAAGTGGTGTCAGTCATGGACACGGTTGTAGTGGGATATGATGTTCATGGCTATCTGTCACCCTCTCATTGAGATCAAAAAGTCTGTTCTCTTATGGAAATTTCTTCATTGAGGAATCTGGACCAACCAAAAGGCTAGAAAAATTTGTAGAGTGCCTCCCTGGTGCAAGCACTACTACCGGTCCATTGAAGATGTTGCCCACATCTTCTTTTCTTGACCCAACTCCAATAGGCTCTAACACATTGTCAGGAAGAAAATTAGACTTCAAAAACATATCAATTGGAAACAAGTTCTACTGGGAGAAGTGATCAGCTGCTCGACGACTCTCTACAATGCCATAAGACGGGAGGTTCTATGGAAGATCTGGTGGGAAAGAGGTGGGTACAACTTTGGAGACTCCCTCAAAGAGTGGTCGATTGAGAAATTATTGTTCCTCCTCGGCAAAAGAATCACTAATTGCAAGAGTCACCCCTTTAGGCATCATCAAGTGCTCCTTCTGATCAACAACAAGCTTAAACCCAAGTGGGCCCTGCATGAGGGTGATGAGAGGGTGATTAAACTTCTTTGTGATGCCATCTAAACTCTATAAATTATGCCCCTATTCTATGGAATTTGGGGAGTCCCGTGGGCACTAGTCCCCTTTACTTGTTCTTTTACTTTTCTTTTAATTAATACAAGTCCGAGAGAGTAGGCCAAGGCCGAAATCCCTTTATTTGAAAGAAAAAAATGCATTTGCAATGAAACATTATGGTGGCCATGCATCTTTAGTTGTTAAGAAGTATGGTGAGTCTCAAGAGATTTTACAACAAGTTTCAATGACAAGGAAGAAGGCAAGAAGTTTCTTTAAAAGATATGTGAATAGTCAAGATGATGGGAAATGGAAGCTTTGGAAAGACCTCTGTTCGATTATGACAGACAATGACAGTCAGGTTGATCTCATTAATAAGTGAAAGAAGGTTTATTCATTGTTGATTTGATGGGTTTGCTTTCCACTAATGCTTCACAGCGAGAATTATTCCAAGTGAATTTCAACGAGTTTACATAGTTGTCTTAAATATCACGTGTATATATTATTGACTACAGCATAGCATATTCTTTTTGACATGGAGCATATTTTATGAATCCATATGGATCAGTGGACATTTTTAGTACATAAGGAATGGAGAAGTCACATTATAGGGTTAGAGGTGTTTACTTTAAAAACACCCATCATGGGCTGGTCTGCTACAATAAAATTAGTTAGAAGAAATGTTCAACTGGTTTTTCCGTACGACATTCACTAGAAAATATGCAATGGAACAAGCATGTGAGTCATGAATAGCAAAGATTTCAAGAAAGATACAACATGATATTGCAAGAGAGAAGTGGATGTCATCGTCAGGACTGCTACATCATGCCCAATGGCATGCACAAAGAGTCCGCAAGGGCTCTGCTTGGAAATAGTTTCTCAACTCTCAAAATGCATTATTTCTTATGAAATCTTTTCGCAAGGTTTTTATAACTCCTTTCTCTTCAAATAAATTTTCAATGTTTTTTAATTTTCTTTTAATGTTTTAAGACTAATTTTTATCCATTTAAATGTCAACATGACAAATCTTAAGAGGAAGACTATAAGTAAAGGTGTCCTTCTTCATTTTACCACTTTACATCCTAAGAGAATGGCATGCACAAAGCAGAGTGCTAGAAAGGATCATGTCATCTATCCTAGCCATGTGCAAGGTACTCAAGGCCCACCATGGATGACACCCCACAAGAAGCGTCAAACCACAAGACACTCTTCTAGATGAGACTTGGGTGCAGGGACACACTCTCGCAACATTCCATCACAGGGGAATGAAGCTTCAGAACAAGAGAGAGGTGTAACACAAGAAATGCAACCTTCCCCTTCTATACTTGATGATCAGCCCCCCCATAAGACATCATTCAAGGCAAGGCCCAAACAACAAGGATGGAGACAAGTTGTACTTGGAGTCAACGTCCAATTTAGAGAGTTCCTCGGATGAAGAAATTGTTAAGGAGCCACCATGGAACCATGATCATATCCTGGTGAACCATCGAGTAAGGGCAAGTCACTCCCTATAGGACAAGGACAAAGACCAACCGATGAAGAAAGAGAGCAAAGTCGGGTAGAGTAGGTAAATGATGAGGTAGGACCATCTAGGCATGCTCCAAGAAGAAAGAAGAACTATCAACCACTTCGTGGACCACAATGAATACAACCCAACATCCCCCAAATGCAAGAGCACCTCAAAGGCATAGAAAGCAAGCAAGAGACTTTAAAGAGATTTGGCGTTATCAAAAGTTTGTGGAGCTTCTTATTCCATGAAGGCCATTTGCAAGAGTTGTGAAGGAAGAGCTCCAAAGGTATTGCACTCAACTTTGTATTCAAGGGATAGCCATTGAGGCCCTCGAAGAAGCTATAGAGGTGTATCTAATGTCAATGTTGGAGGACTCTAACCTGTGCGCTATCTATGCAAAGAGAGTGACAATACAACCTAAAGAATAATCTTCTTCTTATTATATTTGCTCTCCCAAGTGTTTTTCTCTTAGTGTACATGTTTTGAAGTCGATTTCTCCTAACTATCTAAAAGTGTCTTTGAAGTCATTGCACATGAGTATCTTAGTCTTCCACACATTTTATCAAGCTAAGAAAATATTCATGTTCATGGGGTGTTTATTTTGTGATTAGAGTGCTTGCAATGGCCTTAGAATGCATAAAAAAGGCCTGTCATAAAAACGAGGGATTGGGCCTTGCAAAAGTTTTGTAGGGCCCAATCTCGCATTTCTGTGGCAGGCCTTTTTTATGCTATTCTAGGTCATCAAACCATATGGCATGAACATTGAATCATATGGTATGCCTTATCTAGGGTGCAATTCATGCAAACCCCTTGTATAATAGAGCAATAATCTTGATGCATACATACATGTACTTATAAATTGATGCATGTTTATATGCACCCATAGGAGTCCATAAATTCTCTACTCATTGCACATCACAAGAGTCTTCCACATTGTTCCCCAAGCTAAGCTTATAATTGATGTACATAGACTTTCAATATTGTGCTATGAGAAACATTTTTTTGGCATTCCTAGGCCATTGCAAGCATTTTGGGTGACATCATTTTAAATGAAACACTAAAAAAACAATTATTTAACTTTGAAAAACATATGAAGTTGTCAAAAACATAAAGACACAATAAAGAATTGAATGCACATGGGAATTGAAAAAAACATAATTGGTGTTATGAATTTTTACAATTGGCTCTTGGCCTTGAGCCTCTCCGCCACATGAAAGTTCTTTGAAAAGATAGTGGCAATTGGTAAGTCAAAACTGATTGGGAGATTAAATGGGGGTCTGTCAATCCAAGACCCAAAGCTATTCGTATTTGACTTAATATTTTTCCTCTCAAGTTAACTCCTAGTGTAGGAAGGGGAAAGGGCTTCCTAACCAAAATTACAAAGTTGGTCCCTTTGCATTATTGTAGATACGCACAAAAATTTTCTAAAGGCCTTCAAACACCAAGTCATGAAGTGTCCTTGAGGGAAAAGTCCTTGTGGATTATTACAAAATCTTCCTTTGGCAATTTCCAATGTAGTTTGCCAAGGAAGAGCCACTCCCAGGGGAAACCCAATCACCACCATTCCTTGCTGCGAATTTATTGACTTCAATTGTTTCCTGCACAAACAATCATAAAAGTCATTAGATACTTACATCTTGTACAAATATGAAACATAGTCAATCATAAATGTCATTAGATACTTACATCTTGAAGCCTATCTTCATCCTCTCCTCTTCCCATTGCATCTAGTGGAATGGAAGAGTGAGCCATGCCAATTTGGTCCACAACAAGGGATGTTGGAATCTTCTTCTCCTAAATTATTTTCCTTATTACAACTAGATCTTCTTTAGTGGAATTTGGTTGACATCACTCAAAAGATCCTTGCACACAAATGCAATGGTGTTTGCAACTGAATCACCAAATGGAATGGTTGTTTTTTCAATTTTGTCAGAAGCATTGTCCATGGGAACATCCGAGGTTGAGTAAAAAATACTTAGGCATTTGTCGAGGCGTAGAACAAATGCCTTTTCAATATCATGTAAGAACAAAAATTCTTCTCCATCGACAAGCACCATTGAAAACATTTCCATCTCTACCTCTGGTAGAGTGGGTTCCAAGGGCTCTAAGGTGGAGGATGGACTATTTTGTGCACTACTGGCTTCCTTCAATTTGTCCACTACCCCTTGTGGAAATTGTCCACAACTTTTCTTCACTCTCTTCTAATAAGTTGAGAGCTTCTATTTGTGGTTCCTTTTTTTCATCTACAAAACCCCTAGTAACAAGATGGGGTAGGTCCATGGGTGTAGGTTCGGTTTACTCATTGACAAAAAATATTGTTGTTGCAACATAGGAAAGCTAATTGTTTCCCATCTTCCTCTTCTTATTTAGTTGCTTAATTAATGGCAGTGTGTCATCTAACAGGTGCCTTGCAACCTTAGCAATAGCCATGAAATGCTTTAGGTGCTTCGCAAGGGCCTCGTCTCCTTTATGGATGTAAAAAACTAGGTTAAAGGGGACCATGTACACTCATATGCTAGAATATCTAGAGTGTATCTTAATATATAGAATTCCAAGAAATCTGTAATCTCCTTGAGCACATTGGAGTTCTTGGTTAGCATCCCTTCAAGATTAGGGACTCTATAGACTAGGTCATACAAATTTGTATGACCTTTGTAGTCTATATTATCCAAGAACTCCATGAATAGATCTTGAGGAGATTTGATGGGAGTGGAAGTGCTAGCATCCATTGTGTGCACGCAAGAATTCTATTGGCTTGTCTGCTCTTTCTAGCTCTTTGTGAGTGCAAATGTGAGAAATGAGCACATAGAACCCATTTTTATAGCAATTTCAAGTTTTTAAAGTCAATTGGCCCATGTTTAAAAGTACATAATAAAATAGTGAAAGTTAAAAAAAATGAGGTTTTGATGACAAAATAATGCACAGAGCACCAAACAATATGATTTTTTTTGCATCAAAGAAAATGTTTAAACATAACACAACAAAAAACTACATGATCAACCACATTTCAAAGTAGTGAACATAGACTTTTGACATTCCAAAAGTTTTGAAATTACCATTGCAAATAAGAAGGTATATACAATATCTAACATGTATTGTTTGTCCTACTCTTTAGAAGTTTCTTGAAAGTGCAAAAACTATGAGATACAATGACTAGGACCCAAAAAGTGACATTATCAGGTTGCAAAAGAACTACGACAATGCAAGTTTAGTTCCATCTTTACTCCAATCTACAGGGACTTTCATTTTGTATTCCAATCTTCTTCCCAGCTGTAATCAATTTGCAAGAAATTGAAGTCATAAAACTAAAATAAGAAATAATGAAAAGATTACTTTTACAAAAGCACAAAAAAATTCTCACCTTATGTCCTTGTATTGTGAATTTGGATTGAGTTAGTCCCTCAAGCCCCATTATCACCAAGTGTTCTCTCATATTAGCCAAGGTCCAATGATGATTCACTAAAATAGTTTCTGTTTCATTGTTTGGCAATTTAAGCTTTATTTCAAATGAATGTAAAGGTCCCTCTAAACTTTGAAATGGTATCCATTTGCCAAGTTTTCACATTCAACTATTGTCAGAAATTGATCCACAGGGATCAGCTCACATTGATCCATAGGGATCAATCTATGTGTGTGAGGGACAAGGGCCAGCTAGCCAAGGTCCCAAGCTCGGGGGATACCCTAAGGTACTTTGGTAGTAATGGGAATTACTTTGATAGTAATGGGAATAAGTGTTGCATGATGGCCACATGTTCACACTAGACTATTCCAGATCATTACTATTTATAGAGTATACCATTGCTATTTTTAGAGTACAAGAGGGTATATATGGATGGGAGGAGAGTCACACAAACATCAATCAAGTGATTTCTTACAATTGGTATCAGAGCCTTACTTTCTTTGGGGGAAAGCGTATGTTTTTTTCGCGCAAGAGTTTCGTCATCGCGATCGTTTGGTGTTTGCATTCTGCGGACGTTCATCGGATGGCCGTTCGTTTGCTTTTGCCAAAGTGTTAGGCGATATAAGGAGGATCACGGTTCCCATAGAACCCTCTCTCTTGCACAGGTAACGAGGACACTTAACGTACGCTTGACGTTGTTAACATGTGAACTATCCTCTGTTAGGCTGTGTACGTGGACTCCTACCGGGTTCAATGGCCTGTAGTTCCCTCATCCAACACACGAACCTCACGCAGAGGAGGGAAGAGTTGTGCAAGCATTCCTTGCACGTTGATTGTTTGAATTTGATTACAGAGGTGCTGCGCCAGCACTCCAAGAGATTGTTTTGAAAAAGGAGAAGCTGCGGGTCGTTTTATACACTTTTGTGAGAGAAATTTGTATGTGGGATTTATCTGCTCTGTTTTTTGTGCGCCTTCATATCTGAAACATTTGTCTACAGCAGCCAATTTTGAATCCGAATTCGAAGTTCTTTGCTTCTAGTTTTCCTACCCATCTTCCCTTCTTTTGACCATAATTTGGTCATTTTAGATCCGATTTCCACGATTCTTGTTGCTCTAGAACGCTTTTTCAGCGAGCTTTCCAATAAGTGGTTACAAACTATAGTTTGGATTCAATCCCCATCATCTTTAGGGTTGTAAAGTTTGTCATATCTTTTCAACAATTCTTTTTCAAGCTTTGTTTCGAAGCATCGATTCTTGGAGGTGTATTCACAAGCTACTTCGACGAAGGGTGGACCATCTTCAGCACTTGTATACATCTACAAGTTATTCTTTGAGCCTCCAGATGAGTTTCTTGTCAATTTATATGCATTGTTGCTCTCTTTTTGCATCATATTGCATATAGGCATGCAATTTCGCATATTACTTAGATTAGATACGTAGTTGTGACGTGGATACATATTGTGCGATGCATGTATTCTTCTTGCAGGGCAAGGTAAGTATTTTTTTGCAGGTTAGCGAGGAGAAAAATGTAAGATTGTCAGGGTGTGTAATCCCCTTTCGGTCTATTTGTAGTTAGATTGTGCATGTCGGTACCGTTATGATGGAAATTGCTTGGTATAATTTTTTATTTTTAATATTATGCCGTTATGCTGCCGAAATTTTCAGAAATTTAGTATGCATATGCATTCATGCATTCATAACATACTAAAATTTTCTTGTTATGTCAGCAAAGGCTTGTGATTAGTTTCTTTTCCGCTGCCACTGATTTACTGAGGTTTACATAAAACGTTCTATTCTAAAACTTCATATATATATATATATATATATATATATATATATATATATATATATATATATATATATATATATATATATATATATCATCTAGAATGGACACAGCACCATCATCCCCTGCTAGGCTAGATACACCTATGGAGGAGCATCCTGTAGATAACATGCAGCTCATGAATAATCGGATTTCTAGCTTAGAAAGCACTCTTCGTGATATCTTCGCACACGTCAGTGGGTCCAAGAAAGAGGAAGAGGTGCCTAATCCGGAGTTACCAGGAATGGATGTAGATGTTCTAGATGAGCATCAAACTCCCAAAATTCCTAGAGATAGCATTCTAGTCAGAGAGGCCAGATGGCAGCTTAAGGATCTTAAGCCACCTCGGTATCATGGTTCGACTAATGCTAGAACTGCTGATGCTGCTGAGCAGTGGCTTAGCAAGTGGGAGCAGTGCTTTCATTTGTGTCATATTGTGGATGATAAGCATAAGGTTCAGCAAGCTACATATAATCTTATGGATGTTGCCCATAGGTGGTGGCGTAAGATAGAACAGGATCAGAAAGAGCCCGCAACTTGGGATCAATTTAAAATCCTATTCTACAATAACTTTGTACCACCTGATGAGAGGTCTAGAGCATTAGACACCTGGTTTTTCATTAGTTAGAAGAATCAAACCGTTCAGGAGTACGCTGATAGGTATAGAGAGGTGCTTCTTAAAGTACCTGATACCATCCCAGAGTTTCTTCAGGTCCACAAGTTCATCTTGGGACTTAAAGAAACTATCAGACCTTTGGTGAGGAAGGAGCGATGTCAGTCTTTGGCACAGGCCACGAAGATGGCTTTAGTCTATGAGGATGGACATAGGGGCACAGGCTTCCAGGGTCAGAGATCCTCATGGCCTAAGGTCATTCGATCCTTTCACACACTAGCTCCTGGCTCGATTAGTGCACAACCTTCACGAGACGCTAAGCAAGTGCATATGATCAAGACAGTTACAGGAGGTAAGAGAAAAGTGTCTGCTTTGGCTGAGAGAGCTTATAATAAGTCTATCCTTACTCCTCAGCAAAAAGAAAAGGCACTAAAAGAAGGGTTATGCTATGGATGTCTTGGATCTAATTTGTTCAAGGATTGTCCTAAGAAAAAGAAGATCGCTGCCACCATAGTCATAAATCCTACACAGGAACAAAGTGATGAAGAGGATGAGTTTGGAGATCCTCCATCCCCGCTATCATCTCCCATAGTGGCTATGACAGTCACAAAGAAGGTATCGACTGTGCCAGATGCTGTACTTTCTCCAGTGGCACAGAAAGGATATCAGTTTCCTGATACAGAACTCATTGTGATGAGGGGAGTCATGGCAGGACAGCCTATCAAGGTACTCTTTGACACTGGATCCACACATAATGTTATCAGTTCCCGTCTAGTCAAGAGGCTAAATCTAGAGACTGTGTCATCCGAGTATACCTATACAGTAGAGTTAGCTGATGGGAAGGGAACAGAGACATGGGATCGACGAGTTGTAGATTTACCTATTCAAATCCAAATCTATGAGGATAGACTGGATTTTGAGATAGCGAGAATAGCACGTTTCGATGTAGTCCTTAGTAAGAAGTGGGATGCGAGGAAGAGACCAATCATTGACTTTGCTTCACATGTTTATCAATTTGAGCATGAAGGGAAGCGACTATTGATCCGTGGAGAACCAGTTCTTCAAGATACGAGATTGATAACCGCTATGAAGTTGCTCAAGATTGACTGTAAGTATATTTATTTTCTTTATTTCGTGCATTCATCTTGTACTATGATGGATTGACATAGTTCTGAAAACTCTAGTTGGAATGCTTCAGTACTTTCAGCGAAAGTGAGAGCAGAATTCCAGGAGTTGTTCTTGACAGAATTACCTTCTGATTTGCCTCCTTGCAGGAACATCGAGCATAGAATCGAATTGGTACCGGGAGCGAGTCTGACTGCTCGGCCGCTATTTCGAATGAGTTTACAAGAGGAAAATGAAGTCTGCAAGGTAGTGGACGAATATCTTCAGAAAGGATTGATTAGGCCCAACTATTCACCCTTTGCAGCACCAGTTCTTCTAGTGAAGAAGAAAGACGGATCTTATAGGATGTGCGTCGATTACAGAGCACTCAATAAGATTACTATTAGACATAGATATCCTATGCCTAGGATTGACGATCTTTTAGATGCTCTAGGTGGAGCCATTGTATTTAGTAAAATTGATTTAAAAAGTGGCTACCATCAGATTAGAGTAAGAGATCATGATGTACATAAGACAGCTTTCAGAACACGTTTTGGACATTATGAGTATTTGGTCATGCCATTTGGGTTGACTAATGCACCAGCTACATTTATGATGTTAATGAATGACATTTTACGATCATTCATTGGCAAATGTGTTGTTGATTTTGTTGATGATTTGTTAGTTTATAGTAGGAATGTGCATGAGCATGAAAATCATCTGAGATTAGTATTAAATGTGTTAAAAGAAAATAAGTTGTATGTAAATCCAGAGAAGACTCAGTTATTTCTTTCGAAGATAGAGTATCTAGGACATGTGATATCGGTCGATGGGGTTCAAATGGATCCCAAAAAGGTTTCAATTATTTTATCTTGGCCTATTCCTCAACATGAGGGGCAGTTACGGTCATTTTTAGGACTTTCCGGTTTCTATCAGAAATTCATCTCTTCGTATTCGTCGATAGCAGCACCTATGACAAACTTGCTTCAAGGCAATGTTCCTTTTGTATGGAAGCAAGAGCAGCAAGATAGTTTTGATACTCTGAAACAAGCTGTTTCAGAGGCTCCTATACTCAAAGTGGTTGATCCACAGAAACCCTTTGAGTTAGAGATAGATGCTAGTGGCATAGCCATAGGGGCCATTTTGAGCCAAGATGGCAGACCAATAGCTTTTGAAAGTAAGAAATTGACCAGTGCACAGTGCAACTGGCCAGTGCATGAACAAGAATTGTATGCGGTGGTGCATGCACTTAAAGTCTGGTGACACTGTCTTTATGGTGCGGACTTTAAGGTATACACAGATCACGATACACTTAAGTATTTTTGTAGCCAGCCAGATCTTCGAGGTAGACAGGCTCGTTGGGCTGAGCTCATGCAGGAGTTTCACATGGAAATCCTGTATAGACAAGGTAAGGAAAATATAGTTGCTAATGCATTATCACGTATAATGTATCAAATGAGCTTTACCATTCTAGAAAGCTCATCGCTTCAAGATATAAAGGAAGCACAGATGGAAGACCCACATTTGTTACAGATCAGTCGAGCCATCAATGATGACTCTATTATAGGAGATGGAACAGTTCCCATTGTTTCTTCCCCTAACAGAGCAAACAAGTCCATTCCATGTTTCAATTTCTCACAGGAGAATCGAATAGTTAAACGGAAAGGAAAGGTTTGCGTACCAGATTCCCGGGATTTGAGAAGAAAAGTCATGCATGATAATCATGATGTGCCTTGTGCAGGACATCCAGGTGTTGACAAGATAATATAGCTTGTTAGAAGAACATTTTGGTGGCCTGGGTTAGACAGAGATGTCCACAAATATGTTCAACAATGCTTTATGTGTCAATTCAACAAAGCAGAAAGGAGCAAGACACCCGGTCTTTTGCATCCTTTGCAGATTCCAGATCATAACTGGGATAGTGTATCCATGGACTTCATAGTCGGGTTACGACGGACCCAAAGGAAGCGGGATACTATCTTAGTTGTGGTAGATCGATTGAGCAAGATGGCTCATTTCATACCCACGCAGGAGACGATAGAAGCTCCATAGGTAGCAGAGTTGTTTATTCAACATGTCTTCAGATTGCATGGGTTACCGACATCCATAGTTTCAGATAGGGATGTCAGATTCATAGGACACTTCTGGAAGTTTGTATTTGACAAATTGAAGGTGTCATTAAAGATGAGTAGTGGTGATCATCCTCAGACAAATGGTCAGACCGAGCGGGTCAACCAGATTTTAGAGGACATGTTGAGGGCATATGTGTTTGAGAGACAGATAGATTGGGATAGTTATTTGCCACTAGTTGAGTTTGCTTATAACAATAGACCTCACAAGGTGACTGGTATGTCTCCTTTTGAGGTGAACTATGGAATCAATCCCAATGCTCCCAGTACCATAGGAATGCCAAAGAAATGTCCTAGTGCTTCAGAATTATTAGTGAACCTCCAAGCAAACTTACAAATAGCTAAAGCCAAGATGCAGCAAGCAGCTGATAGGGCGAAACATTATGCTGATAGAAAGAGATCTCCTAGATCCTTTGAGGAGGGAGAAAGAGTCTTTCTTCAAGTACCAGCTAGATCTACTTCCCTTTCCACAGGGAAGTGTAGTAAACTATCCCCAAGGTTTTGTGGACCTTGCAAGATAGTTAAAAAGCTAAGTGAAGTTGCATACCGATTAGAGCTTCCTCTAGATTGTCGAGTACATCCCGTGTTTCATGTCAGTAAACTTCGGAAATATATTTCTAGGAAGGATAATCTAATAGAAGGTATTGTTTCTTTGCAAGAAAGTAATAGCATAGATCACTCTCTAGATAGGATATTAGATTGGAGATAGAAAGGATTGAGGAATCGTCTCATCCAAGAGTATCTAGTAGCTTGGAGAGGATTACCACTTACTAATTCTACTTGGGAATCAGAAGCTCTGGTTCACAAGTACTTTCGCTCATTGATCATTGAGGACAATGATCTTTAGAAGGGGGAGGGAGTGTCAGACATTGATCCACAAGGATCATTGGTCCAGAGGGATCAGTTCACATTGATCCATAGGGATCAATCTATGTGTGTGAGGGACAAGGGCCAGCTAGCCAAGGTCCCAAGCTCGGGGGATACCCTAAGGTACTTTCGTAGTAATGGGAATTACTTTGATAGTAATGGGAATAAGTGTTGCATGATGGCCACATGTTCACACTAGACTATTCCATATCATTACTATTTATAGAGTATACCATTGCTTTTTTAGAGTACAAGAGGGTATATATGGATGGGAGGAGAGTCAGACACACATCAATCAAGTGATTTCTTACAACTATCAGTAGAATCTAATGTAACAAATATCGAAATCCTTTACTTGTTCCACCTATTTTAAAAAGATATTTATCACCTTTTGCAATTCCTTCTATCAAACCCCAATTTTCATCTAGAAGACTTTTGACTTGCTCATATGTGATTTCTTTACACATGAACATGGTGGAAGTCTCTTGGAATGAGAATCCTTGGAATAAATATACAAAACAATGGATGGGAAAAGACCAGTGCAAACGTACAGATCTAGACACTTTTGTGAATTTCAAAGAGTTATGTATATCCATTACCATCTTGTCCTTCAAAGATGATACATACCATATATCAAGTTTTGGCCACTTCAAGCTAAGAAGAGAATATACTTAAATTTTCTCTAACCTTCCAAAACCATTCATTGTAGAGGTAACAACATATTTATGTGTGTAAAAGAAAACTCTATTATGGTAAAGTTGAGCAAGAGATATTTGTGGATAGACTAGTGCACCAACATCTGCATGCAATGCCTCGAAAGTACTTGTAAGACTATGAAGTGGTTGCTCTTCCACCAAAGTAGAAGGAAATATATTTGAAACAAAGAAAATAATATCTAGATAGTTTAGAAATATGTTCAACACTATAAAACATATAATATTGTAGAGTAATACTTACAATTCACAGGGTATCTCATTCTAATGGAGTTTTCAAGTTTCATAGTTGCCATTGTAAAAACATGTTGTACAATAGCAAACATCCCATTGTCTTTGTGCTTCTTGAAGCCAAGTAACTTTCCCTTCCAATGAAGATCCAAGTTTCCACAATCTCTAACTCAATGAGGCCCAATTGTAGAGGGTTGCATGTACACCCATGCACCTTTGGAGTACTCATGTGATAGCCATTGTCCATCTATAGCTTTGATATTATGACATCTTAATGTGAAGACTTCATCTTTTGGTCGCCTAGAATCTTCAGATGTTGCCAATGAAGTTGAAGGTCTTCAAGCTACAACAATAGTTCGAGATAGGAGATGCAAGTAGGTTGGAATGTAGAAACAAGAGCTTCAATGGTGTGCTATAGAGAAAACGTAGTGGAAAAAGAGGACTTTGTGGGACCTAGGTATGAAAATGTGAGGTTCAGGAGGGAAATAACTCTTTTTTTAGTATTTTTGAAAAAAAAGTGATTTTTTTCAGCTCAAAACATGCACGAATTTTGAATTTGGGATCAGGGAGAGTACTTTTGATCCTAAAAAGTAATGGTGGGTCCATTCTTAGGTGTTATTATGAGTTTTTTAAATTTTTTGAAATTTTGAATTTTTGGGCCCAACTAAGTTACGAGATTCCTTCTCTCTCTAGAGGCAGCTCATTAAATAAGGGAGCCATCTGTCCCCTCTCCCCCCTTCAGCCTAGTATTTTATAGGGCATAGATTGTGGCCACGACCCTCTTCTGATTGGTTCATCACTGATCACTCCTTAATCTAAAAGTCCCATGCAAGGTTCATTTTTCCCACTAATGAATGATGATAATGTCAATGATTTCAAGTGCAATGTCCTCAAGTCAATTGTATTTACCCTCCTTTACACTCATATTCATGCCAAAAATGAAAGACTAAATGGCACAAATTGCACCTTATGCAAGGACACTATCGGGGCCTACCTCTATGCAAACTTGTTGTACGAGGTAGTTGAAGGAACAAAACGAGAGCCCGATAAGGAAACAGATCTAGGAGCTTGGCATATATGAAATGTCAAAGATAAAAGAACATCAGGAAAACTTCTCCTTGCATGTGATGAATTGACAAAGGGCCACGTCACTGCATGTAAGACTTCAAAAGAAGCTTGGGATACTCTAGCGAATCTATATGAATATGAAAAACCTTCTAAGATTTATACTCGAGAAGCTGAATTTTACAATCTCACTATATGTCCATAAGACACCATCACAAAAGTGATAGTCCATTTTGAAGATTACCAAAGGAAGTTGGCACTTTGTGGATGCAAGATCTCAAGTGAAGACATGTCCATTAGATTACTCAATAAGCTTCTTTGGTCTTATGAGATTTTTGTGACCACTCTATACAACAAAGGTTAAGAACTCACTTGGGAAGAGGTGCGTCAACTTTTGCTCCTCCACGACTCGCAAGCAAAGTTAGCTTCCTCATAAGAGGTAGCCATGAAGGCTAAGGGACCCTTCCACAAGGGCAAACATGCTAGTCATAATACTAGCAATGCACCCAAGCAAGGTTCCAACACTTCATTGGAGAAAATTAGTTGTAATTTCTATGGAAAAATAGGGCACTTGGAAAAATTTTGCTACAAGAAGAAGCATACATCAAAACTTTCTAGTTCAGGGAACCCATCAAAGACATCTCAACATAGGTTTCATTGTTCTAGTGAAGACCTATTTATTTCCATAGAGGCCAATGCCCTAGTAACTCCCAGTTCATCTCAAGAATGGATCTTTCACAATGGAGTCACATCACATATGTGTAAGGATCGGGATTCTTTTCAAGAGATTGAGGACCATACTGGTGAAGTTCACCTAGGCAACAATAAGAACCTACCCATTGAAGGGAATGACAAAGTACAAATCACCAATGACCGAGGGGAGTGCATATCATTATCCAATGTCTTATTTGTTCCTAACTTGTGCGTGAATTTACTATCAGTCAAGGCAATCACCGATCACGATAAACAAGTGTTATTTGATAACACTTTAGTTAAGGTGATCGACCCTAAAACCAAAGACATCATTGCACAAGGCATAGAAGAAAATGGGATATAAAAACTCTCTTGTGTTCTATCTAAGGAGTTGTTGTGGCATCAAAGGTATGGCCACACTTCATATTCACCAAGGATTTCCTCCTCTTAGATAGTTAAAGGATTGCTCAAGATCGGGCAAGTCAATGATGTCTAACCAGCTTGCACCCAAGGCAAGCAACACAAGGATCTCATTCCCAAGGAGGCTTCCATACAAGCTGCAAACCCTTTAGCCCTTTTCCACATGGAACTTTGTGGACCTATGAATACTCCCTCCCTTAGTGGATCAATCTACTTCTTTCTTCTAGTAGATGACCACTCATGATACATTATTTTTTTGAAGCAAAAGGCAAACACTTTAGTTTCAAGAATGGATCAACCAAGTTGAGAATGAAGCATCCAAGACAATCAAAACTACTCAATCATATGGTTGTGGTGAATTTATCAATCATGAGTTTGATAATTTCTTAAAACAAAAGGGGATAAAATGAGAAGTCACTCAACCGCACACTCCATCCCAAAATGGAGTAGCTAAGAGAAAGATCTAAAGTGTGATGGAAATGGTGCAGACCATGCTTCACAACAAAGAATTACCCTACAAGTTTTAGGCAGAAGCAGTGCACACTGTAGTGCACATACTCAATCGAGGCTTCACTAGTGCATTGCACAACAAGACACCCTTTGAAGCCTACTATGGAAGAATGCCTAATGTCAACTACTTTCGAGTATTTGGAAGTGAAGAATTTGTCCATGTGCCAAAAGAAGATTGAAGTAATCTACAGTTAAAGTCTAAAAAACATATATTCATTGGCTATATTGAGCAATCAAAAGCATATAGACTCTATGATCTTGAAAACCACTCCATCACAATTTCAAAAGATGTAATCTTTAATGAAGCTTCAAGATACTCAACCAAAGATCCAAATACAAGTCTCAGTCTGCCCATCTACACTTGAGAGGAAGACAGTCTTTTCAAAACACACATTAGAGGCAAGTACTTCACATCTCCCAAAAAGATCAGAAAGGCTCATTGAGAAGCAAAAACAAGAAAAAAATCATTATGTATATGCATTGATGAATCAGATCTAGCAAATTCCAGAGCCTTCTAACTACAAAGAAGTTCAAGGCCAATTTGAGTGGGAAGAAGCTATGCAAGTGGAATTGGATGCACTTGAGAAGAACAAGACTTGGACCCTTGTTCCTAAACCCACAAATCATCAATTCATAGGAGTTAAGTGGCTCTATAAAGTTAGGTACAAATCAGATGGTGCATTAGAAAAGTACAAAGCAAGACTTGTAGCCAAAGGATATATGCAGCAACATGGCATTGATTATGAAGAAACCTTTGCCCCTACTACAAGGTTTACCACCATAAGGATCATTCTATCACTAAGTGCACATTTCAAGTGGCCCATCTACCAACTCGATGTCAAAAGTGCTTTCCTCAATGGAGATCTTCATTGAACATATCCAATTCATCATCCCACAACTTCACCTTGAGTACTCTATGACAGATCTTGGACTACTTCACTACTTCTTCAGTATGGAAGTTTGGCAAACAAAAGAAGGCATATTCCTATCACAGAAGAAGTATTACTCCGATCTTCTTTCTAGATATAACATGGATCAGTGTTGCTCATTATCTACACCACTTGATCCAAACATCAAGATCGCACTAGAGGATTCATCATCACTTGTGGATGTGCATGCTTATTGATAGTTTGTTGGTCCATTACTCTACCTTACCAACACTAGACCAGATATTGCCTATGCACTTGGTATACTCAGTTAGTTTGCACATCAGCCTCGATAGATAAATTGGGATGCTGCTCAGAGACTACTTTGATATCTTACCCTCACTCAACATCATGGTCTTTGGTATAGAGGGGGCATTGAACTCGACGGATATTTAGATTCGGATTGGGCTAGTGATCGTGATTCTTAATGGTCCACTTCAAGTTATATATTCTTGGTTAGCTCAGTACCTATCTCTTGGGCAAGTAAGAAGCAGTCGATAATTTCTCTGTCATCCATTGAGGCTAAGTATCAAACATCCAGCTTCGTAGCATGTGAGGCCATCTGGCTTCATTGTTTATTATCTGACATTGGTGTTTTGTAGGTTACTCTGACATGCATCTGCATGGATAGCCAATCAGCCTTGGCCATCACCAAGAATGTCGTGTTCCATGCTTTGATAAAGCACATCGAGATCCAGTACCATTTCATCCACGAGAAGCTCATGTCTCAGGAGATTACTCTGGAGCACTGTACCTCTCAAGAGAACTTGGTAGACATGTTCATGAAAGCTCTACCTCCAGTTCCACTCCAATGCTTGGTGGACCTCTTTCCCATTCAGCCACTCCAAAATGGAGCTGCTAATGGGGTGTTGACGACATGATTGCTCCTACATCATCTCCATTTGCATCCTCATGAGTGCATCTCCATTTTTTATCTAGAAGGCACTCCATTTCCAGTTTATTTCTATTTTGTATTGTATCTGTTTTGTATTTGGGTACCTTGCCATTTATTTCTACAATTGTGTTCATTCTCCTTTGAGGGGAATTATCCCACATGAGATGTACTTAGAAGAGCCCCTCCCAAATTTATATAAGGAGGGCCTCTCCCCCCATTTGTATTTGATTAGAAGCTTGACGAGCCTACTCCATGGTCTTGGCAAGCTCATTTTTAATCCATATGAGTTTATCCATTTCTTGGTCTACTCACTTTGAGTCTCTCACACTATTTCTTTTGTGAATACACTCTTCTTTTCATTTTTCTTCCATGTGTGTACTCTTTATAGCATGAGGACATAAATCTTATTTTTGCAAAGAAATATTCATCTTTTATTTAGGATGGTTTCATATCATTATGACATGTCACTAATTTTATAGTTTAAGGTGCAAAACAATCACCAAAGATGAAAACAATATGCAAAATCTAAAAATGTGGTTGATCAAAGTAAAAGATGGATGCAAGAACTTATTGGAAAGAGGAGATACACTGAGCATGTGAAGAAATATGCAAGAAAATCTTGGTAGGATGAATTTTAATCCATCAAGAAGAGATTATAAAGAATAACATTGTAGGATATTGGCCTATTGACATTCTGTTCACATGGAATTCTAGCACACAAAGGTTGAATGTGGACCAAGCACATAATGTAGATACATGTGAAAACTTAGTACTTTATGAAATAACAATAGATCAGAATAGAACAATAGAAAGAGTTGAGAAGAAATGCAGACAATGAGAGATCAAGACTAAGAGATAGAGAACTCAAATTCTCAACTTAAAAAGAGCAATTCCCACCCATGTGATACCTATGGAGCTTAGATGGTGATCTAGACAGACACTAGATGAAGGGCGTACTAGTGTGTAGCTACACATAGGCCATGCTTATATAACTTTTACAATGGGATACATTATAGATAAAAGTAGTCAAGAGAGATGAAATAGTTGGTAAATATATGATCCAACAATATCTCCACGATCAAAGCTCCTATCATCTCGGCACTATGGGTGAGGAGGAAAGGCCCCTTGAACCTCGTGTTTGTTGTACTTTGGATTTCTCTCCAATCATCATAGCATAAAGGACTAACAGCCTCAACACTTAAATTGTCAATCCCTGGAGCATGCTAAGATGCTAGCCCTTTCTTTGATAATTACTTAAAAGATCAATAAACCAAAAAATTTACAAAATTGCTTGGTATTTCTTGTTTTACATGTAGATTTGGCTACAACTAAGCTTTTTTAGTATTTCTTGCTACTAAAGTGTGCTATTTTGTTTTCATAAAGCCATTGGTGAAGTACTTTTCAAGTTTTTATAAATGTATCCTTGTGAGGAGAGAATGAAGCTCTAATGGATTTACACAGTCATTAAGAAACAATACATGGCTTGATTAATGGAACTTGGAAGATAGAAATAGGCTCATAGAAGCATTAAACACTCAAAGAAATACTAATTACAATATTCAATCCATGAAAAATACTCACAAAATTTACTTGAAATCGCCATTAAATCTTAAGTATGAGAAATAGTAATTGCAAGAGGTCTCTAGCTGTGATTAAATCTCCAAATGCAAGTTTTTACAATAGGTCATCAAAATTGACTTTTATAGCCTTTTAGGTGTTCATGTTCACACTTAAATAGGTCCTCCAAAGTTTCTATCATAAAAATAATATATCTCTAGAGCTATTAAATTTCTACAAAAACTATATAAGTTACAACTCATCATGAGGAAGACTCTGCCACATTTTTTAAAAACTTGGGATATCCTACTCTATTGTATTACAAAATTCTCTGTCTTTTTCCTTGTAGAAAGTTACTTCCTAATGTGTCCTCCCCTCGACGTTTTTCATCTTTGACAAAAATCTATAGTGAGTCTGTTCATTGTGATTGTTTCAATCTTCTTCCCGTTATTCCATTTATTTATTTTTCTGATAGGGATCTCATCAGCTGCTTCTCCTTCTCTCAAAAATTGATTAGGTGAAGTTTGATACCTTCTCTCCCTTGGTGGCTCTATTAGTGTATGATGTCTACTATTTCTCTTATTATCCTATTGTTCTAGCTTTTGATCCCAAATTCCTTTTCTCCACATTGAACTAAGTCATTAGTTTCATCAAGGTTGATTGTAAATACATACACACATCCCTATCTATCCTCATTGTGAAAAGGTGATGGAATATGTCCAGAAATGAGTGGGTGTTGCAACAGTGGGTCTGGGGTAGCGATGAGTAGCCCAAGCTTGGGTGTACTAGGGGGCCAGTGGTCCCCCTAGAGGGGGTCCAAGGTAGTCATTGACACTTTTCAAAGCTTGGCATTGGACCAAGCAAGTAGTTCACTATAGGGTAGACATTGAGGGGGGTGTGAGATATACTCAATATTTTACCCTCAATTTAACACAAATGATCAATGGTTCTCTAAGTTGTAAGGCCCCCATTATGAGAAGAAGCCACTATCATTTCTCAAACATTTGTGAAGCCCTAACTTCCAAGATAGATGAGGTCTATGTGTGATCATTGATGATAATAGTTAATCTTTGTGAACCTAGACATTAGCTAGTTTGCTACAACATAAACTTACAAATCATTGGATTTCCATTCAATGCAAAAATAAAGTCTGTGTGGCATTGTGCAATTTCCCTATCGAACCTTAATGGGGGGAGTGCAAAGGGGGGCTTGCCCCTTATGTGAGATGTTAAGAAGTGAATTTTTTGCAAGGAAAAAGAATGAATTTGTAATATAGTTGATTAGAATATCCAAAATTTTGTAAAAATGAGTAAGTCTTCCTCATGATAAGTTGTAACTTGTATATTTTCTATAGAATTTTTAGAGCTCCCTAGATAGTTTATTTTTAGGATAGAAACTTTGGAGGACCTATATTAAGTATGAACATGGATACTTAAAAAGGTATAAAAAGATAATTTTGATGACTTATTGTAAAATCTTGTCTCTGAAGAATTAATGAGAACTAGAGAGCTCTTGCAATTAGTGTTTCTTGTCATTAAGCTTTCATACTTATTTGAAGTGGATTTTGTGAGTATTTTTCATGGATTTATCTTTGTGATCAATAGTTCTTTGAAAATCCAATGGATCTCAAGCTCCCAAGGGCCACTAGTGGAAGTAGCAAATAGGTCGAGTCTCCCTCAGAGAAAATCCTTCTAGGGCTCAAGGCAAAGAAGAAGACCATGCACAATAAAAGTTCCCAGTAGGGCTCTGCTCTAACACATAGGGTCAATGATCCCCAGGCCACTGCACTCCACAAGAAGTGTAAGGACCTACCAAGCAACCTTGACACGAGTGGGGTTGCCATCTTGGCCAGACCATAAAAAGTTGCTAATTAGTCATTGGATCTGGATAATACAAGAACTTGAGAAGATCCAATAGGAGGAGACATACCACATCATAGCTAAGAGAACCTAGTTAGTCACCACAACCTGCCCAGCAAAAGATAAACGAGTAGAAGTCTAGTGAAGTAGCTTCCTCGTGATGGTCATAAGGAGGGGGGAGATTTGCTCATGTGCAAGATCTAGACCAATATGGTAGCCAAGGTACCTAACTCTTGTGTCAGTTAGGATCCACTAAAATTGCCCACAAGGAAGCCACCTAGGTAGATCATCTGAGCCAATCCAAAAACCACATAACTTGTGGGAGTCAACTTGGGCACCCAATGCATCACATAATCTATCCAAGGCATGCTGAAATCTAATCAAATTAGCCTCCTGGCCCTGCAAGTAGATGGTAGTGTTATCGACAAATTTAGCATCCAACAGATACTCATCCCTAACTAGGACTCTAATACCCTATAGCCTAGTGCCTTGAACAACCAAAAAAGTGCTCATGGCCTCAACAAAAAAGAGAAATAGAATGGGAGCCAAAGGGCAACCCTATCAAACTAACCTTGAGATATTGAATCTCTCTCCTCGACCTTTAGCAACCAAAACCTAGGTATCAGTGAAAAGGTAAAAGGGAAGCAACACCCTTGATCCAATGAGCAGGAAAGACCATACGTAGCATAGTGTCCTCGAGAAAAGCCCAATGAACCTGATCATAGGCTTTCTCAAAATCTAATAGAAGCATAGTAAGAGGCCCACGCCACATCTTGGCCAAGGAGCAAGCTTCTCAGAAGGTGAAGATGTTGTCAAGGATACTATGACCCTTGACAAAACCAATCTAAGTCAGGTGGATTAGAGACTCCAGAAGTGGCAACAATCTCAAACTCAAAGCCTTTGCAAGAATCTTGTAGGCAGAGTTGAGAAATGTGATTGAGCGCTAGTATCAAATATCATGCAATAGCCCCTCTTGCTCCAGGACAAGAGAAATGAGGCCTTCAGCAAGTGAAGGAGGAAGATGTCCACCCTCCATGACCTCCTCAAAGGTGAGTATGATCCCATCCCCAATAAGCCTTGAAAATCTCATAAAAAACCCAGGCAAAAGACCATCATCACCAGGACAGTTGTTCCAAGCCATGCCATGCAATGCATCCAGAAGCTCACTATCAGAGAACAATGCCAACAACCAATCCTGCATCTCATCCACAGAACATCTCACATGTTGTAAGACACAATGATGGTTCTCCTGCCAAGTCTCAAAAGGAGCCTCAACCGACAACAAGCTATGGTAAAACTGGGTAGCAATCGCTCTCAGCTCCCTAGGCTCAGTAGTATAGGATCCATCCAATCAGCATAACTACCTTAGCCCACTATGCATATGTCGTGCCCTAAATGCAGAGGAAAACTCCCTAGTCATACAGTCACCAGCCTGGGTCCAGTGTGAGGCATGCCTATGATGAAAGAAGGCAGACTATCTATCCTCAATCTCCCTCAAGTCTTGTTGCACCTAGGCGAGCTACAACCTAGTCAAATTGCAATTAGGACAACACTCCAAGAGCCGCTTAAGAGAGGCAATACTCGTGTGGAGAAACTACTTTCTCTTCTAACTATGAGCAAGCCACTACCCACACTCCTCATGTAGAAACAAACTAACCTATTAGAGACTAGTCACAAGGGACGAATCCCAGCAACCCTCCTCCCAAGAGAGCTAAAACCAAATCATCTCAATCTGACTAGAAAGATCTTCATCAAGCTGAACCTGCTCACGAATGTGCAAAACCATAGGACCTTGAGTGTCCTACTCCACAAAGGAGACAACCATAGGGCCATGATCTGAAAAGTAGGAACCCACCAAAATACATGTCCTACCACCAGAATAAGCGAATACATCACTCATACATATGTGATCAATGCTGGAGATGTTCATCCTACAAATTTCCCTGTCAGAGTGAGAGAAGTGAAGGTTGCTCTTCTCACAAATCAAACCCTTAGTGTGCCATACATCACGTAACCTCAAGGTCATACAAATATTCCCCCAAGCCTCAATCATGTGGAAGTCTCCTGTAACACACCAACTATCAACATAGGAAATAGCCTCAATGATATGGGACCAAAAAGTGCCACAAGCACTCTCATAGTTTAGGGCATAAATGATCATGAATCCATATCTCCCACCATCACGTTGTAATATGAGCCAAATGGCTCTACCTGGGATAACCTCCCCTCTATTCAAAATTGTAGATTGCCACGACTCCCACATCGAAAGACATACACCACCCTGTGAACCATTGGGCCCATATCAAGCAGACCAAAGACCTCCCCATGCCCCTACAAAAGCTGTATACACTATCGAGCATGGCCCAAGGATAGATGATGCCCCTGAAGCATAAGGAAATCAATGGACCCACCAACCAAGCAATTTTAGAGCTCCGGATGTAGGCCAACCCTATACTGCAAAAATTAAGGCTCGGCCAATCCTTGAACATTCCATCAGAGAACCCTCATGGTGACAAGGAGAACCAAGATGTTGTAGTTGCAGCGACGTGGATTAGCTTCGAGGCTGGCTTGGGACGAGGAGTAGTTTGAGTCCAAACATCTGCGATAGGCATCCAAGTACTGTGGTACCACCCTACACAAACTGACCCTCGTGGACTCACTTGCCACCTGTGCCTACTCTTGGCACAAGCTTCTCCTCATGAATATACATATAGAGAGGGGAAGTCCATGATTCTACATTCACATATAAAATGAGCTGGCTCTCCTCAACACCATGAATGAAGACAAATTGAGTGGAGTCCCAAGCTCTAATAAATAATTCAATGAGGTCCAGCTCCCCTAGGTGGTTGAAGAACCCAATGGCCTATGCTAAGATAAAATGGAGTGCCTTTCCAAGATACCAATCAAGTTTTGAGGCCTTGTAAGGGGGAAAGGAGAATGACATTGCTAAATCCATGGCATTCTCACTAAGAGACATGAGAGCTACCACATGGATCCAAATAAGAGTGGTGCACAAGTCCCCATGTCCAACAAAGAACCTTGAGAACTCATAACCAAGGTTCTCCCCTAGCAAATGGTAGTCAAATCTCACCAAGCCTAGAGGAATAGTAGTCAAGGGAGACATATCCAATGAGATAAGAGGGTGTGGGGGAGACTAAGCCTCATCAATTTCCCGACTCACTTAGAAGTCACTCTTGAGAGATGGCCGATGACTAGGGGGTGAGGAACTCAAGGGCCGAGAAGGGCGAGGAAAAGTCGATGGCCTAGGAGAGGAATCATGAATAGCAAGAAACAAGGTGGGCAACCATGAGGGGGGGTGCCAAAGTAGTACCACAAGCTGAGGGAATTGAGACCACACCAGGGTCCATAGGAAAATCCTCTTGAAGAGCACTAAAATGATTCCCAATGGGAACAAATCTCACCTTGTCCACCCAATGGGTCTATCGACCAAACTACTACCAAGTCCTAGCTCTTGCCAAGCATAATGAAAAGAAGAAAGAATCTGGTATGTCTATTGTTGGGAATACATCTAATGCAAAGAATGATGAAGCTAATGTTGCTCAAAATGTTTGTGCATGTCTTGTTACATGTCATGATTCATCATCACATTCTACATGTATGATTGAAATGAGGTTGATTCAAATTGGTTTTTGATAGTGGTGCTTCAAAGCATATCACTTCATGCAAAAGGTTTTTTGCATCTTTGAAAGGTGCACCCAAGGGAGGACATGTTGTATGTGCAAAAAATGCTTCTTATCCTATTATTGGAGTTGGAGAAATTAAACTTATGGATGCAAATGGAGGTATTATTACTCTCAGGAATGCATTGTATGTACTGGCTATCAACAAGAATTTGGTTTTGGTTCCTACTATTGCTAATGTCAGACGTCATGTACACTTTGTTGATAAAAAATGTATGGTTCATGGTTTCAACAATGGTGATGTTATTGTGATGTGGGACATTATGCAAATAAGAGAGTTGCCTCAAATTCCTTTCTTACACATACTTCTTCTATGGTTGAAATTGAGTAATGGCATGCTCATTTTGATCATTTGAACATCAATAGTCTGCTTTAGTTGCAAAAGAAGGATATGGTTATTGGTTTGCCCACACTTGAATCCATTGAAAAGCATGCATGTGAATGTTTTATGCTTGGAAAAATTGATCGTACTACTTTTCCCAAAGATGGTGCTACACATGCTACACAAAAATTGCAACTTTTTCATAGTGATGTATGTAGTCCACTCAAGACTCCATCTTTTGGAAAGCATGTATACTTTGTTACCTTCATTTCATGATGAAACATGCCATACTTGAGTGTATTCGATGAAATTAAAGAATGAGACATTCTCATTTTTTAAAAAATATTTTGGTTATGGATGAAAACTTTTGAGGAAATAAGATTTTGACTCTTCGCATGGATCCCAATAGTGAATGCATATCATATGAATTCAATGCTTTTCGTTTTGAAAGAGTTATTGTGCACCAATTTACAATGCCATGTATACCTCAACAAAATGGTGTTGTAGAGCGCAATAACATAACATTTCTTAAAAAGGCACAATGTACGGTTAAAGGTAAGCATCTTCTAGATACATTTTGGATGGATGCAGTCACATATGCAAACTATGTATTCAATCATTGTTTGACAAAAGCATTGAGAGTCATTGCACCTTATGAGGCTTGGAAGGGGAGAAAGCCAATAATTAGTAATATGTACATATTTATTTGTTTGGCATATGCTCTTGTTCCATCACAACAATGTCACAAACTTGAAAATAAGGAAAAAGAAATGTATATTTGTTGGATATAGTAGTGAGAGTAAAGGTTATCGCTTATACCATCCATTGATTAAAAAAATTATTATAAATTGAGATGTGGTATTTGCTAAAAATTCAGCTTATCGATTACTTGAATGTAAACTTTAGCCAAGAATTAGCTCACAAGATGTGTTTGATACACTCATCTCTTTGTTTCAAAGTGGTGCACTTGAGCCATGTAGACCATCTAAATGAGGTTCAAAGAGCTAAAATTTTTCAGCCAAATATTTTTGAAAAATTCCAACCAAACATGCTAAAAAATCCCAAAATTTGCAAAGAAACATGGCCGAAAATTTCCACGCAAAGATGGCTAAAAATGTATGGCCAAACATGGCTGATAATTTCCAAAATTTGTAGCCATATATGGCTGAAATTTGGCACGATATTCAGTCTACTTTTGATGTTCCTTTTCATGGTATATTACATGCGGAACACGTGTCTATCAAGAATGCACAATCTATGCCAAAAGGGCTAAAAACAAATTACATGATAGAAAGTTGAGTGCTCATTTACTTGGTAGAACAAGATCAAGCTCTATCCATGCATCAATTGCTTCGTAGATGTATCTCTTATTGCAACTACATGTAATGAAGAGCCACTCACTTTTGAAGATGCATGTGATTCTTCAAATTGGATGAGCACATTAATACTAGGTCGGTTTACAAGATTAAAAGAAAGTCAGATGGTCACATTGATTGCTACAAAGCTAGACTAGTTGCAAAAGGTTATGTGCAAAAATATGGCATTGGTTATGAGAAGACTTTTGCACCTACTTGGCACATGACTACCATTTGTTCTATGATTTCATTGGCTACCCATCATGTTTGGAAAGTGCATCGATTGTATATAAAGACAAACTTCTTGAATGCAAGTGATGCATTTGATACTTCTCTTTATCAGCAAGCTATGGGAGGTTTGATATATGCATGTAATACAAAGCTAGACAAAAAATATGTAGTTTCCAATTTGATTCAATTTATGCATAGCACTAGCACTAAGCAATGGCAAGCGATAATTTTTTTGCTTAGACATATGAAAGGCACTTTGGTTTTGGGTCTATTTTATGGTAGAGATGCTCAACCATGCTTGCATGCATATGCGAATTAGATTGAACCACTAGGCATATTCTCATTGATAGTCAGAGTGCATTGGCAGTTGTAAAAAATCAAGTGTTTCATGCACACATAACAAATATTGAGGCTCATTATCATTTATGCCAGAGAGTGCCTTGATGCCGGACATATTGATTCGGCATATGTGCCTACACAAAATAATGTGGTAGATATATTCACTAAATCTCTTGCACATGGAAAATTTGAAGCTTTTCACAAAGCTTTAGACTTATTACCTTGTGCGGGCTGATCTCTAACTTCAAGTATGTGTTCACATCATTCACTCTGGTGGGGTTTGTTTCACTTATGTGTCCTTTGAGTAACTTTGATGTGAATTGTTTCCCTATACATGGGCACTTTATACTCTATTTTTGGATAGAGGGTTTTTCCGAAAGTAACCACATATACATGATATAATCCTTTGTGGTGGTACTTTGTACTGAGGGATTCACTTATAGCTCTTGGTCCATCATTCTCTTACGATTGATCATCTATCCAGATCTTTTAGAAATCGTGTGTCTTTGAGCTTTGATCTCCTTCTTCGCTCTTGTGTGTAGTTCATGCTTCCTTGCTCATTGAAAAACCTAACACTCTTCCTATTGCACCTACTATAGAGATGGAATAGATGCATATACACATGCATTGGTAAATGTTTTTGTCAAATGTGCCCATTATCCCTCATATTTTGTCCTACAAGTCAATAAATGATTATTGGGATACTCTTGCAACATTATACTAGGCAAGAAATGAGACTTGTGTTGCTTACCTACGAAAATAGTTGGAGAGTGAATACATGAATAAAGGAGATTCGAATTACCTCCAAAAATGATTGGAGAGTGAACACATGAATAAAGGAGATTCAGTAGACATGTTTTGAAAAAGATCAAAGATTTGAAAGAGCAATTGAATTCTGTTGATGAAATCTTTCTTGATAATTCACTTGTGCATATTGTTCTTAACGGTCATCTAGATTCATATTAGAGTTTCATTATGCTCTTTGGTTGATGATGAAAGACAATCCAAATTCCTCAAACCTTGAGGAGTTAGTCTCTATTTTCCTAGAAGAACATCAATCTAGGCATAATAAGTCAATTATGCATGTTGGAGATCAAGCTTTCTTAGCTACTTAGAAGGATAGAGGTAAATGGGATCATCTACCAGTAAATTGAAATCTACTAATGCTGCACAATCAAAGAAGGAAGATAAAGATAACAAGAAAATAGAAAAGTAAGACCAATTTTGCAAGTATTCTAAGGAAATTGATCATGTCATAAAGAGTTGTACTAAACTAACTCCAAGGAGGCAAAAAAGAAAGAGGCTGGAATGGTTGTTGTAGAGGCATCTACAAATAAAATAGAGTTTGCTAATTCTATTCAAAATGAAGGGAGGGGAAAATTACTCTTATTTGCAGTTATCATCCATCTTCACATGAGCATTGTATGTGTGCCATAGAATCAGATGTTTGGTATTTTGATAGTGGTGCAACCAAAAATATTACTTCACATCACATTTTCTTCACTTTACTTGATCATGCTCCTATAGGGAATATTGTCACATGTGCTAAAAAGTCCTCTCATCTTCTAATGGGAGTTGAAGAGATCATTTGAATGCTAATAATGGTAGTTCTTTCACATTGTTGAATGCCTTGTATGTGTCAGGGTCCAAGAAGATTTTTTTATTAGTTTCAAAACTAGTGAATATTGGCTTAGTACTCAATATTATTCATGAGAGAGATACACTTCATGGTCTCTTGAATGGTGATGTTAACATTGCTTCTGGAATATTATGTCATGGGCTATAAAAGCTCATAGATTATGCAAAATATATAAATGATTCAACATGAGTAATTGCAAAGCTTTGACATGCATGCTTTGGTCATCTGAATTTTCCTACTTTGTTGTGTACATAGACATATAGTGCGTCTCCTTCCCAAAACATGGTTGAGATACACATAAATTACAGATTGTTCATAGTAATGTTGGTGGTCCTATGTAGAAAACGTCATTTGGGAATTCCCTATAATTGATGAATTTTGTTGAGTAATTTCCTAGGCATGCATAGGTTAATCCATTGATATCAATGTTTGAGCTTTTTATGTGCTTTAAAGAGTTCCTAGTTATGGCTCAAAATCTATAATCACATATAATGGGCACCCTCCATTTTGATCGAGGGGGGAAAATATGTCTCCCCAGTTTAATGCAGTTCGAGCTAAGGTTGGAATAAAACATGAGCGTACAGTGCGATATACACCAACAAAATGGAATTTCTAAAAGGAAGAAATTTCTCTGATGAAAAAGAGGATGTGTATGGTCAAAAGTCAAGATTTACATGCATGGTTTAATCCATTGAAAGAAAAGTTTGGGGTGTTTATGCGTTTTAAATATTTCTTGGTTACGGATGAAAATCTATCAGCATGTAAAATAGGCACCCTCCATTTTGGTCAGAGGGGGTATATGTATTCTTATTTTAATACATTTCTAGTCGAGAGTGCAAAAAAATATTAGTGTATAGTGCCACATACACCTCAACAAAATGGAGTTGTTGAAAAGAAGAAAATGCCTCTCATGGAAATGGCAAGATTTATCACGTAGCTTCTAGCTTGAGGCTATTATGTGTGTAGCATATGTACTTAACATATATCCCACCAAGCATTACAACCTATCACTCCATATGAGGCTTGGCATGGTGACAAGACATCTGTTCTCATGTATGTGTTTTTTGTTGTCTAGCATAAGCATTAGTGCCTGAAAAACAATAGAGAAAATCAGATGATGAAGCAATAAAATGTATTTTTGTTAGGTAATAAGGCTAGGCTTGTTTCCAAATGTTACGCTTAAGAGAAAGGCATTGATTTTGATGAGACTTGTGCTTCCACAAGCCGATTGACCAACGTTCATTGCATCTCTACACTTGTAGCTCATCATGATTGGAATGTAAATCAGTTGGAAATTAAAGTTGCATTTCTGAATAGTGATTTATGTGAAGAAGTGTATGTATTTCAACCCTTTGGTATTGAGTAGAAAGGGCACGAAAATAAAGTGCCCAAGGTGAAAAAGGCATTGTATGGATTGAAGCAAGCACCATGTGCTTGGTATGAAAAGGTACATGCCTACTTGCTAGCACATGGTTTTGAGAATAGTTCAACTAAGTGAACCTTTTATGTTAAGCATGCAAATAATATAATTTTGATCATTCTCGCGTATGTTGATGGTATGTTGCTCACTAGTCCATTTGGGAAATATATTGCTGAAGTTATGGCTGACTTGCATGCCTCTTTTGAGACGCCAATTTCGGGGCATTTTCATCATTATTTGGGCATTTAATCTACACAAGTTGATGGGGGAAGAGCTTTAAGTCAAACAAAATGCACTAACACATTATTGTCACATTTCTGCATTTATTGCAACCTATTGTTGTTCCCATGGAGATGTGTTTAAGGTTGAGTGTTCATGATGATGGAGATGCATTTGATATTGTTCTCTATCAGCAAGCTATTGGATGCTTCATTTGCTTATGCATATGTAAACTTGATATTCAATTTGCTATCTTATAGATGAGCATGTTTATACATTTCCCAAATGTTAAGCACAGGTAGGGAGTCAAGCACATCTTTCCCTATTTGAGTGGTAGTTGTCTACTTGGATTGTTTTATTTCAAGGAGGATCATTACTTCCAAATTAAAATGCATTTTTTGACTCATACTAGATTGGTTGTTATGGCATTCATGTGTCCACCAATGGCTTTTGCGTTGTGCTTGGTAGCTAATGCATATCCTAAGAGGAAGCCTATTGTGGCCACTTCTAGTTTTGAGGCTTAGAATAGCACAAGTTGAGAGAAACTATTGAGTGTGTGTGTGCCTCACATGACTTATGGATGATTTGGGTGTATATTGGTCTTCTACCACCATAATCTTTATTGATAGTCAGAGGGCACTGGTAGTTGTGATGAAACCTCGATTCCATGCTTGCACAAAGCACATTATGCACTATCATTATGTTAGGAACAACCTATATACTAGAGATATTCATATTTGTCTTATGTGTCCACACAAGATAGTGTCATAGACCTTTCCCAAATCTTGTGTCTAGGGAGATATTTGAAGCTTTTTAAAAAGCTTTGGGCTTACATTCTTTTGTGAGTTGAATTTTTTCACATAGCATGGGACCTCCTTATGCATGAGTGCCAACTCTTTGTTCACTGCATCACTCTTAGTGGGGCCTTGTTGATATATTTTGTTAGTGATGTGTGTGAATATACTTAGGACTATAAGGGCAATTTTTTAACGCTTTAGGAGTTTTTTTCCAGGCTTGTATATACACATATGACCCTAACAAGTCACTCATCTTTGTACATTCACTTGGTTACACATTGAGTATTGTGTTGTTCTCCAAGCTTCTTTTTCTTACTTTTGCTCTCCGTGTGCCTTTGCATATCTCAAAGTCCAACAATAACATTTTATACCTTCCAAAAAGCCAATGATTACTTGAAAGTACAGCTTACTTTTGATGAGAGTTTCTTTGCAAGTCAGCTATGAACTAAGGGAAAGGGATAGTTGAAGATATCCTAGGAAAGTAATTTGTAGAAATGTGAAGGTCAATAGGGATATAAAGTGAAGGAAAGGAGTATCTTGCTATAACCTTTAACCTTGTGGAATAATTTGTAGCTAATGTGAAGATGAATAGGGAAAGGTGTATAGATTTCAATCTTATTATTTTTCTATTTCTTAAGATTAAGCTTTATAACTGCATTACTGAGACACAATCAAGGACAAGGTTGTAAGTTGTATTAACTCTTTCCATCCCCTAGTTGCATGAAGAATAGTGTGGGACATGCTTGAATGTCTTGTCTATGGAATTTTCATCTGTCAAGGATTTAGATCCTTTTGAGAGGGTGTACCTCTTTTATCAACACTATGCACAAAAGCCTCCTTCCTTGGCATCTCACTTTCCGCTTGGATCTATATCTTCTTTTGCTAAGCCTCCTTCCTTTCGTCTGTCATGGACACACCTTTCAACCAACCAAAAGCCACATTTTAGTCATTCCCAAAGTCCATTAAAAACGTTTAACTTGTTGGAGGCGGACCTCTAGTGAAGCCTTCCCCGGTTGGGTTGTGAGATAATGTGTCAAGTGGAACAACCCCACAGCGAACTGCTACACCCCCTAAAATAATGAGCTTAGACACATCGCTCAACATGGCGACCTAAAGCTTTGTGCCACTTGGAAGACAATATACCTATTGCTTGCATGTTAGGTTGGGTTCACATAGGCCGGAGGCACATTTGCCCCATCCACATGGAAGAATATTGATGGATGAAAAATAAACTCTCTTGTTCTAGGTCCACCAAACTTCAGGGTGACCTCCTCCCCTCGGAATAGAAATATGCCAGACTGACATTGATCTTTATTGGTGGACATATTTGTGTAGGCAATAGTACTCTTTGAATCAATTTTACTTTTAATATTGCCACCATTCTCTTTGAAGGATTTAGTGTCCGCATCAAAAACTGGGGTGAGTTTTGTGCCACCTTCTGTGAACTCATCCTTAGGCTCCCACTCATGTGCCTCTATGAGTACGTGTATGATCCTTTCTTGATTTGGACACACAAAGAGGTGCAATTGTGTGTACATGCATTCTCACTTCTTTTCCCATTCGGATTTCGGTTTCTTAGGTCGGGTTCAAATAGAGACGACAAAACAAACACTCAAAAATATAGTATTTTAGGTGGAACACACAAAATAATTAGTTCCACAGTTCATGTGTTCACACAAGGTGGAATTGTGCAAAAGCTATTTTTGTGCCACCATCATATGTGAATACAAGGGGATGGCCAAACAAATACTTGTTTTTTCACATGAATCCTTGCAAGTGCATTAAAAAAGATCAAATTATTAAATCACATACTTCTTTGGTAGCCTAAATATAGACTGCATTTGCTCAATCATCAAAATGTGTTGTGTAAGGGCAGGCTTACCCCTTTGGCACATTTCCCTAGAGTTTGTGTTGTGACATGGCACTTGTTCATTTTGAATTCCACCCCCCTTTGTGAACAAGGCAAGACAGATGGCTTGCGATGATTGGTTCAGCAGAGCAGTGCAACTCAACCGTCGCCCTCTGTGAACCCAACTTCAGAGCACATAGAATTTCAAACAGTAGGATGAATTGTTCATGTGCATCAAGTTGTCTGCTTGGACCTTCCGTCTATTGAGATGGGGGCAAGAGTTGAATCCCTCTTTACTATACGACAACTACTGTGAACCCTAGGCCAATATATTGCACTCATGCAAATTTAAACAAGTTACATTTGAACAAATTTTTTTAAGTGTCACCGTCTAATAATAGTTTAACCCTTACTTTGTGGAGTATGAGAGGTTCCACGAACATTATGCCCTTTCGCTTCTACAATTGGTTTAGAGTTCGACCAATGGGACGAATGACTTCAAAAAGAATAAAACTATCTTCAAGTCCACTGTTTAGTCTTGTATAAAACGAACAAAGTGAATATCACGATTCTCTCTCTCTACGCGTCTCTCTCATATCCTTCTCTCTCTCTAACCATGCGCCTCCCTCATATCCTAGTGTATTCTTAAATATAAGCGTTAGTGTCCAAGTCGGTGACAATAACAACACATGCACATATATTTTCTAAAATATACATATCTATTCTAAGAACATATTTCAATCTTTTTTTTTAATAAAAGAATTTTCGCATTAGCCTATTCTCTTAAACTTGTATTGATCAAAAGAAAAGTACAAGTCAAGGGGATTAGTGCCCACGGGACCCCCCAAATCCCACAAAGCAGGGGTAAATCCTTTTACAAATGCATCTCTCGATCAGTATCATTTTGCCTCGATATTTAATGGAGAAAATTCACTCACTTCTATGAATGGAATGCTTCAAAATTTAGGAAAATACAAATATAAAATAATATGACTAATAATAAAGATCTCAAAAAGCAAGGGTTAGACAGTTATCATACAAAACCAAAGGTTTAGTAGGGTAGGCTTTGAGAAGAAACGGCTTCTAAAGTCAAATGGAATGACTCTTTTGAAATAGGGTATCTCAAAGGCCCAATGGTCCCTCAAAGAGGTTAGTTTTAATAGCTTCCCATGGAGGTGGTGATAAACATCTGACTGCAACCCATAGAGCTTTGTTGGAGACCTCTAAATCTCCAAAGGTTTGATCTATACTGATTTAAGAGCACCTCTATATTAGTTATGGACCAAACTTTACACAAATGTTACCTTCATTTACCAAATCTTCAATTGTCACTTCTCTGAGTGAGAATCTTTCTTCTTCAAGAAGTCTGCCTCAAAGATTGACTTCATTACCTGCACATATCTTCAGATTTCTTCAAACTAATGATGCACATATCTCCGTGCTACCTTTGTGCAATCATGTCAACCATTAGTCCTTCAAAAGAATCATTAAAAATTTAATTTGATCCTTAAGATCAAAAGTATGTCACAAATTGTCTTCCTCAACAAGCGACTTTGACATAGCTAACTTCTAAGGTTGATTTCTCATAGCACAGATCCCATTTTTCTAAATGCTTTTAGCCATAGCTTCCTTACCTTCTAACTTATATTTTGAATGTCATGGATGCACCTTTCAACCAACCAAAAGCCACATTTTAGTCATTCCCAAAGTCCATTAAAAATGTTTAACTTGTTGGAGGCGGACCTCTAGTGAAGCCTCCTCTGGTTGGGTTGTGAGATAATGTGTCAAGTGGAAAAACCCCACAACGAACTGCTACACCCCCTAAAATAATGAGCTTAGACACATCTCTCAACATGGCGACCTAAAGCTTTGTGCCACTTGTAAGACAATATACGTGTTGCTTGCATGTTAGGTTGGGTTCACATAGGCCAGAGGCACATTTGCCCCATCCACATGGATGAATATTGATGGATGAAAAATAAACTCTCTTGTTCTAGGTCCACCAAACTTCAGGGTGACCTCCTCCCCTCGGAATAGAAATATGTCGGACTAACATTGATCTTTATTGGTGGACAGATTTGTGTAGGCAATAGTACTCTTTGAATCAATTTTACTTTTAATATTTCCACCATTCTCTTTGAATGATTTAGTGTTGGCATCAAAAAGTGGGGTGAGTTTTGTGCCGCCTTCTGTGAACTCACCCTTAGGCTCCCACTCATGTGCCTCTATGAGTACGTGTATGATTCTTTCTTGATTTGGACACACAAAGAGGTGCAATTGTGTGTACATGCATTCTCACTTCTTTTACCATTTGGATTTCAGTTTGTTAGGTCGGCTTCAAATAGAGACAACAAAACAAACACTCAAAAATATAATATTTCAGGTGGAACACACAAAATAATTATTTCCATTGTTCATGTGTTCACACAAGGTGGAAATGTGCAAAAGCTATTTTTGTGCCACCATCAATTGTGAACACAAGGGGATGGCCAAACAAATACTTGTTTTTTCACGTCAATCCTTGCAAGTGCATTAAAAAAGATCAAATTATTAAATCACATACTTTTTTGGTAGCCTAAATATAGACTGCATTTGCTCAATCATCAAAATGTGTTGTGTAAGGGCATGCTTACCCCTTTGGCACATTTCCCTAGAGTTTGTGTTGTGACATGGCACTTGTTCATTTTGAATTCCACCACCCTTTGTGAACAAGGCAAGACAGATGGCTTGAGATGATTGGTTCAGAGGAGCAGTGTAACTCAACCGTCGCCTTTCTAAACCCAATTTCAGAGCACATAGAATTTCAAACAGTAGGATGAATTGTTCATGTGCATCAAGTTTTCTAGTTGGGCCTTCGGTCTATTGAGATGGGGGGCAGAGTTGAATCCCTCTTTACTATACGACAACTGTGAACCCTAGGCCAATATATTGCATTCATGCAAATTTAAACAAGTTACATTCGAGCAAATTTTTTTTAAGTGTCACCGTTTAATAATAGTTTAACCCTTACTTTGTGGAGTATGAGAAGTTCCACAAACATTATGCCCTTTCGCTTCTACAATTGGTTTACACTTTGACCAATGGGACGAATGGCTTCACAAAGAATAAAACTATCTTCAAGTCCACTGTTTAGTCTTGTATAGAACGAACAAAGTGAATATCACGATTCTCTCTCTCTCCACCCGTCTCTCTCATATCCTTCTCTCTCTCTCTAACCATGCGTCTCCCTCATATCCTAGTGTATTCTTAAATATAAGCGTTAGTGTCCAAGTCGGTGACAATAACAACACATGCACATATATTTTTTAAAATATACATATCTATTCTAAGAACATATTTCAATCCTTTTTTTTAATAAAAAAGTTTAGCCTTAGCCTACTCTTTAGACTTGTATTAATTAAAAAAAAAGTACAAGTCAAAGGGATTAGTGCCCACGGGACCCCCCAAATCCCACAGAGCAGGGGTAAATCCTTTTAGAAATGCATCTCTTGATCACTATCATTTTGCCTCGGTATTTAATGGAGAAAATTCACTCACTTCTATCAATGGAATGCTTCAAATTTTAGGAAAATACAAATATAAAATAATATTACTAATAATAAAGATCTCAGAAAGCAAGGGTTAAACGGTTATCATACAAAACCAAAGGTTTAGTAGGGTAGGCTTTGAGGAGGAATGGCTTCTAAAGTCAAATGGAACGACTCTTTTGAAATAGGGTATCTCAAAGGCCCAATGGTCCCCCAAAGAGGCTGGTTTTAATAGCTTCCCATGGAGGTGGTGATAAGCATCTCACTGCAACCCATAGATCTTTGTTGGAGACCTCTAAATCTCCAAAGGTTTGATCTATACTGATTTAAGAGCACCTCTATATTAGTTATGGACCAAACTTTACACAAATGTTACCTTCATTTACCAAATCTTCACTTATCACTTCTCTGAGTGAGAATCTTTCTTCTTCAAGAAGTTTGCCTCAAAGATTGACTTCATTACCTGCACATATCTTCAGATTTCTTCAAACTAATGATGCACATATCTCCATGCTACCTTTGCGCAATCATGTAAACCATTAGTCCTTCAAAAGATTCATTAAAACTTTAATTTGATCCTTAAGATCAAAAGTATGTCACAAACTGTCTTCTTGAACAAGCGACTTTGACATAACTAACTTCTAAGGTTGATTTCTCATAGCACAGATCCCGTTTTGCTAAATGCTTTTAGCCATAGCTTCCTTACCTTCTAACTTATATTTTGAATGTCATGGATGCACCTTTCAACCAACCAAAAGCCACATTTTTAGTCATTCCCAAAGTCCATTAAAAATGTTTAACTTGTTGGAGGCGGACCTCTAGTGAAGCCTCCTCCGGTTGGGTTGTGAGATAATGTGTCAAGTGGAACAACCCCACAGCGAACTGCTACAGCCCCTAATATAATGAGCTTAGACACATCTCTAAGAATGGAGACCTAAAGCTTTGTGCCACTTGCAAGACAATATACCTGTTGCTTGCATGTTAGGTTGGGTTCACATAGGCCGGAGGCACATTTTCCCATCCACATGGAAGAATATTGATGGATGAAAAATAAACTCTCTTGTTCTAGGTCCACCAAACTTCAAAGTGACCTCCTCCCCTCGGAATAGAAATATGCCGAACTAACGTTGATCTTTATTGGTGGACAGATTTGTGTAGGCAATAGTACTCTTTGAATCAATTTTACTTTTAATATTGCCACTATTCTCTTTGAATGATTTAGTGTCCGCATCAAAGAGTGGGGTGAGTTTTGTGCCGCCTTCTGTTAACTCACCCTTAGGCTCCCACTCATGTGCCTCTATGAGTACGTGTATGATTCTTTCTTGATTTGGACACACAAAGAGGTGCAATTGTGTGTACATGCATTCTCACTTCTTTTCCCATTTGGATTTCGGTTTCTTAGGTCGGGTTCAAATAGAGACGACAAAACATACACTCAAATATATAATATTTCAAGTGGAACACACAAAATAATTAGTTTCACTGTTCATGTGTTCACACAAGGTGGAAATGTGCAAAAGCTATTTTTGTGCCACCATCATATGTGAACACAAGGGGATGGCCAAACAAATACTTGTTTTCTCACGTGAATCCTTGCAAGTGCATTAAAAAAGATCAAATTATTAAATCACATACTTTTTTGGTAGCTTAAATATAGACTGGATTTGCTCAATCATCAAAATGTGTTGTGTGAGGGCAGTCTTATCCCCTTGGCACATTTCCCTAGAGTTTGTGTTGTGACATGGCACTTGTTCATTTTGAATTCCACCCCCCTTTGTGAACAAGGCAAGACAGATGGCTTGAGATGATTGGTTCAGAGGAGCAGTGCAACTCAACCGTCGCCCTCTCTGAACCCAACTTCAGAGCACATAGAATTTCAAACAGTAGGATGAATTGTTCATGTGCATCAAGTTGTCTGGTTGGGCCTTCGGTCTATTGAGATGGGGGCAAGAGTTGAATCCCTCTTTACTATACGACAACTGTGAACCCTAGGCCAATATATTGCATTCATGCAAATTTAAACAAGTTACATTCGAGCAAATTTTTTTAAGTGTCACCGTCTAATAATAGTTTAACCCTTACTTTGTGGAGTATGAGAGGTTCCACGAACATTATGCCCTTTTGCTTATACAATTGGCATTATGCCTTTTTGCTTATACAATTGGCATTATGCCTTTTTGCTTCTATAATTGGTTTAGAGTTCGACCAATGGGACGAATGGCTTCAAAAAGAATAAAACTATCTTCAAGTCCACTGTTTAGTCTTGTATAAAAGGAACAAAGTGAATATCACGATTCTCTCTCTCTACGCGTCCCTCTCATATCCTTCTCTCTCTCTAACCATGCGCCTCCCTCATATCCTAGTGTATTCTTAAATATAAGCGTTAGTGTCCAAGTCGGTGACAATAACAACACATGCACATATATTTTTTAAAATATACATATCTATTCTAAGAACATATTTCAATTCTTTTTTTTAAATAAAAGAAGTTTAACCTTAGTCTACTCTCTTAGACTTGTATTACTTAAAAGAAAAGTACAAGTCAAGGGACTAGTGTCCATTGTACCCCCCAAATCCCATAGAGGAGGGGTAAATCCTTTTAGAAATGCATCTCTCGATCAGTATCATTTTGCCTCGATATTTAATGGAGAAAATTCACTCACTTCTATGAATGGAATACTTCAAATTTTAGGAAAATACAAATATAAAATAATATTACTAATAATACAAATAATATAGATCTCAGAAAGCAAGGGTTAGACGGTTATCATACAAAACCAAAGGTTTAGTAGGGTAGGCTTTGAGAAGGAACGACTTCTAAAGTCAAATGGACCGACTCTTTTGAAATAGGGTATCTCAAAGGCCCAATGGTGCCTCAAAGAGGCTGGTTTTAATAGCTTCCCATGGAAGTGGTGATAAGCATTTCACTTCAACCCATAGAGCTTGAACCCCCTACCACCAACCTTGAAAAGCAACGGCCCCAACCAACTATGTTGACATGCACGGATACGATCTTGATGGTTTAATGCTTAACTTATATCCTTTTGATGGTTGGATGCTTCTTTTGCTCTTTTTCTTTTTCTTTGGAGATACCTTTCTTACAAGTTCTTCAATCTCTCTTTCTATCATGGGGTCTTGCAAGTTCTTGGTTTTTATTATTCTTTTTCTCTAAAGCTTTGTGGCACTTGCAATATACTTATGTGCCACTTAACTTGAGAAAAAAACTTTGTGCCACTTGCAAGACAATATGCTTATGTGGCTTGCATGATAGGCTCCAATTGACACGTGCCTCTCCGCGCACACGTGTGTGTGTGTGATTCCTTTGCTGATAGAGAAAGAGGCAAGTGTGTGCGTGTGCGTGCATCCTTGTCTCCCAATCAAAAGGAATAAAATTATCACGCCACCTTCTTTCTCAGTTTTTTTAATTTTTTAATGTGGTAATTTATAATTCAAAAAAATCATCATGTTCATTGACGTTTTGACGTTTTATACCTTGAGAATCATCACGTGCAATATGCGTGAAATGGATTGCCTACTCTCCTCTCATGTTTGTTTAATAAAAAGAAACAAAGTGGAGATTTGTTGATATATTTAGGTAGTGATGTGTGTGAACACTCTAGGACCGCCGGGGCACTTTTTTCCCTCTTTAGGAGGTTTTTTTCCCCCGACTTGTACATACACCTATTGCCCTAATGGGCTACTTATCTTTGTACATTCTCTAGTAATACATTCAGTATTGTGTGTTTGTGCTCCAAGCTTCTTCTTCTTCCTTGTGCTGTTCACGTGCTTCCGCAGACGTCTATCTCCAACAATTGGTATCAGAGCAGGTCGTCGCTTCTTCTAGGGCGCCGTCGACACACCATTTGCAGTCTCAGATTCGCACAAAATTTGGTGAGCATACTCAGGGTGTTTCCGAGATCAAAACAGCTTTGTTGTGTGGTGCCGAAATCGCGATCTGAGCTCGTTTCGGCCTCCGAACGCACTATCGTAGCGCTTGTGCAAGCTATTTCGTCCTTTTGTGCCAAAGGTATATACTAGTTTCTGTTCGCCAGTTTAAGCGTCTCGAAGTGTGCTACAGGTCTAGCAGAACTCGTCTGGGCAGTTCTGTTCAACTTTTTGAGATACAGTCAATTTTTTGCATCAAGGTATTTTAGTCACCGGCCATGGCTGAAAGCAGTGATGTATTCCGTATGTTGGCTGTTGAGGATAAGTTGGATGGTACCAACTACCCATTATTGGCTTATATGATGCGACATGTACTGGTTGCAAAAGGATTGTGGAACATTGTGCAGGGTGTTGAAAGACGTCCTGTTACACCTGTAACGATAGGTACTGCAAATACAGGTGTTGGAGCTGATGAAGATGGTGTCGAAGATGATATTCCGCAGATTCCTGTTCGTGTTGCTGTTTCTATTGCACCTACAGCAGAGCAGATTCGTTGGGATGGCAGAGATGCCCAGGCATATGCATTGATAGCTTTGTCTGTCAAACGTACAATTATTCCTCACATTCGCTCTTGCAGAACAGCAAAGGATGCTTGGGATACACTTACCACTTTGTACCAGGCTAGGAATGAGGCTCGTGTTGCTTACCTCCGAAAACAGTTGGAGAGTGAGCATATGAATGAAGGTGATTCTATGGACAGTTTCTTAACGAAGATCAAAGATTTGAAGGAACAGTTGATTTCTGCTGATGAGGTTATACCAGATAGCTCACTTGTGCAGACCGTTCTGAATGGTCTTCCTGATTCATATCAGAGTTTTGCTTCTACTCTTCGGTTGATGATGGAAGGCAATCCGAATGCCTTGTCATTTGAGGAATTAGTCTCTGTTCTGTTGCAAGAAGATCAGTCCAGGCAGAACAGGTCCATTATGCGTGTTGCAGATCAAGCTTTCCTGGCTAGTCAGAAGGGCAAAGGAAAATGGAGCTCTTCTACTAGTAAGCAGAAATCTGCAAATGCTGCACAATCGAAGAACCAGGATAAACATGAGAAGAAATCAGAAAAGCAGAAATTGTTCTGCAAGTACTGTAAAGGAAATGATCATATTATAAAGAACTATCCAAAACTGGCTGCTAAAGAGGCAAAGAAGAAAGAGGCTGGAATGGTTGTTGTAGAGGCCTCTACACCAAAAACAGAGTCTGCAAATCTTGTGCAGGAAGAAGAATGGGCGTTTACTACTGTCTGCAGTTTTGACCCATCTTCTCGTGATCAGTGCATGTCTGCAGTAGACTCAGATGTTTAGTACTTTGACAGTGGGGTGACCAAACATATTACCTCGCAGCGCAGTTTCTTCTCTTCACTCGAGCCTGCCCCTACAGGGAATACTGTCACATGCGCCAATAACTCCTCTTATCCTGTTATGGGAGTTGGTAAGATCATTCTGACTACTTCTGATTGTAGTTCTTTCACTTTGTCAGATGCTTTATTTGTGCCAGGGATAAAAAAGAACCTGTTATCAGTTTCTGCATTAGCCAAGATTGGCTTGGTTGTGAAATTCGTTGATGACAGGTGTACAGTCCATGATCTCTCAAATGGCGTGTGCAGTTCATGATTCTCAGGCTATGTCAGATGCAAAGCTTTGGCATGCACGCTTTGGTCATCTGAATTTTGCTAGTTTGTTACGCCTGCAGAAATCTGAAATGGTGTCCTCTTTGCCCAAACTTGAGGCACCTGGAAAACATGTTTGTGAAGGCTGTATTTTGGGCAAAATGCAGCGTTCTTCCTTTCCAAAAGATGGTTCAATTCGGGCTACACAAAAATTGTAGCTTGTACATAGTGATGTCTATGGTCCTATGCAGACACCCTCTTTTGGAAATTACCTTTACTTCGTGACTTTCATTGATGATTTTTCCAGGCATGCATGGGTATATCCACTCAAAGCAAAGTCCGAAGTGTTCATGTGCTTCAAACAGTTTTTGGTTTTGGCTGAAAATCTGTCAGCATGTAAAATGGACACCCTCCGTTCTGATCGAGGGGGGGAATATATGTCTTCAGATTTTAATGCATTTCTGGCTGAACGTGGGATAAAACACCAGTGTACAGTGCCATATACACCTCAACAGAATGGAGTTGCTGAACGAAAGAACAGGTCACTCATGGAGATGGCGAGGTGCATGGTCAAAAGTCAGGCTTTACCACATAGTTTCTGGCTTGAGGCTGTCATGTGTGCAGCATATGTACTGAACAGGTGTCCCACTAAAGCATTGCAGTCTATCACTCCATATGAGGCTTGGCATGACCGCAAGCCATCTGTTGCTCATCTGCGTGTTTTTGGTTGTTTGGCATATGCATTAGTGCCTGAACAACATCGCAGAAAATTGGATGATAAGGCAGTAAAATGTATTTTTGTTGGGTACAATTATGAAAGTAAAGGCTATCGTCTGTATCATCCACAGTCTAAACGCATTCTGGTTAGCCGTGATGTTGTCTTTGTGGAAGATGCTATTCAGCCATTGCTTTCATGTACTAAGGAGACATAGCCTGTTTCTTTTGATGAAGCACAAAATTCAGAAAATTGGATGGCTGCTATGCAATCTGAATATGATGCTATAATGAAGAATGGTACATGGTCTTTATGTGACTTGCCTCCTAGCAAGAAGGCCATTGGCACTAAGTGGGTATACAAGCTGAAGTGTAAACCTGATGGTACAGTTGACAGGTATAAGGCTAGGCTTGTTGCAAAGGGTTATGCATAGGAAAGAGGCATTGATTTTGATGAGACCTTTGCACCTACATGCCGTATGACTACTGTTCGGAGCATTTGTGCACTTGCAACAGATCATGGTTGGAATGTACATCAGTTGGACATTAAAACAGCATTTCTGAATGGTGACTTGCATGAAGAAGTGTATGTTTTTTAGCCCCGTGGCTTTGTGCAGAAAGGGCATGAAAACCAGGTTTGCAGGTTAAAGAAGGAATTATATGGTTTAAAGCAAGCACCACGTGCTTGGTATGAGAAGATACATGCCTATCTGATTGCACATGGTTTTGAGAACAGTCCAACGGAAAGCACCTTATATGTTAAACGTGCTAATGATGTGCTTCTGATCATTGTTGTCTATGTTGATGACATGCTGCTCACTGGTCCTATTGAGACACATATTGCTGATTTTAAGGCTGATTTGCATGCCTCATTTGAGATGTCTGATTTGGGGCATTTGCATCACTATTTAGGCATTCAGTTTATGCACCTTGATGGTGGAATGGCTTTGTGTCAAACGAAATATATTGACACATTATTGCAGCATTTTGGCCTTGAAGACTGTAAGCCTATTGCCACTCCTATGGAGACAAGTTTACGATTGAGTCTTCATGATGCTGGAGATGCATTTGATGCTATTCTCTATCAGCAGGCTATTGGATGCTTGATTTACTTATGCATTACTCGGCCAGATATTCAGTTTGCTGTCTCACAGATGAGCAGGTTTATGCATTGCCCAAGAGTCATACATTGGAAAGCGGTTAAGCGCATCTTTCACTACTTGAGTGGTACTCGACTACTTGGGTTGTTTTATCCCAAGGGGGGATCACTACCGCCGGATTTGCATGATTTTTTTGACTTAGATTGGGCTGGTTGCTATGACACTCGTGTGTCCACCAGTGGTTTTTGCTTCATGCTTGGTAGCTCATGTATATCTTGGTTGAGCAAGAAGCAGCCTACTGTGGCCACTTCCAGTTGTGAGGCTGAGTATAGGGCAGCTTTCACAGCGACTGTTGAGTGTGTGTGGCTCAGACACCTTATGGCTGATTTGGGTGTTGGCCAGTCTTCTGCCACCACCATCTTCACTGACAGTCAGAGCACATTGGCAGTTGCGAGGAACCCTGTGTTCCATGCTCGCACTAAGCACATTGAGGTGCATTATCACTATGTCAGGGAGAGGTTCTCTGCTGGGGAGATCAGCTTGGCATATGTGCCCACGCAGGAGAACATTGCAGACCTTTTCACGAAGGTTCTGCCTAGGGAGAAGTTTGAAGCTTTCCGCAAAGCTTTGGGCTTACTTCCTTTTGTGGAGTGATTTCCACATAGCTTGGCACTTCCTTATACATGAGTGCCAACTCCTTGTTCACCGCATCACTCCCAGGGGGGATTTGTTGATATATTTAGGTAGTGATGTGTGTGAACACTCTAGGACCGCCGAGGCACTTTTTTCCCTCTTTAGGAGGTTTTTTTCCCCCGGCTTGTACATATGCCTATTGCCCTAATGGGCTACTTATCTTTGTACATTCTCTAGTAATACATTCAGTATTGTGTGTTTGTGCTCCAAGCTTCTTCTTCTTCCTTGTGCTGTTCGCGTGCTTCCGCAGACGTCTATCTCCAACAAGATTATAGTATGATTCTACAAGCCTCACGATTCTCTCTCTAACACTCTCTTCCTCTCTTTAACTATATGTCTCTCCCATGTCCTAATGCACTCTTAAATACACGCCATGGAAGAACATCTCTTTCTCTCTCTCTAACTAAACGTCTCTCCCATATCCTAGTGTGTCCTTAAATAAAACTCTCTCTCTCTCTCTCTCTCTCTAACTAAGTGTCTCTCCCATATCCTAGTGTGTTCTTAAATAAAAGCCTTAGTGTGCGTCTCGGTCACAATAAGAACACATGCAACTATGAGCATTTTTAAAATATAAAAATCTATTTTTCAAAACATTTTTTAATCCTTTTCGAGATGTATATGATGGTCACTGTCATTTTGCCTAGATATTTAATGGAAAAACTTCATGGGCTTCTATGAATGGAATATTTATCACGGCTGAGAGAGGGTCTTTGTCTATTGTTGGCACCATTTGTGGTTCTTACGATCACTCTCGATGGACCACTCCCATTCTTAGTTTCTTTTTTTTATATAGAACAAGGAAAATTTAATATTAATGCAGAGAAAGAGAATTACATCAATGTGAGAGGGTCTCACATAGATACAAGCTGCCCTTACAAGGTTGCTTCCAAAAATTGGATCATAGATAATCTAAAAGGGGAGTACAAAGCTAGAAGAGAGCTTTTCCACTTATTACAATGCAATACTTTAATGATGGAAAAAGGATTAACTCTGTCAAGAAGAACATGTTTCATGTCCTTTTTACAAGTCCAGAGAATTCTCCTAAGACCCTATTGATAGGAATACAAAAAATCCTTAGGGGACTTGGAAAACAGGATATGGTTTTTGCTTTTCCATATGTACCATATAGTATGAGCTCTGATAAGCTGCCAGAGAGCAACATCCACTTTATTGCTTTCACCTAGAAGGATCTCTCTGCATCCAATGACACGGAGAGCATGGGTAGTCCAATAGATGTTCATCGAATTCTACAATCTCTGTGCATTGATGCACTTCACAAAAAGGTGAGGAAGGTCTTCAATGACTCCACAAAAATGATAGTTCCTTGCACTAATATTAAACTTCCTTGATCTGTTACCTGTCCATAGACCCTTATGAAGGATAATCCAAAGGAGATGGGCCTGCTTAGTAGTAGGAGAGAAGGCCCAAATTGTTCTGAATCTGTATTGCCAGTGATGCCAGTTCCAATGTAAGTTCCATTTTCCATTGAGCTTCTAGAGGAGCTCATTGCCAGTAGGAACACCAAATTTGAACTTCTTGTACATCTCTTTAGCAACAGTGTCCAACCCAATCTTTCTATGATAAAAGAAGCTTCCAAGGTTCTCCAGAAGCCAGCTCCTATTATCCAATATAATCTGTTTGCACAACCAGGAAATATTATTAGTTTCAGCAATAGAGAGTACATCCACTGCATCGTTATTATTGTAAATGGACCTCTAGGAGACAAATCTAGCTTTCTTGCACTTATTGTTCCTGATAGAAAACTCCAAAGGGTTAGTATCAAAAAACCAGCTAAACCATAAGGAGCTTTGGAGAATAAAAGAAAAGAATTTCATAAAATAAGCAGGAGGTTTAAACATAGACTTAAAAAGCATCCAAGCATTCCAAAAAGAACAAACTAACTGACTACTCTTTGGAGTAAAATGAGCAAGAGAAGAAATTATGTCCCACAAAGTGTTATTATTCTAGATCTTGTGACCTTGAATGTTGAAATCAGCAATGTTCCTCCTAATAAGACAGAACCAGAAGTCAACTGAAGTTATAGACCTAAGAATCCATTTTGAAGCCATCTACATAGCCATTTTGGATGGAAATATAAGGCCTAATCCACCTTCATCCTTTTTTAAACAACTAATTTTCCAAGAGCCTTTAGGTATTTTATTATTAGTTTGAATGCCTCCCCATAAGAACCTTCTTGAAAGAGCTATAACTTGAGAGATTTGCTTGTTGGATGTGCTTAAAAACAAAAGCCCTTTGAGAAAGACTATGTTGAAAGTTCATCCAATAAAGAAGTTTATTTCTAAATTTATCAAACATCCAACATCACCTCTGATCAAAGGAAACACCAAACCCCATGGGAAGACCAAGTAATATGAAAACATGGACTTTTTAAGAATTTCACAATTGTTACTACTCACACAAGCAAGAATAACATAATTAGTGGAATAAAAACAAGTTTTTTTGTGATTAACAACAGATCCACTAGCCAAACAAGAAATATTAAGGCAATGTAAGAAATTAGTAGGGGACAAGTCATCAGCTCTAGTGATCATATTAGTGTCATCCGCAAACATTTGAAGACCTAACTAGAAAGAGGCTCCAGGTATATCAATCCCCTTAATAAGGTCCTTCTCAATATAATCTCTATCCACCCAACCCAAAGAATCACTAGTGATAGCAAATAAAAGAGGGGCAAGAGGACAACCCTGTCTAATGGACCTACATAAGTGAAAGGGATAAGAAAGGTGGCCATTCAGAGCTAGCCTAGAGTTGGCATTACCAAAAAGAATGCTAGTATACATGATAAATTTTATCTCAGCTCCAATATCATGGAGGGATTGAAGAATAAAGTCCCATTCAACTCTATCGTAGGCTTTGTCAAAATCCACTTTGAAGAAGAAGGTGTCAAGGTTGAGGTTACTCGCGTAGTCCAACCCTTCACAAATAGAAATAATGGCATATGAATCTCCCCTTAATGAACCCTTTTTGCTCAAGAAGAATGATCCTATCCATAATAGGACTCAGTCTCCTAGCCAAAGGGGAAGCATAGATTTTATAGAGAGAAGTCAAACAAGAGACATGTCTCCAATTGTTTAGGTCATCCTTAGATCCCTTCTTATGAACCAACCTAATAACTCCATAATTGATAAAACTAGAAAGAATACCTCTCCTCATGGCCTCTTGCCACACTAGAAGAATAGTGGGCACCAAGAAATCAGCATCGAAGCTAGGAGATTTATAGGGTTTCAATTTACGAATGGTTTCTCTAACCTCACCGATAGAGAGGGGCAGGTCCAGGATGGCAACCAGAGTTTCAAGAATCATTTTTTTCCTTTTCGGAGCAATAGTGGCTCTAGCCTACTAGATATCCTCCCCCTCTTAGGAGGCCTAGAGAAAACATTGGTAAAGAAGCAAACAGCCTCCTATAATTTATCCTTGATAGAAATAGCATAGTCTCCTGAAGTCTTTTTTAGCATGGGAACAAAATCTCTAGCTTTTTTCTTTTTCATCAAATCAAACATGTACTTATTAGGTTTATCAACCTTACCAGCCCAAAACTCTTTGGTAGATACAAGAGCACCACTAGCTAAAAGATAACCCTCATACCTTAACCTATCCTGAAGCTCAAGGATCTTCCGACTCATGTCATTAGAATTCAAGCTAGAATTCCTCACAGATTCTATCTCCCTAAGAATCATCATCCTTCTTTTGAACCTAGATTCCTTGGCCTAGAGCTTGTAAGAAGTAAAGAGCTTTTGGATGTCCTTGATAACCCTCTCCCAAGCAATAAAGGGGGAGCAAATAGAGGCAACGTGATAATTAAAGATCTTAATGGTATTCTCTTTCACACACTTAATCTTAAGGAGGGAAGCATCAAGATGAACCCAACCAGCCTTATAAGCAGGAGCATTACTAAAAATCTTAACCACAAGAGGGAGGTGGTCAAATAGCTAAATAAAATTGTCAAGACTTTAGACGTGCTACCATAAGCCCTAAAATCTAGAAATATTCATATAAAATCTATCTAATCTGGCAAAAAGGGGCTTATTAATACTCTTATTGTTCCAAGTGTGACTAGTATAAGAAGAACAGTCAATAAGGTTAAGAGAATTAATCATGTTAAACCACATATTTTCTCTCTCCCTTGAAGGATATTATCAGGATTACTAGCTGTGTCTAAATCAGAAATAACTATATTGAAATCTCGAAGCAGAATAACATCACCATTTAGATCAGAAATCTCTTTCCACCATTGCATCCTGCCATGACAATTGTTAACAGCATAAGCAATGACAACAATATAATTGATAGGGTCTTTATATTTAACAACCACCCATTGATTGGAGTTGCTGACCACAACTTCTTCAATAGTATGAGAAAGATTAGAGACTATACCTATGGAAGCACCCCCTCTCCTCTTGGAGTGCTTAGTAAAAAACCAATTGTGGTTGTTGGAAATAATTTGCAGATGAGAGTGAAGCTCAAAACCACCAATCTTCAACTCTTGAAGGCAAATGATATCAGGATCGACAAAAGGATCTTTTAACCAGTTATGCACAACTTTGCCCCTAACAAGGTCAGACAAACCCTTAATATTATAAGAAATGAGCTTAATCAAATCCATACTAGCAAAAGAAAAGAATAATAAGGCGACAACAATCACTTCTTGTGATTTTTTCGTGGCTTAATCTTAGACCCAGACACCCTCACTACCTCTTTCCTCTTAGGTTTACCATTGCTATTAGGCTCTTGCACTAGAGTAGGAGACATATCAACATCTTCTGGTAAATTTTTATTACTTTGAAATCCCCTAATTTTTTCATTATCATGCTTGTTAAGTTGATCAACAAATTTAGAAGACTCTTGAACGTCAGTGTCAGTACCTTCATCACCGGGAGACGATTGTTTAGAAAATTTACCTGAACTATTGCCATTTTTCTAAGGTTTCTTGCTACAAACATATGTCCACTCACCCTCTTGATTCTGGTTCTGAGTTTCCCCTTGGGAAGTAGAAGGGGTAATACCTTCATACATGATTGGAGACTGGTCCTCCTGTTGCTTTGCCTAATTATCATCACAATTAATTTCTAGAAAATGATAAGGGTTAGTCACATTTTCTAAAAGAACATGATATTTATTGTTCCAATTGCTGCCTATTCTTCTTTTTTCTTTATTGAAATTCTTCTTTCTATTTGGTTCATTGTGGTTTGTCCCATCTTTGGTACCAACCTTTTCCTTAAACTGATTATTATCCAGACTATCATCTTTTTTGGTATGAAGAAAAGGATAGTCTTTAATTAGATGGCCCTACTTAAAATAGTTAAAATATGCATTAGGGAGATTTATATAGACAAATTTTTGATCATGTAATTTTAAACCTTTAGAGTCCTTTAGAGTAATAATAGTCTTGGCTTTTTTAGAAATATCTGCCTCTACCAATATTTGAGGATCCCACTTGGCATTGAATACATTTTTGGATTTTTGACCTAGAACCTTTCCAACAAGACTTCCAATTTGCTTTATCCATGGATAATAATCAACAGGCAAATTGGGAAATTCAACCCAAACTGGGACCCTGGAGGGTTTAGAACCTTTGGGATTAAACCCATGATACCACTTAAACAAAGATAAAGAAGTGTTACAAATAACCCAATGACCCTCAGATAACACTTGCACATCACTACTAGCATTCTAAAAAAAAGAAATAATTGGGTAAAAATTGAACATGCCTAACTGTCAAGCCCTTATTGTTCCAGTTAACCTTAATCCATGATCGAAGGATCTCTTGGGCTGGTGTAGGTCCATGAATTAATCCAATAATGACCTTCTCATAAAGCTAATTATGCCATACACTAAGAGCATTTCTATCTATGATTAAAGTATAATCTTCACCTTCCGTAGGTTCTAGATTGAGTTTAATCTTGTTAGCATCATTCTCTACATCCATTTTCTTATTACTTTCCTTGTCCACCTTATTTTTAACTTTGAAATTGGCATTAGGGTTAGTCATACTAGAAAAGGACAGATTATTGAACACAAAAGACACTCCTTGTGATTGACATTGCACTGCCTGAGCATACGAAGTCTTGTTATTCATAGCTTGTAGACTTCCTTCAGATTTGCTTTGATGCCAAAAGCTGCCACTAGAAGGATAGCCATTCCTTTGAGATCCAAAAAGAAAAAAATCATTATTTTTCATAAGATTTTCAGGAAAATATATACTATCCATATTTCTCTCTACAGGGCTAGGGTTATGCCCAGGGTTCACATCACTATGCAGGATATGAGCTCGTTTAGGGTTTACCTCAGAGAACAATTCAGTCCACTTTTCTTATTCTTCTTATAGATTAAGTTTATTTTTAATAGAAACACCATTATTGTCTACATTAATATTCATTGTCAAGCCTTTATCATGTCCATGCATCCATTTTTCCTGCATATTTCTGCAGTCTTCGACACTTCCAGTTTGTGGACATAAAGAAATAGACTTACTTGATGCAGGATCCATACAATAGTGTTGCCCATTGCTGAGAGCCAAAAGCATAATTGGGTTCTTAAGAAGCTAGATTTGGAACTAAAGTACTGAAAAGGTATGCAATTGAATGTTGATGGTAGAGTGATGGCAATCAACATTTTTCTCATTTCATTTATCATTTATTCTCTCGCATGTTGGAGTCCATCCCATTTCGAGCTGATGAAAATGGAAAGAAAGCTATAGAAAATTCATGTGGATGGGATACCCGAACTAAAGAAGAATGCCTAAAATTAAATGAGAGATTTGCACTTTCCCTAAGGTGGCAAGTGTTCATGGTATCGTGGATGTGGAAGCTATGGCAAAATAATTTGCATCCAAATGGACGATAAGAGCTTCAACATACATGGACTCGTGGTTAGAGCTGATTTTCAAAAATAGCAATAACCTCATGTTTTTGGGTGCCAAAATATGATAAGGTCTCAACCTTCTTACCCTTCTATTTCCCTTGTCTTGCTTATCCCTAATGGATCTGCATTAGTGGCCTCTCTTTGGACAACCTATAATAAGATGAAGAAGCACTACTCCATCAGCAATGATTGGAAGTGGACAACCAACATTAAACAAATGGTCCAAAGAATTTCAAGGATGGAAGGATATGTGGTTCCAAGCTAAAAGAAGATGGAAAGCATTTGAGGACATTGATCACATACGTAGGGTCAAGTACAATGAATACTATTGCTTAAGGCTAAGGAAGAATGCTTGGTAGAGCTTGAGGTGTCCCCTCCTTATTGGATAGGAAGCACCTAATCCGAAATGTATGAAATGGAAAAAAAGAAAGTGGACCGAAGATATTTCAAGAATCAAGCAACCATTAGAATTATTTCAAGACCTCAATAGGAAATGATGCTTTGATTGGTCTTGGATTTAATGGAATTTCAAATTCAATGATCTTTGACACCCTCTGATGGAACAAAAGAAATCGACCCTCCTATGGAAAATTCTCCACAGTGGAATTTGGATCAACATGAAGTTGCTAAAATTTATGAAGGTATGCCTTGGTATATAAGTTGACATCAGGGGCAAGAAGACCCCACTCATCTCTTCTTCTCATGCCCTAGAAGTGTTGATATTTGTAGGAGAGCAAAGTGCATCTTAACTTTGATCCTCCTATCGACTAGAAACAAGCCGTGTTGGAGGAGGCTATTGGTTTCTCCTCAATGCTATCATAAGTGATTAGAAGAGAGGACCTATGGAATATCTCAAGAGAGGGCTGCTCTACAAACTTTGAGAGCTCACATCAAGAATGGTTTATTGAGCCCTCTCTAGAATTTTTTGATACGAGAACAAAAAACACTAAGAGTTCGCCCCCTTCAAGCACCATGGAGTCTTTGTTTTAGAGAACAACAAGCTCAAATGTAAATGTCTACCACATGAATGTGATCAAGCCATCATTGAGCTTCTTCATTCTTTCGAATAGTTTCCCCTTGCTAAGCATGATAAGGCCATTGGTCTTCTTTATAGCTTCTTCTTTTCTCTTGTTCTTTATTCTCTATTAATATAATTGTAGTTGGTTATATAATATATATATATATATATATATATATATATATATATATATATATATATATATATATATATATATATATATATATATATATATATATATATATATATATATAGAGAGAGAGAGAGAGAGAGAGAGAGAGAGAGAGAGAGAGAATTTTAGGAAAATGAAAATGTAGAATAATTGAGTCATATCAAGCAGATCTTTGGGAGCACATGTACTTTCTCGTAAGATGTGGTTCAAAACAAAAAAGGCACACTACTTAAGGTATTAGCCATTTAGGTTGTTTATCATAATTCTTTCTTTTAACAAATGAAGTTCAATCATTAAGATATACTCTTCCATCTTAGCTTGAATTAATTGAAAGTGCAAGGGAAGGTAGTCATAAAACCCATGGAGCCCCTCAAATCCCACAATGTAGGGATTTGATGCATAACAACTAGGATATATAGCCTAAAGGCCTACTAGGGTAGACACTAGGAAGGGATGACCCAAAGACTGGAGAGGATGATTGATTTGAAATAGGCTATCTCGTAGGTCCAATAGTTCCTCGAGGGGGTTGGTTTTAACAGGTCACCATACAAGTGGTGATATGCATTTAGCTACAACTTAGAAGGCTTGAACCTGTGCCCCCAAGCTTGAAAGACAAAGGGCCCAACCAACTAGGATGACATGTGTAGATATGCTCTTGATGGTTTTATGCTTGACTTGTATCTTCTTAATGATTAGATGCTTCTTTTGATGCCATTATTTCCTCTATGACTTTCTCTTTCCACATAATCTTCTTAAAAGCTCTTCAATCTCTCCTTCTATCCTAGGTTACCAATGAAAATAGAAAAATTAAATGTTATTTTGAATGATGTTGATGTGTTGATACTTGACATTACTATGCCTAGTGAGGCTCTTATGGTTGATTACACACATGGCTACAAGATTTTTGTGATTCTTTTCATGTGATACCACATAGAGAATGGTTCTCTAATTATGGAGAAACTTTTGTTGGTACAATGAGGTTGGGTGATTCTTATTAGTATAAGGCTGCTAGAATCTTAGATATCAGTGTAGTTTGCTAATGGTTCACAGTTACTGTACATAATTTATCCCACGAGTCTTAGCTTTCACATAGTTTCATGTCAATAGGTCAACTTAATGACCTTCGATACAAAGTGATTTTTTATGTTTAGTCCTTTCACATTTCATAGTACAATATGGACATTGCCAAAGGAATACAATTTCTCACTTTGCCCATTATTTGTATCTTAGAAAGAACACTTATTATCTATCACTCAACAAACTATCCTTTGTATATGGCTTGGCTAATCGGGCCACATATCTTGTAGTGGAATGGAAAGTCTTTCTTATTTTGGCTACTTACTTGTGTTATCTTTCTTTGATTTTTCATTTTGTGAACATTGTCAATATAGAAAGAAAAATAGGAATGTGCATAGAATGCACATTGGCTCTTTACTTCAGCCATTAGATCTCTTTCATACATATGCATATGGTCTTATTCCAACTAGGGCATTAGGTGGTTCTCTTTTCTTCATCACTTTTATAAATGATACTACTAGAAAATTCTAATTCTATCTTATGAAGTCTAAGGATGAGGTATTCCCTACTTTTAGAAAATATCTTGCTTCAATAGAGACTAAGAAGGGAACTAAGCTTAAGTTGTAACATTAAGATAATGGTGGTGGGTATACCTAACATGAACTCAGCCATTTTAATCACTACAGAGGAATATGGATAGAGGTTACAACTCATTATGGCCCAGTACAAAATAGTGTTCTTAAAAGGTTGAATGAAACTATTCAAGAAAGAATAGTTTCTATGTTGCATCCTACAAAGCATTCACAAGGATTTGGGTAGAAGTAGTGTTGACTCAAATTCACGTGATTAACCTTTCACCTTGTATTGCGAATGTTTTGAATGTGACAGAAGACTTATGATAATGCAGCCATCCATCACATTATTTTCACCTGAGTATTTGATTGTGAGGATTATTTCGATGTTCCAAAGAATTTGAGACAAAACTTGGACTATTAATCCAAAATATGTATTTTTCTTAGATATGGAAGAGATGGGTAGTTTGGATATCATCTATGGGATCTTGAAACACATTCAATGATGAGAATTATTGACATCATTTTCAATGAAATGATGATGCATGACTATGAGGAGTGATGGCTAACACACAGAGATGAGAGGGTCCTGGAGAAAAAATTGCTTCAAATAAGCCTTGAAAAACTCTAGAGACGTTCAATAAACTCTCTAAAATTCTAATATATGCACTTTTACCACTATGGTACCTTTGAATATGAATTTCAAAACTCTATGTCAAAAGAGATAACCTCTAAGTACTTCTCAACTTGAAAAAATGTTCTATTTATGGAAGAAGGTAATCAGAGTTATGTTTGGTCCTAGCACCATAAATGGGGATCAGCAGCCAGATGTAAAGAGATTATGATATCCCCAAAAATATGAGTGGATGACTTCACACCCAAATTAGAGTATAATTTCTTGATCCACATGGCTTCCTAATTTGCATTTTCCAAGCCTCTATATTTAGATTTAGTGGATGAAATAGCAGTAGCCAGTTTCTTCTTCGATGACCATGATATTGGCTTTGTACTTGCAAATGAAAGATAGCTTGAAGTACCCCATCTTTTATCTTTTGATCATGGTCAATCTGCATCAAAGAATATTTCTATATCTACATCACATGTATATGGATAGAAGAAACTATCATTTATTATTCCCCTCAAATATTTAAGTATCATTTCAACTGCTTCCATTTGTGGCTATCTTGGTTTATGCATGACTTGACTCATAATACTTACACTATAGCATATGTCCACTCTAGTGAGAGTGGTGTAGTTTAAACTTCCCACCAAGCTTTGATAGCTTGTTATATCTTCAATTATCTCACCTTCATGAGCACTTCGCTTTGAATTTAACTCCATGGGTGTACTTGCGACCTTAGCATTCACCATTTTGAACTTGGATACCATGTACTTAATATATGTCTTCTAAGTGAGATAGATACCCTACTCTATGCATGTTACTTTCAATCCAATGAAGTAAGTGAGCAGCCCTAATTCCTTGATCTTGAATTCCTCCTTCATTTGTAGCTTGATCCTCCTAATACCTTCAACACCTTTACCTCTTAATATGATGCCATCTACATATACATAGAGGTAGATGGCTTCTCCATGTGTCCTCTTGATAAAGAGTGAAGGATTTGCTTTGCTTATTGCAAACCCTATGCCTTGCAAATAGGTCACAAGCCTATGATTCCAAGGTCTTGGTGCTTGATATAGGAACATGCATGGCCTTCCTTAACCTTCATACATGTTCATGACAATGTGAATCTTCAAACCCAAGAGGTTGAGCCATGTATACCTCTTTAGATATCCATCCATTGAGAAATTCATTTTTCACATCCATCTGATAGATCCTGCAATTTTTGGAAATTGCAATGCTCATAAGAATCTTATTGTTGGCATCTTTGCCACATGACATAAGGTCTCTTCATAGTCAATACCTTGGGTCAGATCATACCCCTTAGCCACAAGTCTAGCCTTGTACTTATTGATAGTTCCATAAGATGTTTTTCTTCACTTTGTATATCCATCGCAATCCAATGATCTTCATGGTGGGAGTCTTAGGTAACAATTCCCAAGTGTTGTTCTCTTGCAAGTTTCCGATCTCTTCTTCCATAATATTCATTAGCCATACCTTTCTGGCTCCTTCTTTTCCTTATAGGGTTGCTGATGATTTTTCTAGAGGATTATGCAATATCCCTTACTCTTGTATCTTTTCCTTGCCCTTGGAGTTCCATGAATTGATCTCATTCATAAGAGTCTTCTGATCATCTACAAAATCACTTGATGCTTCAAGTGTATGTGTACCCTTTCTAGGGAGGGTTGGAAAGCTTCTTCTAAATCATATGGTAGCTTGATCTTCTTGAAAGCATCTTGAAACTATGATTTGTTTTCATCAAACACTACATCTCTAATGGCTATGAAACCTCTAGTGCTACGGTTGTATAGCCTATAACCCTTTTGATTATGGTTATAGCCTATAAAGACACACTTCTCTACTTTGGGGTCTAATTTACCTCTGATTTGAGATAGTATGTGTGCATATCATCATGCACCCAAATATCCTACAATGGTCCAAGCTTGTTCTCCTTCCATTCCAAGGTTCCAAAGGATTCATAACATCCAATTCTTTAGACGAGAACATGTTGATTATGTTTATGGCAGTGGATACTGCCATATCCCATAAGTAATTGGGTAGCTTGTTTTCATTGAACATGAACATTGTTGCTTCTAGAATGTTCCTATTCCTCCTCTGTATTGCTCCATTCTACTCATGTGTGTATCTAGTGGGTATCTCTGTCTCTTGATTCCTCTATCTTGTAATTAGGAATCAAATTCATGGGAGAATTATTCTCTCGCCTCCATCAAACCTTATCCTTTTTAGGGTTTTTCCTATTTTATTTTCCACAAGAGCTAGATACTTCTTAAACTTGAGAACAATTCATTTTTATGTTTCATAAAATAAAGAGTGTTCCATCTGCGACAGTCATATATACATGACACATAGTACCTTGACCTTCAGATTGATGGCTCTTTTTTTGGTCCCCAAACATCTATGTGGAAAATCTCCCGAAGGTCTCAATGTATGTACCCTTTCTTTATGAATGCTTGCTTTTGATATTTCCCAAATTGTCCTACGCTCCACTTTTAAATCATGTGTTGCTTTGAGATATTGAGTAATCCAAGCACACTTTCATCTTGATTGATTTTTTTAAGGATGCTTTCTCCAATTTGAGTGAGTCTTTCATGAAAAACCTCTAGCTCTGTAGGTTGGGTACCATAAGTGAACAATGCAATGTGTCTTGGAGTTCAAAGGTGAACAATCTTCTTATCTTTTCTCCCTTGGTTATCCTCTTGAAACCTTGATTTGGATCCTCTAGATAGGCTCTATGCTTTGTGAATCTCATATGCAAGCCTTTCTCCACAACTTGAACTACACTTATGAGGCTTTTAGCAATACTTGGTATATGGAGAACTCTACTTAATAGATTCATATTACCATTGGGAGTGTTTACATTTTCTATATTCTCTACAAGATGCCTTGTTTCATCATGTGTATAGACCTTATGCTTATTCTTTGGATCTTCCAAGTATGAGAACAAGGCTACATTCCCTATTACATGGTTTGAGCATCCAAAATGAATGTAGAACACATGCTCATCAGAATAACCTTCCTTCCTTATCATACTCATAAGTAGAAGTGAATCCTCTTGAGATTGATCATCTATGCAATTTCTGTAATCTCTCTTCTTTGTATCCTCCTTGGTATTTTTTGTTGTAGGTATTGTTGATATGTCCATATGAATTGATGTATCTACCCCTAGGGGCACAATATCCACCTCTATTGTATCCTCTTCCTCTCAGGTTCCTTGGATTCTTAAAGAAAAGCTATATGATGTGATTTGCTAATCCATAGATGGCACAAGGTGAAGAGCTTTGAGATCTCTCTCTCCCCCTCTACCTCTTCCTCTTGAGCTTCTACCTCTACCTACAAAGTTGGCTAGGGAGGTGCTTCCTTCAACATCAAACTTTTTACTTTTTCCTTTGTTATGTTTGCCTTTTCTTTTATCGTTGTAAAGAGAAGAGGATTGATTACCTTTTTGGCTCTCACCATTTTTCATAAGTTTCTCCTTATGAGTGAAGATTCTTCTCATGAGAGTGTTGAAGTCTAGCACTTGCATATCCATGTACAAGTCCTTGGTAGTGGTGAAAGCTTCCCACTTTTCTTTTCTTTTTAAGGAAGTCCGTCCTTGGCCTATTCTCCTGGACTTTAATTTAAAAAAAAAGAAGAAAAGTTACAAGTGAATGGGACTAGTGCCCATGGGACCCCCCAAATCCCATAATGCAGGGGGCAAGTTTGGTAAGCTAGAGGGCATTACAAATGAGGTGGACGAATCTATCATCTCCCTCATGTGGGACCCATTTGGGTTTCAGTTTGTTGTCTTCGAGGAGATAAATACAGTGATGCTTCCCTCCCTCCAAATCTTCCAAAGAGTCTCACCTCTCATGACATTCCATAGCCTTGATGAGCAGCGAACCACCTCACCCAATAGCACCTATTTCCAATTGATTTGCTTCATGAGCCTCAATATCCAGGTCAGGTGATGCCAAATAACACGAGACTTGGGGCATTCGAAGAAAAGGTGAACTAAATCTTCGGTGCATCGATGGCAACGCTCACACCATGGAGACACACCACAAATTTTGTTAGCCCTTGCATTAGACCGGATACCCTTATGCAAGATCTGCCACATGAGAACGAACTTTTTGATCTCAATTAGGGGGTGCCAAATAGACATGAACTTTAGTTCCCATCGAATTTTGGTCCAAGAAAGGCATCACAACTTGTTAAGGGTGTGATGAGCATCTAAGTTCTCTTTGAAGTTGGGGATTCTGGTTAGTTCCTTACCATTGCTCCATTTGAGGTCTTCCAGGCAAGGAAGATCCTATCCGCAGAGAAGGCGGGTAGTTGAGCGGTCCCACGCTAAACACCTGCCTTGAAGAAGAGTCCATTCCTTGGGGGTAACTCTATGTCTCGAGTCTAAGTCTTCGAACCTGATCCACCGGTCGGTCTCTTGTTTCCGGAGCTATTTCAACTGTTTGAACCCCTTATTCCATAACCACTTAGCAGTTTGGAGGTTCCAAGACTCCACCCCCTCATGCCAATGATTGGGAACTAGATAGAGTCATTTTTTCTTATCACAGCTGCCTACTTCCACTCATCACTGATTGTGATGAATTGTTTGGCCTTGTTCCAACTCTTCCATAAGGAACACACGAGGCTAGAGCCTTTAGGGGACACCAGGTGGGGGAGAACAAAAGCATGAGGATCCCTATGTACTTCCAACCAAGATGGCCAACCAAGGTAAGGTCTTTCAAGTTTTTGAAGATCAATTTAGCCTAGGAGGAGTCACTATTGTTCCAAGCTTTGATAAACCACTTTGTCGCCAACTTGTCAGCCAACCCAACGATATCCAAAATACCCAAGTCCCTGAGTCTTTCAACCTAATGCAAGTTTCCCATTTGATTTTGGGAATCCCCCTCCTATTGGGGTCCCCAGTCCATAGCAAGTTTCTACAGATTCTTTCCACTTTGGCCAACTCTTTCTCCTTAGGTCTCCAACACGAGATAAAGTAAATAGTCGTAGAAAGCATAAATGCATTGCACGCCTTGCCAAGTTAACTTGCATACCTTTCCAATGATTTAGTTTGCTATCCAGTTTGGATAGCACCTAGTTCCACCTCTGGTCCATTGAGATGTTGAAGCCCATCGGAATATCGAGGAGACGGAAGACTTGACCTTTAGGGATGACTTGACACCCTTGATCTAACAATAGTTGGTGTGGAGGTCCACATAATGCTTTGAAAGAAGTTATAGCATGGTTGATTTTTGAACCTGACACCACACAAAAGGTGTCAAGGCAACTCCAAAACACCTCAATGTTGTTCATATCATTAAGTACAAAGGCATTCATGTCATCGGCAAAGAGTCTCACAATCATTTGCTAGTGATCTAGAGGTAGGGAAAGACCCTTGAGATTGCCAACGTCCATGTGATGCTTTAATAGGTGACTGAGGCCATCCGAGGCGATAACGAAGAGTTGAGCCAGTGGGCAGCCTTGTCTGATAGATCTTTCTAAACATATGGGCTCAGAGAGCTTACCGTTGATATTTATTCTCGTTGAAGCATTTTCGAGTAGAGTGGAAACCATCTTCGTGAACTTTTGGCTACATCCAAGGTCTTTCAGTGATTGAAGAATAAAGTACCATTCCAATCTGTCATATGCTTTGTCGAAGTTGATCTTAATGAATACCACATCTTGTGCAGACTCCTCAACAAACGCAAGGCCTTCCCAAATATCGACAATTTCTTCAAGTATAGATCTACCTTTGATAAAAACTTTCTGGTCCTCACAAAGCCATGAATTTAAATGAAAAGAGATTCTGTTGGCGATAACTTTGGTAATTATCTTGTATCCAGTTTGGAGCATGGTAATCGGTCCCCAGTTTTCAATTTTGTTCTTATCTCCCCTTTTGTGAATTAACTTGATGACACCATTATTACGACACTCAGGGAGGGCACCGAAGGAGAGAGCCTCTTGCCACACCAGACGTAGCGGGGTTGCCACCATGTGCTTGAAGGACTTGAAAAACTCATTGGTGAGGCCATGAGGACCCGGACTTTTTCCATTGGGAAGAGCATCAAAAACCTCAATAATCTCGTTCTCAAAAATGTTATCATCCAGCAAAGAATTCATGTTCTGTGGGATTTTTGGTTGAGCAAACCTTGAGATGGTCACCATGCATACACGCCTGTGTGGGGAAAGAGGAGTCGAGACCACGAGAAGATGGGTAAAGTGCTTGACGATGATAGATCTATTCTCAACTTCTGTGCAACATTTGATCCCATTGTTGTTGACCAAGAAGGGGATGGATTCCCTAGCTTGTTTCCTTTTGAGGATGTTACACATCTCTTTCTATGGTTTGTCAGCCTTCCCCACCCACCAATCTTTGAAGAATATTTGTAGATTTTTCCTTTGAACCTCTTCCTCAAGTCTTAGTATTCCCCTAATTTTCAGAAGCCCTTGTTGGCATTACAAGTTACCTTTGTTCACTTCTTCTTCAAGTCGTGAGAGCCTCTAGTACACCATTTCCTCTTCTTTTTTTCCCGATATCTCTTATAGCCTTATGAGTCCTTATTAGAATTTGACGAGTTCTTTCTACCATGCTTCTTTAGCACTTAGTTGGTTCATTACAGTAGGCAAAGGCCTCCGCCCACACTGCGGAGATTTCTTGGTGGATAGAGGGGAGGGAAAACGACGTTTGACAAGCATGAAACCAAGGAGCTTTCCAAAAGCTTCCCACTTGTCATCATCCTTGATTCTACTGATGACTTGCTCACAATCTTCTCTTCATCAATGACTTCTCAATGCTCTATGATTGATCTGGAATTTCGTTCATTTTGGTGAGAAAATCAATTACATTTTGCTTGGGCATATTCTTGATTGTTGTGAACCCCATCCACATTTGCTTCTTGCTAGCCATGGTACTTGAAGAGAAGGATGTTTTCAATGCATTCGATGTATCTTGTGAGTCTTATAATTCTTAAAACAAGGAAGTAAGAAATGAGAGAGATTTTAGAATATATGACCTTGCCAAAGCATCCTTTACACACCATGTGTTTAACCCTTCCTACCCCCCTTGAGTTGGTTGTACTTTTTTATCTGAGTATAGACATCAAATCCCTTCCTCCAAAGTAAGCATCCATCCTTAGAGACTATTTTGAGTAGTTGCTTTGATCCAATTTGTCAATTGATGAGGGAAATCAATCACCCATAATGTCAAGTCTATGAATAGCCCTAATACCATTCTGAGGAGTGATTGCCAATACACAAAGATAAGAAATTAGTAGAAAAATTGTGCTCTTAAATAGCCTAGATAACTCTAGAGACCTTTAATAAACTCTATGTCAAAACAGATAACTTCTAAGTACTTCTCAACTTGAGAAAACCTTCTATTTATGGAAGAAGGTACTCATAGTTTTACTTAGAGATCACAAGCTGGTTAGAATTGACCCAAGACCTTTTGCAAATATTCAAATGAAGTGATGAATAAACTATTCTAAGTTATTTCATGAATTTAGAAGGACTTTACTGAGATCAATGCGCATAAGAAGTCAGGGGGATGATCTTGACTTTTAGGAAAATGAAGATGCACAACATAGCCACCTTGATTTGATCATAACACAAAGTGTAAACCTCCAATGACTATTCAAGCAATGTACTGTAACATTGAACATAGATTAATGTAGCTAAAGAAATGTGATGTAAATGTTTCACTTAGTAAGATATGATACAATGAGAGGTATGAGGACTCCTTGAGTGTTGAGGTAAGTACAATAATCACTCAAAAGAATATCATGATCATCTCTTTTTCCCTTGACTAAAACTTAGAGTATGGATACACTTTTGACAGATGATTGTTGGTTGAATCTACCTAAAAGTGATCCATACTTTTGGGAGTATTTTGAAATTTGAATTCAAATATGGTCTTGGAATTTGGCTCCCAATATACCCACAAGATTTTCTCTCAATCACTCTTTTACTTTTGGTGAAAGTAATATCTAATATTAACCTCAGAACTCAATCAATTAATACAAGTATATGTATAAGATTGTGATTCAAAGTTCTTGTGAAGTCCTAATGCACAAGATCAAGCAATTATTCTTGCATCATGCAAAACATAAATTAAAGAGGTTGAATTGAGAAGAGTCCTGTTTGAGGATGTTATTCCTCTTGTAGTATACATAAGAATTTGATAGAAAACGTTGTTCATGAAAATATTGAATAACACTCTACTACTCCTCGTGATTAGCAACCATTGAGAAAATATCCACGTCTCTTACATCCACTTGATAGATTTGTTTTAAGTTTGGATTTTTTCATGTTGATAGAAGCTCATAAGCCTTCTTACTGTAAAGAAGTTATGCAAACATATAATCATGTCAAGTAGGAGCATGCTAAGAAGAGTGAACTTGATTCTATTCTTAAGAATGGTACTTGGGAATCGGTACCTTTGCTAAAGGTTAGAAAAGCTTTACCATGAAAATGGATATATAAGTTCAAATTCATATCAGATAGTGACTCTGTGAAGTATAAAGCATGTCTAGCTACAAAAGGATTTAAAGAACAATAAAGATTTGATTTTGAGGAAATCTTCTAACCTATGGTCAAGATGATCAAATTACACATGTTACTTGGATTAGTTGCAAAAGAAGGACTAGAGCTAGTCCAAATAGATGTGAATATTTTTTTTTGCACGGAGATCTAAAAGACAATATCTATATGGAACAAATAGAGGGTTATGCAATTCCTTGCAAAGAAAGTCTAGTTTGCAGTCTAAGAAGAGCTTGTATGCTCTTAATTAGTCACTAATAGATGTTAAGATGGAATCAATACTTTATGTTGAGGATATGTTGATTTTTAGGGAGCCCTCAAAATACTTGTCTCTCTTGAAAACAAAGTTGAGTCAAAATATTGACATGAAAGATCAAGAAGATGATAAACTCATGATAGGAGTAAGAGATGCATATACTTTTTAGAGTGAGTACATAACCAAAGTACTCCATGAATTCAATATGCATGGTGGGAAAGGATTGAGTACATTGTTTCCTACATATGTGAATTTGAGCAAGGATGATTGTGTCAAACTTGATAAGGAGAAGGAATTCATGATAGAATTCCTTATTAATCTATTGTTGATTATTAGTTAGCAAAGAAAAAGATCAAGTAGATCAGGGCAAAGAGGGTAGTAATCAAGATGAAGTAGAAAAGGAAGGGAACGATAGTCCAGTGATGAGGCCAAAGCTTTTCCTTGTCAATTGAAATAAACCACCAAATAGCAATTTTCATCACTCCACCACCTTGTAAATCAATTTTTGATAAATGTAACTCCATTTTCTTCAAGCCAAGGATTCCTCAAGCTTGAGGATTATTAGAATTAGCCACATACCAATTTTTATACTTTCTAGAATCCATTTGATTCCTCAAATGAGCCTCGGAAACTAATTTTTAACTAGGTGCGACACTAGGCCTCGACAAGGCCAAAGCTAGTGAAAAACTATAAAAAGAAATAAAAGGCTCATTTTTGAGGTTAGCTAGTTGGAGAGTACACTTACTTTTGAGCATTGTATACTTTCTTGGAGCTTTCTAATAGAGTATTCCATTGTTCGACTCTTTATCTTGCCTTGTGTGCACATGTGTTTGTATGTGTGTGCATACTTGTGTGATTCTCACTCACTCACTTGTGCACTTCGCTTTCTCATGGTCTTCATTCCACCCTCACATCTCCATGGATTGACAATTATGAGGTGAATCTCCACATGTTGGTTCTCACCATTGTGTTAGAGTGACACCAAATTTGGCAAAAGAGGCAAAGCAATCTTGACTAAGGTGATCACCCCAGAGTGGATCCCCCAAGATAATAAGAGCATTGAGTTATTCTTGGACAGAGAAATAGAGGAGGCATTCAGGACATATAAACCCAACCATCCTAACAAGGTTGGGACGATCACCATACATGAATTTAAAGATCCTAATACACCAGGAAAGGTAATCTACTTAGACTTCACCTCAGAGAGAGTGTTTTTTGTATCAGAGCATTGTAGCCATGTCTACACTTGGCAAGGTGAATTTGACTTTCCCCAGCCAAGATCAATTGTCTCTTTCATTCAATAAGGAGTTGGAACATCCCAAGCTCATGGAACTCAGAAGGATAAGAGTAGAGACAAACCCTTAAGTCAGTTTTGCACTTGGAAGAGAAAGAACTAGAGTAGAAACAGGTAGAATGGATAATACGAGGCATACAGGCCCAAGACTTCAAAGAGGCATGGATGAGTTTCCCTTCCTAGGCCTAGAGAACATCCTAGGATCTTGAGGCCTACACAGTTGGTTAAGTCCATGAAGAACTACTTCAATGGCATAGGAGACCCATATGAACATGTATCAAATTTTAGGCAAGTTTTGAGAATTGAAAAAGTTGAAAACTTGTTCACTCAATGCAACAATCTTGGCCTAAGTCTCAAGAATTCTGCTTTGACTTGGTTTCAACCACTTGACTAAAGGCGATTCGAAAACATTGACCAACTATTGGAGGCCTTCATCAATGAATTTTCTAAGATTGGCATTAGGCACAACACCTCATCTTTGATACATAGCTTCAAACAAACACCTCAAGGAATCGTTGGACTTGTAGCAAGACGTTTTAGATATTACTTAGAGAGATGCCCCATTCAAGAGTTGTTGGTGTAATTAGCAAGCCTAAGTGTTTGGGTAATTATTCAGGACTACACATTATCTCATTACCTCACATGAAGAACCACATATGAACACTTGCTTGTTAATTTGGCTGTATTTACTTTGGATAATTATAAAAGCTAAGATAATAAAGGACCTCACAAAGTTATGGAGCCAAACCCATGAATCAAGTTGTGGGGAGAATCAATTTCAATCATCCCCAAAGTGTAGAATCACTTTTAGGTGAAGGAAAATTAAAATTCAAACTCTTCACATGATTATAAATACACATACTTTTAGTCGTAGGATAAGAGAGTTATTCTAAGAGACTTTGAGCTAAATCAATGAGCATACATTGAGCTCACTTCATGTGTCTGTAGCCCACTACACTTCCCTTGTATAATATGTTCCATAGCATTTACATTTTTGATACATATCATTGAGTATATCTCTATCTATTGCCTGAATCGTCTTCTTCATCATTATAGTGATTTTGTGGAATCGAGTTCTCTGCGTGTAAATAATTTACCATGTTTTAAATTGAGATAGTTAAATTGATTGAAATGTCTACTACTTGCATATCATTTTCATCAAGTTTGAATTATATGATCTTTAGAATTAAACCATAGAAGGTGACTATGTCTGCAAACCTTCTAGATCCTAAAAAGTTGGGATGACCACCTGACTTGTTAGATTCATTTCTCAGTGCATGGTAAAACTAAATTGATTAAATAATTTGATTTAGTTAGCTATACACTTCAATTAGATATGTGTGAAAGCTCTTTGTTCAATTCATACCAGGTAGTGAGCCTTGAGCATAATATTGAGCAGTTTTATTCCCAAAATAGAAGGTTTCTTCACATTTCTTGCATATGCAAATTATCTATTTTGATGCAAACATTTGGGAATGATGCTTCAAAGGACTTGGTGGTTCCAAATGCATTATTGTGAACTTGGCAAATGTAGAGCAGGTTTTGTGCAGCATCAACTCATCTCTAGAACCTATTTCTCCGTCTCCTTAGAGTGGTATCAAAGCAACAATAAATCAACATGGGAGATGGATTTCCTTCATCCATAGACAAATTGGATCAAGGTAACTACTCAGCTTGGTCACTTAGAATGGAAGCTTATCTTCAAGGAAGAAGAAGGACATACAAGATCGAATTGGAAGCATTGGACAAATCATTGATGAAGAGTAAATAGTAAGGTAAGCAATCAATGTAATAAAGGTAGATGACAAATGGGAAGCTTTCACCACAGCCATGGACATGAAGGTTCCTGATTTCAACACCCTCATGGGACAATTGTTCGCACATGAGGCAAAGCTTATGAATAATGGAGAGAACTCAAAAGGTAATCAATCCTTTACTTTCTATACAGATAAGAACAAGAATAAATATAGAAAAGGCAAAGGTAAAAAGTTAGATGATGAAGGTAGTACCTCTCAAGAAAACTTTGGAGGTAGAGGTAGAGACTCAAGAGGAAAAGTTAGAGGAGGAAGACAAGGCAGGGGGAGAGCTCAAACCTCATCACCATGTGTCATATGTGGCTTAACCAATCATAATACTAAGAATTGTTTCAGGAATCCTAGAAACCAAAGAGGAAGAGGTTACAATAGAGGAGGTTATGGAAATGCAAGAGGTAGATTCAACAACAACAATGGTTACAACAACAATGGTTACAACAACAATAATTATTAAGGAGGATACAGAGGAAGCAAAGACTACAACAACTATGATGATGATCAAAATCAAGAGGATTCATTACTTCTGATGAACATGACCGTGAAGCAATGTTGCTCAAATCATGTAGTAGGGAATATAGCTCTACTCGTAGACTTGGAAGATCCAAAGCATATACTTGAAGTCCAAATAAGAGATTACACAAGGCATCCAGTGGAGAAGATAGGCAATGTGAAGACCTCAGATGGTAATATGAACCTATTAATCAAGGTATTGTATGTACCAACTATCGCCAAAAACCTCATAAGTGTAGGTTAGATTGTTGAAGAAGGATTGCAGGTGAGATTCGCAATGAATGGAGCATTTGTTGAGGATCCACATTAGGCATTCAAGAGGATATCAAGACGAGAAAAATCAGGTAGATTATTTACATTTGAAGTCCAAGATACTAGAAACATTACATTGTTCAATTATGGTAGCCAAACTCTATCAAAGTTGGATATTTGGCACAATAGGTTAGGTCATATAGAAGAAAGGGCTTTGAGGTAGATCAATAGGGATCAATGTGTGCTTGATCTACCAAACATATCCGAACAACACATGATATACAAATTTAGTGCTTGTCAATTTGGCAAGTCTCAATAACAACCATTCACAAAGAAGGGATACATTCATGGAGATCTATCGGAGCTAATCTATACAGATGTATGGGGACCAAGCAAGGAGCCTTCAGTCTCTGGATCTAGGTATTATGTGTCATTCATTGATGATTGATGTTGATGGAAAATACTATACTTTATGAATCATAAAGATGAAGTGGTTTCATGTTTCAACCCCTAGCACTTGTAGAAAATCAAACAGGTAAGACCTTGAAGAGGCTAAGGTAAGATGGAGGGGGAGAATATTTCTCCCATGACTTTGATTCTAATCTCCAAGAGAGAGGAATCAAAAGAGAGATCACTACCAAGTATACTCCATAACAAAAGGGAGTGGCAGAGAGAAGAAATAGGAAAATTGTGGAGGTTGCAAGGTTAGTGCTAAATGAGAAGAAATTACCCAACTACTTGTGGGCAGAGGCTATGTCCACAACCACATATCTGATCAATAGACTCCCATCAAAATCATTGGATGGGATGACACCATATGAAGCATGGAATGGAAGAAGATCTAGCCTTGATCATTGCAAGATTTTTGCATGCATAGCATATGCACACATACCTTCACAAATCAGAGGCAAAATAGATCCAAAGGTAGAGAAATGCATCTTTATTGGCTATGACCTTAATCAAAAAGGTTATAGGCTATATAATCCAAGACATAAAGGTTTCATTGTAAGTAGAGATGTGTTTGATGAAAACAAATCTTGGTTTGAAGATGATTGTAGGAAAATCAAACTTCCCTATGATCTAGAGGAAGGAATGAGCTCACACTTGAAGCATCAAGTGACTCTAATAATGACCAGAAGACTCCAATAAGGGAAATCAATGATTCAAACTCTAAAGGCAAAGCCAAAGTGCAAGAGATGAGAGATGTGGAAGAACCATATCAACAAACTATAAGCAGGTCTACTAGAGAGAAAAGGAAGCTAGATAGGTATGGCTATGATACTTCTTTAGTCACTAAGAATTCAATATACATAGAAGAGGACTCAAATTTTGAAGAACCATCAACATATGAAGAAGTCAAGAAACTTACTGACAGGATAAAGGTTTTATTGTAAGCAAGGTGGATCCTTCCCCCTTCATTAAGAGGAATCACTTAGACGTCATATACCTTTGTGTATATGTGGATGATATAATCATTACAAGAAGTGATGCAGATGGAATCAAGAAAATCAAAGCTCAAATGAAGGAGGAGCTCAAGGTCAATGATATTGGTTTACTCACATACTTCCTAGGTTTGCAAGTAGTATACACAGCGAAAGGTATGTTCTTCAAGCAGAGAAAGTACATTGGAGACATGCTCTCCAAATTCAAGATGGAAAATGCAAAGGTTGCAGGTACATCCATGGAGGTAAATTTGAAGCTAAGTGCTCATGAAGGTGAGCTAATTGAAGATGTAACTAGTTATCAAAGTCTTGTTGAAAGTTTAAATTATGCAACTCTAACTAGAGTGGATATATGCTATGGAGTTAGTGTGTTGAGTCAATTCATGCACACTGCAATGAAGCCTCACATGGAAGCAACCAAGAGATTTCTAAAATACTTGAAGGGTACAATCAATGATGGGTTGTACTATCCATATACATCTGACATTGATGTTAAACTCTTTTTTGATGCACATTGGGCAGACTCTAAAAATGATAGAGGAATAACATCAGGTTATCTTGCCTTTGAAGATACAAAGTTGATTTCATGGTCTTCCAAGTAGCAACCTATAGTTTCTCTTTCATCAATAGAGGATGAATACAGAGGTCTTGCAAATGCAACACAGGAAGCTATGTGGATTAGAACGCTGTACTTAGATTTATGGTTGAAAACTTCAGATCCACATATATTTGGAGATAATATTAGTTCATTAAATCTTGATGCTAATCCAATCTATCATGCTAGGAAAAAACATATAGAAGTTCATTACCATTATGTCAGAAAAAAAGATTGTAAGGAGATACAACTCTCATATGCGTCGACACAACAACAATGTGCAAATATGATGACAAAGGCATTGGATGGAAGCAAACTGAATAGGTTCAAATCAATGATTGGTTTGTAGGAAATCATGAAGAATTGCAGAATCAAGAATCTTAGTCTTGCAGGGGATTTATTGCTCCAATTAGCAAGCCTAACTTCTTGGCTAATTATTCAAGACTATACATTATCTCATTACTTCACATGAAGAACCACATATGAACACTTGCTTGTTAATTAGGTTCTAAAAGCTAAGAGAATAAAGAATCCTATGATGTTAAGGAGCCAAACCCATGACTCACATGGTAGGAAGAATCAATTTAAATCATCCCTAAAGTGTAGGATCACTTTTAGGTGAAGGAAACTTCTAATTCAAACTCTTCACATGTGTATAAATACACATACTTTTAGTCATAGGATAAGAGAGCTATTATGAGAGACTTTGAACAACATTAGTGAGCATACATTGAGCTCACTTCATGTAAGTGTAGTTCACTACATTTCCCTTGTATCATATGTTCAATAGCATTTACATTTTTGATACATAGCATTGAGTAGATCTTTGTCTACTGCCTGCAACATCTTCTTCATCATTATAGCGTTTTTGTGGAATTGATTTCTCTACGTGTACTCAATAATTTACCATACTTTGACTTTGGATAGTTACATTGAGGTGTCTACTACTTGCATATCCATTTTCATCAAGTTCGGTCAAGTGGATCTTCAGGTATAAAGCATAGAAGGTGACTATGTTTGCACACCTTCTAGATCCTGAAAAGTCGAGATGACCCCTTGACTTGTTAGATTCATTTCTCAGTGTATGGTACAGCTTAATTGATGAAACATCTTGCTTTAGCTATCTATACACTTCAATTAGATGTGTGAAAAATCTATCTAGTCAATTCATACTAGGTAGTGAGCTCTGATCATAATACTAAGCACTTCTATTCCCAAAATAGAAGGTTTCTTCACATTTCTTGCATATGCAAGTTATCTATTTTGATGCAAACATTTGGGAATGATGCTCCAAAGGACTTGGTGGTTCCAAATGCATTCTTGTGAAGCTAAAAGATTATATTTAGCATCCTTGGAGTCAACTTGGTAGGTAAAGAGCAGGTTTTGTGCAGCACCAACTCATCTCTAGAACCTATTTCTCCATCTCCTCACAAGAGTTACCCACACCAACCAAACAATTGACATTATTTCTAGATGGTTTGGTAAGTAACAAATTGAGATCTTATGTGTACTTGAAGGATCCTAGATCAATAGAACAATGTGTATGCATGTATATCGACATTAGGATAATCTGGGTGACGAATTAGAGCTTTCAAAAGCCTATAAAGATTTAGATAGCTATACTACCCTCACCCCCAAACCATCTATATCTATTGAGGAACCTATGGAGAAGGTAGCTTAGAAGTTAGGTGTCTCTAGCAAGCAGATGCCTAGATTTGTCTCACTGAAATGATGATATACCTATGGAGAAGATCATATTACTAATGTGTGCCGAATCATGGCTCAACCCCAAGCAAACCATAACAACCACTACTACACAATAGAAAGGAGGTATACTAACCACACTACCCAAGATTGCCCATATAACAAGCAAGTGGTTAGGTAAAACTACCCTCAGCCATATCAACAACAAGGAAGAAACCCAAACCAATATCCACCACAACAATACTTTAGGCCTCAGCAACCTTACCAGCCACCCTATCAAGCTCAAAAAAAGCCTCAACCGGTGTTAGTTCAACAACCTCCACCTCCAGCCAATGTGATCCCAGTGAAGTATGTAGCTACTAAAGAAAATTTGAATAGATCATTAGTGACTGCATCGCCATTGATTTCAAAAAGTGACCCAAATAATCACAGTTTTGACTCGCATCATATGGATAGTCCACCAACTTACTATATGGAGTCACCAGAGCATAACAAAACTTACTTTTATGAAAACCCTAACGAACCTAGATGGGAGCCAGAATATGCTAATGTCATGTACGCAAATCCTAACTCTAGGCCGCAACCAAGATAGATAAGAGCCCCAACACCCAGAGGACCATGCTACAGTTGCCAAGGAGATCATTTCATTGGTGATTTCCCTATATCTACACCTATGCAACCCCAATCAGTGACAATTCAAGGTTTTTGTCCGGATTGTGGGAAGGAGCACCTTTTATAGGATTGTCCTAAGAATCCGAACAATGTGCTGAGGATCACCCCTTTCAATGTTATTGGGTTAGTAGTAGATTCTAATGGAAGTGTGACTTCCACTGCCCTAGTGCAAGTAGTCACTACAACTCAAGCGTTATAGCAAAGCCAATGCTTAGGTCAGGAAAAGGGTTATGAGGTTATTGAGACTGAGAGTCTAACTAAGAAAAGGACAAGAGATTGGAAACATAGCCATGAGAGAATGAAAAGGAAATGGTCAAAGAAGATGAGTGAACTTAATGAAAGCTTAAGAGAAATGAAAGCCAAGATAATCGAAATCACATTTCAAACGCACTCATAAAATCAACAATCCCGATCCATCCCAAACCTTCCTAGTAAATCACCACCACCTAGAGCAAGATCACTTTTAGCGAATCCTACCCCCGAGGACTTAGACATGATGCTTAAAGCATATAAGGCTAGAATCCAAGAAGGGCCAAATGTGATAGAACATGAAAAATGTTAACCTAGAGCTGATCTAGAAATGAAAAGAACAAAGCTTTGTGCAAAGATGGTAGAACTGACATAAACCATGTTTGAGGTGAGCCGTTTTTTTAATTGCACAACCTCACCCAAAACTCAGTTACACTTTGATGGATTATTAGAAAGATTGTAAAAGATGATAGCTAAGTTGAGAAAGCAAGCTACATCATAAGTGAGTAACATCAGAAGTGAAAGGATGCCTTATGCTCCCAAGTCCACCGAGTCAGGAACCTCTACTTCTGTAAATCAATACTCACAAGAATCTCTAAGAGAGGTTCAAAAAGAGAAATGGGCTAAATAAAGAGAAAATTCTCCTTCCATTGAAATATTGGATGACCTACATGATCAATTCCCATAAGATATTCCTTCTATTTATGGATAACAAGAGGATACCTAGTCTAATGAACGGTTAGACTTCGAGTCTAATTCCTTACAAGAATTGCCTCATTTCATAGGTTCATGGGAAGAAAATTCCACTTGTATGAGAGCACCCACTGTCATGGAAAGGAATGAAGTCTGAGTCTTGCCTAGAAATATCGAGGTAGTGAAGAACACTAAAGTGCAGTGCAATCTCACTTTAGAGAAGTTACTCAAGGTTAACCCAGAACTGTGGAAACATGTAGCCAATCAAATGCCAAAAGTAGCTAAAACCTATTTGCAGGTGGGATTACATATAATGGCGCCAAAAATACCCTTGGATAAGATGAGACATGAGCAAAGGAGAAGAAGGAAACACTTATCTCCCTATTACTCATCGAGGTTACACAACCAAGGTTGTTTTGGAATCAGGCGCAAGAGTTGCAATTGCTACCACCTCCTTATGGAAGTGTTGGGGCAAACCAACGCTTAGACAAATGAGAATGAAATTACAAATGGATGATGGTCACATAGAAGGACCCCTAGGACTGCTAGAAGGGATAACTCTCACTACTTGTTGTATAGAGTTTGAGCATACTTTTTCCATATGTGACTTTAACAAAAACCAAGCCTATGAGATAATCTTGGGAAGACCATTCATGAGGAAGTTGTAAGTAGTACAAGATTGGGGAACCAATTCCTTGTATTTCCAACACTTAGGTGTCACAACTAAAGTCAATCTCAAAGACTACTCCCATAGAGACATGCCCCCTATATAGTGGAATCCCATCCATAGAGCCATAGAGGATACAAATTTGGTGCATTCCATAGGATTAGGATCCTCATGGATGTAGGAAGACACCCACTTATGAATGTGCAAAGTTTTAGTAGAAGAAGAGAAAAGAGAAAACACTAGAGAGGTAGGTGTAGCTCAAGCGTAAGCACCACCTCCTTTACTTGTCAATCCGCGGAGACGTGAGGACCGGTATGAAGACCACGAGCAAGTGAAGGCACAAGTGCGTGAGTGGAAGCACACAAACATGCACACACATACACACACACGCGCACAAAGTAAGATCAAAGAGAGGAACAATGGAAAGCTTAGATTGCAAAAGAGTTCTCTTACAAAAGTTCTATTCTCTAACAAGCTAACCCCAAAAATGAGCTCTCTAGCTCTTTTTATAGTTTTTTGACTAGTTTTGGACCTGTCCAGACCTAGTGTCCGGCCTAGTTAAAAATTAGGTTCCAGGGCTTATTTGAGGGCTCAAACGAAGTCTAAAAATTATGAAAATTGGTACGATGGTGCTTCTAATACTCCTCAAGCTCGAGGACTCCTCGGCTTGAACAAAATGGAGTTATTAAAAATAGATAATGGTATTTACAATGGTTTTTAGTGATGAAAATCACTATTTTTGTAGGGGATTCTTCTGGAAATTTGACATACACTTCTTGGAGCTCCCTACTTGCTCCCTTTCCTTGTGTGTCCACCTTTTGATGTGCTTCCATGATTTGTCCTTGACTTTGAGCTTCAACACTCCCCCCCTTCTCGAGTCTGTCGTCCCTGACAGACCCTTGTTGGAAGGGCTGTTCCAGGTAGTGCTTTGAGAGGTGGTGTCCATCCGTTGTATGAGCTGGTTCCTTGGATTCCAGCAAGGATGTGTCGTTGTGAGCTTTCAAAACTGCAAGTTGCTCAAAAGAGGTTGTCAAGAGTGATTTGGAGCAACTACTGGCTTCAATTTGCTTCCAAGATATGGATGTTGTTCCCCTAACGTCCACTAGCTCTTCCAAAGATGATGTTGAGAGCAGTCATGCCAACTACTCATAACCCATAATGAATGATGGGTAAGTGTGTTCGTGCCTGGGTTGAAAAAAGTATGTGCCTTGTGCACGGCCTTGTAATGTAGCCCTACGCATGCTTACTTGGAAAATGCATTGGAAGTAGTATGGTGCAAAAATTGCGGGTTTTGAGCTAAGTGCTCAAGGGTATGCTGACGAAGAGGTTTCCTAAACTACCAAGGTTATGGTGTTTCCAGAGTAAAGATACTTACCATGGAGAAGGTTGATGGATGTTTGTCTCTTCGTGTTGTACACTCGGCCTTTGGGATGGAACCTTGTTGATGAATGTCCATGTGGATTGTCCACTGATGAGATCTTTTGAGTGGTGGATCCCCTCTCCTCTTTTCAAAGCAACATTTGTCACTAACAATGTGCATTTCTGAGCTTGGGCTCATGCACGTTCACTTCCCTATATTGACACTCAGAGGAATATTGGACACGTGCCGGTTTCTAAGAGATTACCATGCTGATTGACATAGACCATTCACCAGTGCTACTGTTCCATACTGGTTCAGGAAATACTGAGAATTGAATTGCTTTATATTCCTTGGCAAGCAACATCGGGTAACTACACCAAGCTGAGTTTCACATATTCTCTTTAGCTCGCCATATGCAGGAGTCTTCTCCTCCAGAACTACCTTGTGCAGATATCTCCTTGGATGCTCTGGTACCTGAAGTAGTTAAGCATCACTCAAGTTGCGGTCCTTCAAGCTCTTCATTCCTACCATGGTAAGAGAAAATCATAGTTGTAGATGCCATGTTCATGCCAAATGCTTGTCATCTACCAGATAAGGCAGCAATAATCTCACTGCTGGCCGAGACACACTTCTATCCAAATTGATAAATGCCTAGTAATCAACAGTTCCACCTTCAACTAAGCATGACTCATTCATGTTTCATAAGCCAAAACTGGGAACAAGCTCTCTCCCGCTTTTCTTTCTCCCCCTTTTTTTTTTTTTTTTTGAGGAACAGGATATCACAAAACAAGAACACAAAAGTTAGTATCAATAGAAATATTTGACATACGTCATTGTGCTCTTGTGCGTGGGATTCTCAAGTGTGTCTATGCACGGCCGTGTAATGTGGCCCTATATTAATGCATACTTTGGAAATGCATGACCTGAATGGTGCAAAAGACAGGGTTGTGCAAGGAGCACATGGTTGTCGCTCGTTCGAGGCTTTCGATGTTATTTGCGGAGGTTGATGCTGACCTTGGTGGAGGTATCCATTGAGTCTTCAATTGATGTAACCCTCCTTATTGGAGTCCATTTTAGAATAGTATTTGGCACTGTAGAGATCACTTCAGGCGCCTTCCTCTTTGGATGCGTTCTGAACTGTGGTATCCAGTGTGGTTGGCGCTTTGGTTCTATGGAGGCTGCTTGTACTTTTAGCTTCCAAACCCATATCCTTTTTGCACGTCCTCCTACTATTCTTGAAGAGCTGATTTGATCTTCTTTCGGTCTCTGTACGTGGTTCTTACCCTCTTCTCTTTTTGGCTTCTTGGTTGAGACCTTTCGTATGTGGGAGAACATAGGTTGTTGTGGATGTAAGAGCTTCTTAGGTACCCACATTTGTAATTGCCCTTGTTGAGCTGCAGCTAACTTCTTAGGCACCCAAACTTGTTGGATACCTTGTGATTGAGCTTGTCCGAGCTGCTTTCTTCGTCTTCTGACTTGGTTGGCTTGCCTGGATGGGATTTGTGGGGGCAAGGCTGGTGGTTGCTCTCCTTTGCGTACCCATATCTGCTTCATGCTCGGAACTGCATTTTTATCGAATGGTGTCTTTCTATTTGATGTAGCAGTTATCGTGAACGGTTGTGTTTGCTTGTGTGGTGGACTCACAACTGTGGCTACTTGATTCTTTGGAGAAGAAGAAAGCTCCTCCCGCCTTCGAACCTGGTCTTCCACGATTGACTCCTTCTGCATCATAGAACTTTTGACACATACAACATCTTCTTTCATATGATTAGTCTTGGAAGAACTAAGAGAGTGTGTGGTGCCATGATTTAGGAGCATGCAGTTCTCTAATTCTAATGTAATGCATTGTTCATGTACCCGAACTTGAAGAATTTGACTTCTTAGGTTTAAGTTAACTGCATGGTCATAGATCCAATCTTGACCCAAGACAAGTGGTTCTGTAAGGTTCTCATCTTGACATACTAGCGCTTTGACTTTCATTGGAACATCTTGAAGGTAGATGGGAAGTTCCACCTCGCCCAAACAAGGGGTTTCCACCCCTCCCAATCCTATGAGATAAGCTTCTATGGGATTGATGTTCAACTGCAAGTCTTGGCAGTAGGAAAGTCTAACTGCACTACTTGCTGCACCTGAGTCAATCAATGCTTTCACCGTCCGTGCATCCTTCCCTTGTCCTATCTCTATGGTCACAAAGGGTCTTCGGTCAATGACCTGAGAAGTCGCAATGCCTGACTTTTGACACATATCCATGTGATATTTTGGGGCTTTTGAGTTGACATCTAGGCCTAATCGCCTTAACTTATTTCGCCTAATACGCTCTCTGGCCTCTACCTGTGCTTCTTCTCTCACTCTTAACTCTTCTTCTTTTCGCTTCTTTAGCAGTGTTGAGTCTCATTAGCATATCCTCAGTAAGAGGTTCTTGATATAGCTTGACTCTACAGCCACTAATATAGTTTGGCAAGATATCTCCTTCTAGAGTGGCCAACTGAACTGCACCACTAGTGGAAATTCTATGAATGATCATGGGTCCGTATCCTCTTTTTTCCAACTTACGGGCATGTTGTTTTAGTGTGTATACCAACACTAGATCTCCCTCTTTCAATCCCTTATCCTTGATGTGTGCATCAAAGTATGCCTTTTGCCTCTTCTTTGCAGCGTAGATGCCTGCTGCCACTCGTAGCCTTGTTTCACCCAAGCGTTCGAGATCAAAGATCCTAGAGGACAATTCATGCCCATTCCACTCATACTCTTATGCTACTTTTAAGGCAGGGATTAAGAAATCTAATGGTAGCACAGTGTTCTGTCCGAAGACCATCTGAAATGGGGTGGCGTTGAGTACTGTTTTGTAGGCAACTCGATAAGCCCAAACAGCATGATGAAGTTGTTTGTCCCAATCAGAGCGTTTATTATTTACCAATTTTGTCAATACGTTACAGAGGATCTTATTGGTACTCTCGGCTTGTCCGTTGGCTTGTGGATGATAGGGGGCGGATTTCTTATGTATCACCAAGAATTCTTGGAGAAGATTTTCAATGACTTCATTCAAGAAGTGTGTGCCTCTATCGCTCACCAACTCTATTGGTAGTCCATATCTCGTGAACACATTCTCGAATAAGAACTTAGCCGTAGTCTGAGCATCATTCTTTGTTGTGGCTTTGACTTCTACCCACTTTGTAAGGTAATCTGTGGCTACAATGATGTACTCTGCATGGGAGTTTCTAGCTGGGGGGTTAATAGGACCTATGAAGTCTATGCCCCACTTCGAAAATGCACGTCCTCCCATCATTGGCCTCAAGGGCATCTCGTCTTTTCTAACTGGATATTGTGCACGTTGGCATGTGTCACATTTCTTCACATAGGTATGTGCATCCATATGAAGAGTGGGCCACCAAAGTCCTGAGAATAGAATGGTCTTGATCACTCGGTCAGGACCAAAATGTCCACCTGCAACACTGCTGTGTGCAGTTTCTAAGACTTTCAAATAATCTGATTCGTGAACACACAGTCTTAAGTAACCATCTTTGCCTCTTCGGTATAGGTTGTCTCCTACTAGGGCATAGCCTTGAGCCTCTTGCTCCATGCTTCTTCTTCTTGCTAGACTAGCCTCTTTGGGTAATCGTCCCGACCTCATAAACTCTACCAATGGAGCACTCCAATCTGGAATTAATGACACTTGATAAAGGGTCGCATGCTCCACTGGGGGTCTCTCTCTGCACATTGGACAATTCTTAATCCACTCATGTATTTCTTTGTCCATGCTAGGCCAATACACTCCTAAACGCTTTAGATTCTGCAATGTTCGTTGTTTAGAATAGTGATTTCCTAGCATTCCTTCATGGGCTTGCTGCAACCAACTACTATGTTCATCATCCTCCACACAACAAGCTAATACACCCTCAGTATCTTGTTTGTACATGCTTCCTGCTAATATGTGATATTTTTGTGATTTTACAATTTCTTCTTGTGATGTTTTCACATTCTTATTTGCAGGGCCAAAGGTTAGGACTGGTACCAACTTATTTGCCCATTTAGGAACAACTTCTAAATTGAACAGATAAGCATCGGGTAATTCGTCAGACACTCCTTGCGGTGACTCTCCTGAAGTGATGCGAGAAAGGTGATCTGCCCGAAGGTGGGTTCTACCTTTCCTGACAACAACTTCAAAGTCATATTCCATTAGTAAGAGGAACCATCTTACTAAGCGTCCAGTATTGCAAGGTTTATTGACCAAATATAACAAAGCTTGATGATTAGTGAAAAACTTGAACTTGTTGGCCAATAAATAGTGTCTAAACTTCTTCACAGCATATACCATGCCTAAGCCCTCTCGCTCAGTGGTGGTATAGTTCCGTTCAGCTGCAGTGAGCTGTCTACTAGCATATGCTATGGGCAAATCTAAGTTCCCTTCACTTGTGGGTTGTGCTAGCACACATCCTATGGCATGATTGGATGCATCCACATGGACATGGAATGGTTTATTCCAATCAGGAGTGGTGAGTATTGGTGCCGTGCACAAACGTTTCTTCAGTTCATTGAAAGAATTCTCACATTCATCATTCCACTCAAAATTAGATAGCAAGGCATAAAGGGGTTTAGCTATGATCGCGTACATGTGGATAAACCTGCGGTAATATCCACAATGGCCCATAAAGGCTTGTACCTCTTTAACATTCCATGGCCTTGGTAATTCTGCTATGGCTCGTACCTTATCTTCATCTGTTGAGATTCCATTCTTAGAAACAATATGGCCTAAGATTTTACCTTGACGCACCATGAACACACACTTTTCTGGGTTCAGACACACTCGATATTCTCTACACTTGTTGAAGATTTGTCTGAGCTCAGGGATGTGAACCCTTCTTTCTTGGGAATGAGCACATAAATCATCCACATACACTTCTAAGCTCTTTCGCAAGAATTCTTTGAAGACATGACACATGAGCCTTTGGAATGTTGCAGGTGCATTGGTGAGCCCAAATGGCATTACACGAAATGCAAAGATTCCCCACTCTGTAGCAAAAGCTGTTTTGTGTTGATCTTCTGGGGCAATGGCTACTTGATTGTAACCTGAAAATCCATCAAGGAAGCTATAAACTTCCTTGCCTGCAACACGCTCCAATAGGTGTTCTGTGATTGGAAGTGGATAACTATCTCTAATCGTAGCGGCATTAACTTTTTTAAGGTTAATACACACTCGCAACTTCCCGTTCTTCTTGGGTACCACAACAATGGGGGACACCCATTTGGTATGCTCAATCTCATAGATGAATCCAGCTTCAATTAACCTATCAATTTCTTCTTTTATTTTGGCTGCATAGGTATCATTATATGTGTAGGGCTTCTGTTTGGTGGGCTTAGCATCAGCAGTCATGGGGATAGTATGAGAGCAAATTCTTGGATCTACCCCTTTCAAGTCTCTATAGTGCCATGCAAACACATCCCTATATTCCCTTAATAGAACTATGAGCTCCATTTCTTCTCTGGCACTTAGGTCATCTCCTATATATGTGCATCTCTCTTCGTTCTCTTCAATGGTCACTACAATCTTCTTGGTCTTTTCTTTATTATCATATGATTCTCCTATGATGGCCTCTCTCTTAGGCATTCGTACCAAAATTTTGCGGTCGTCAACTTCATATTTGTTGAAGTTTTCTGGTACTTCAAACAATGATTCCTCCTCTTCTTGTTTCAATGCTTTTCTTTTCTTTTTCTTTTGACTACTCTCACTTCCATCCTTTGAGTTTACTGTTTTAATACTTGTGAGAGGTTCTTCTTCTTTCTGGGTGAACACTCCTATATCTTCTAGATAGTGCTGCTCTGAGTTAAAGCAACTATCCATCACAATAGACTCCAGATCATCGGCATTCTCTTCTTCCTCTATGACATCACTAGGGTCACATTCTTCTAGCAAGGGTTGACACATGAAAACTGAGATATCATAACCCTCCTCATCACAATGAGGTGTCCACTGTTCCTCATTGACAGCAATGTCCATGGTGGCTAAGATTTCTGGCCAGCCATGAGGCTCAAATTCCTCATCTGGAAAGATCATCGGTGTGTAGGCTGGGTCTCTAACTGGTCTATCTCCTAGCGAAGTTCCTTCTTCTCTCGCCTTTAAACGTTTTTCCTCTTCCTTTGCAACCTTGCACATCCACAAATGAGTATCTTCATGCAGCCATGATGGATCAGGTGAACTTTCAGAATGCACAGAGATGGAATCTTCTTTCACTTTGTGAATAGAATTCCACTGTAGGGGTGGTACATCTCTGAAGGTGTAATCCTTCAAATTGACCTTGGTGGTGACCCCTAAGTGCTGTAAGTACAAGGAGTTAGTTCCCCAATCCTGTACTATTTGCAATTGTCGTAGGAAGGGTCTTCCTAGGATCATCTCATAGACATTATTTTTCTCAAAGTCACATATAGCAAATGTGTGCTCAAACTCTACACCACAAGTGGTTAGAGTGATCCCCTCTAGCAATCCTAGAGGTCTTTCAAAATGACCATCAGCCATTTGAAGCTTCATTCTAGTTGGTCTTAATGTGGGCTTGCCCCATTGCTTCCACAAGGAGGTGGTCCCAATAGCAACACCAGCACCTGAATCTATGATTGCTTTGGTTGTGTAACCTTGGTAGGTGATTGGAAGATAAGTATTACCTTCTTCACCCTCACACATGTCCCCTATTTTGTCTAGAGGTATCTCTGGTACCCTTTGCTTGGAGCCTGCTTTTGGCATGTTGGAATCAAGTTCTGGAACCTGATCCTTCACATGATTCCAAAGCTCAGCTTTTGCTTTGAGCAGCTCTTCTACAGTGAGATGACACTGAACCTTAGTGTTCTTCACGACATCCGTGTTCCTTGGAACCACTGAGTCTTCATTTCTTACTAGTATTGTGGGAGCTCTAATCTGGAGAGATTCAGATTCCCATGGGTCGGGAAATTGAGGCAGTTCTTCTAAGGTATTAGATTCAAAATCTAACCTTTCGTCTTCTTGTTGTTCTGCTTCATCTTCGTAAATAGATGGGATGTCTTGGGGAAATTGATCATGAAGATCATCAATCTCAGGAATAGGAGGGGAATTACCCTTCTCCTTGGCCCATTTCTCTTCTTGTATTTCCCGCAAGGATTCTTGAGAGTACTGTTGAATTGAAGGAGGTATTCCTGGATCCGTGGAATTAGGAACATAAGCTCCCATTGGTGGTGAGCTTCCTCTTTCAATAACGGGTTGAGCCTGAGGAGGTAAAGAAACTTGTGGTTTGTTTACCAACTGCTCTAATCTTTCTAGTAAGCCCTGGAAACGCAAATCTGATTTGATAGAGTTTGTCTGATTGAACTTTTGACTAGTCTCAAGTATGGCTTGAGCTTGTTCTACCATTTTCATGCACATTTTCATCCGTTCAATCTCTAAATCTGCTCTAGGGTAACTCTTGTCTAGGTTTGCCGCTGTAGGCCCTTCTTGAAGTCGAGCCTGGTAGGCCTTGAACATCATGTCCAAGCCTTCTGGGGTTGGATCTGCAAGAACAGACCCTGGTTGTGGTCTATTTACAATGGGTGGTGGGGTGGGATGAGGTGGAGTGGATGGAGTTTCGGCATGCGAGGGGCTTTGAGATGCAATGTCTTCTATTTTTGTTTTCGCTTCTTTTAAGCTTTCTTCTAGTTCCGATAATTTTTTATTCCACTTGCGATTGGCCTTCTCTCTGGCATCCTTCCATGTTCTTGTTTTCCTCTTACTAGGCTCTCCCAATTCACTCGACTCTGATTGTTCTACTGGTTTATCCTGTTTTAAGGCTTGTGCTCTAGTGACAGCTTGTATAGGAGCCACATTGCTACTACTTGAACTTGAATCTGCCACTAAGCCTACCACATTAATGGGTGTAATCTTGGGTGCACTGGAGGGGTTTCTTGGACAATCTCTAGGGAGATGGTCTTTGCCACAATCAGGGCAAAAAGCCTGTATGGTGATAGCCTGTCCTTGACTCGGAGATGATGGGTGGGGACAGTCACGAATGAAATGGTCACCATGACATCTGAAACAAGATCCTCTAGGGGCTTGTGGTCTCATTTGTCTCAACTGGGGCCTAGGGTTAGGATTTGTGTACATGACATTGGAGTATTCTGGCTCCCAATTTTGCTCCATAGGTGGTACCTCATATTGATACGAGTAAATCTCACTATGTTCAGGTGACTCTGTGTAATAAGCCTGTGGACTACCTTCATGGGAGTAGTCTGAACAATGAGCATGAGAGTCATTATCTGGTATCAATGGGGTTAGTGGCACCAATGCTCTATTTGGATTTTCTTCTCCCACAACATATTTGATTGGAATCACGTTGGCTGGAGCTGGTGGTTGGTTTCCCAAGACAGGTTGTGGCCTATATGGTACTTGATATTGCTGTTGTGGTCTATAATATGGTTGTTGGTATTGGTTCTGATACCTCCCTTGTGGGTAAGGTTGCTGATAATTCTGTCTAACAGCCTGCCTATTGTAGGGACAATCTTGAGCCGTGTGGTTTGTGTATTTTCTCTCAATAGTGCAATATGAAGCATTCCTTTCTCTAATGTTTTGGTTTTGCATTGGGCATACATTAGCCATGTGGTCGCCCCCACAAGTATAACACCGATTCACTGGAGTGACTCTCTGTGTTTGTTTATTTTGGACTCCCAGCTTCTTGGCAACTTGCTCAGCTATCTCTTCTATTTCTGTGGAGATCTTTGAAGTATGACTAGTAGAACTATCCGAATCTTTGTAGAGTTTGGACAATCCAAGCTCCTCACCCAAGTTATCTTCTATGTCTATGCACGTCTGCACACACTCTTCTATGGATCTAGGCTCTTTCAAGTACACATATGATCTTAACTTTGTGCTCAGTAAGCCATCTAAGAACAAAGCCACTTGTTTGGCTGGTGTGGGTAACTCTGGAGTAGGGCATCTTTCTAGGTACTGTCTGAACCTTCTACCTGCTAGTCGCACTGTTTCTTGGGGTGTCTGCTTGAAACTGTGGATCAAGGATGATGTGTTATGCCTGATACCACTCTTGGAAAATTCTACAATGAATTCGTCTAGCAGTTGACCTATATCGTGATAGTTGCCACTACTCAATGGTTGAAACCAAGCCAAGGCAGTGCCCTTAAGAGTCAAACCAAATGCCTCGTATTGGGTGAATAAATCCTCAACCTGTTCAGCTCTTAACACTTGTTTGAACTCGGCCACATGATCATAAGGATCTCCTGACCCGTCAAAATAATTCTTCATTGCCTTGATCACTTGAGTGGGTCTAAGGGTTCTTGGGTGCTCTCGGGGTCTAGGCAATGGAAAATCATGTTAATCTCTTTTTTGCCTATGTGCTTGATGTCTCTCTCTTTCAGGTCTTTCATTTTCAAATCCTGATCTATTCCTGCCCACGGTGTGTGCAAAGCTTACCTCAGGTCTCTCTCTAGTTCTTTCTCTCTGGGCTTCATGAGCGTGGGATGATCCTATTCCTTGGAGGCCATGGGAAACATTGGATCTTAGTGGGGGGAAAATCAATTCATTCTTCCAAGTATATGCATGTCTATCATGTTTTGTTACCAAGAAAATTTTCTCTGATGTGTTATCCAGGTAGACAACTTTGCCTGGTATCTCTGGATCCTTGAACTCATAGATGATGACTATGCCCAATTGGCTAGGTTGATCTGGCTTGAATCTCCAAAAGGCTTCCTCTGTTTCTCTATTCAAAAATAGTTCTATGCTTTTGTTATCTTGAGGGATCCAGTCTGGAGTGATCACTCGGGTCAAAACTGACTTACCTCTAGGAGTCTGGGGTCCTTGTCCTACATTTCCTTGTTCTAGGTCTCCTATTTCATTCTCAGGAATGACATTTCCAAACTCATCAGTCCTATCTGGTAGGTTGGTGACCACATACATGGTTCCTTCCTTATCAATGTATGAACCCTCTTCGAACTTGACCACCGGGTGTTCAAGTCCAAAGGATTGATCTGGATTTTTGAGTTGGACCATTGATCGCCTCAGACCATCCTCATAGATGCGAGCACCTAATTGGTTGGTCCGAATATATTCCAACTGTGTCTTATAGGGCCCTTCTGGTGTTTGTAGATGGGCAGTCCCTGAGCCACCTGCAGGTTTTCCCATACTAAAAGACATTTCTGAATCACTTGTGTCTGAACTTAGTAAAAGATGACCACTTAGTTGTTGTGCCCAAGACTTGGATGTATGGTTGACACTAGCCTCAGAAGATCTAATGCTTTGTTTATCCTTGCCTAAGTGTCTACCAGATCTCAGGTTCATAAGCTTTAGTCAAGAGTCCAAATTTTCCCCTCAGTATGGTTCAAAATTCTTTGGAGTCCCCTTGGTTCCTTAGTCCCACTTGAGGGTCAACTTCAAATTATCCTATCTCAAAATCAACGCGTTATTCTTGAAAAAAACAGTTGAGGTCGTGTAGGATTTGAAACGAGCTTTCCAACGAGCTATAGATCTCAAAAAATGGACTTTGGATGAAAAAGTTATGCCAATTCAGGCTCCTGGGGGTCAAAACAGGCAAACAGGACCTTTGGAGAAAATCGCGATTTTGTACCTTGAGAATCGTGTTCACAAAATCATGTTTTCACAAAATCGTCTTTTGAAAATCGCAATTTTGAGTAGAAAATCGTGTTTCTGAAAATCGCGTTTTTTGACATGAAAATCATGATTTTGATCACAAAATCGTGTTTCTGAAAATCGCGTTTTTTGACATGAAAATCGCGATTTTGATCACAAAATCGTGTTTCTGAAAATTGCGTTTTTTTATATGAAAATTACGATTTTGATCACAAAATCGTGTTTCTGAAAATCACGTTTTTTGACATGAAAATCGCGTTTTTTGACATGAAAATCGCGATTTTGATCACAAAATCGTGTTTCTGAAAATCGCGTTTTTTGACATGAAAATCGCGATTTTGATCACAAAATCGTGTTTCTGAAAATCGCATTTTTTGACATGAAAATCGCGATTTTGATCACAAAATCGTGTTTCTGAAAATCGCGTTTTTTGACATGAAAATCGCGATTTTGATCACAAAATCGTGTTTTAGAGAATCGTGTTTTTTGACATGAAATTCGCGATTTTGAGCACAAAATCGTGTTTTTTTGCTGAAAATCGTGATTTGTGAGAATCGCGATTTTGAGCCCGCTGAAAATCGTATTTTCTCAGAATCGTGTTTTTGGCATGAAAATCGCGATTTTGAGCACAATCATAGAATCGCGATTCTGAGAATGACCACAGAATCGTGATTTTTTCAGCCAACTTTTAGGCGGGAAAACAGAAAATCGTGATTTTTCAAAAATTTTGAATTTTCACAGAATCGCGATTTTCATCACAGAATCGCGTTTTTTGGCGGGAAATTCAAATTTCTGAGCGCCGGCTATGGCGAGCTTCGTATGAGCAGAAAATCATGAAAAAATTACAGCGCTTGCTCTCCCTTGCTTCTCCTAACTCCTTCCCACACAATAATGCATGAAAATGGGTATGAAGATGGTGAAAATGCACTAAAAAACAAGAATTTTCTATGAAGAAGAAGATGGAAGAAGGTGGAGATGATGATGATGATGAAGATGAAGAGGAAAAAACAGAAAATGAACTGAAATGACAGTTTTTTTACCTTCCAACGTCGCAAATCTACGATCTTACCATCACAACGCTCGTCCTCGAAGCTCTCTCCCCGGCAACGGCGCCAAAATTTGGTGTAGCTCAAGCGTAAGCACCACCTCCTTTACTTGTCAATCCGCGGAGACGTGAGGACCAGTATGAAGACCACGAGCAAGTGAAGGCACAAGTGCGTGAGTGGAAGCACACAAACATGCACACACATACACACACACGCGCACAAAGTAAGATCAAAGAGAGGAACAATGGAAAGCTTAGATTGCAAAAGAGTTCTCTTACAAAAGTTCTATTCTCTAACAAGCTAACCCCAAAAATGAGCTCTCTAGCTCTTTTTATAGTTTTTTGACTAGTTTTGGCCCTGTCCAGACCTAGTGTCCGGCCTAGTTAAAAATTAGGTTCCAGGGCTTATTTGAGGGCTCAAACGAAGTCTAAAAATTATGAAAATTGGTACGATGGTGCTTCTAATACTCCTCAAGCTCGAGGACTCCTCGGCTTGAACAAAATGGAGTTACTAAAAATAGATAATGGTATTTACAATGGTTTTTAGTGATGAAAATCACTATTTTTGTAGGGGATTCTTCTGGAAATTTGACATACACTTCTTGGAGCTCCCTACTTGCTCCCTTTCCTTGTGTGTCCACCTTTTGATGTGCTTCCATGATTTGTCCTTGACTTTGAGCTTCAACAGTAGGTGTGAAGGAAACTTATAGATAAACTAGAGACCTAGCCTATGCACCTATAGTATTTTTGGATGAAGAATTTGAACCTCATGGTTGGGCAAAAATCATGCCACAATGGATGTAGCTGTCAATGAAGAACAATGGACACCTTGTTGTGATGAAGGTGGCTATGAAATTTTAGTGTTCATTATAGAAACAATTATGCGTGATTCACTTATCAAAGAATGCAAGCCTGGTAGAGAAGAACTTGAACAAGCAAGTGACCTAGATTTAGAATCAATTATTATGGATCCTTTTTGTGCATCAAAAGAGGAATACCTATATGTAGTAGAAGCTCATCCTCAAGGATGAGAAGAGCTTACAAATGATGTGCGGTTGACCACACAGGTGACCAACAAGAGTCAAGATAAGAAAACAGAGAAGAGATAACTCCCACTAGAAGAGGAAGAATCTTTATTTGAAGTCCCGAGAAATTTTAAGAAATATGAGGTTGAGGATAGGAAAGTCATGATCAAAATGCCTGAATGAGAAGCACTCACAGGAGTCGCCTATGATAACAAAGAAACAACTAAAAAGAAATATTGTGACCATAAAAGAAGGTGAAGAAGGATGCATGTACATAGGACACGGCCTGACGGAGGAAGAGGAAAAGGAGTTGATTGATTTATTAAGAGAATATAGAGATGTGTTTGTGTGGAGTTATAAGGACCTAAAAGGAGTAGACCCTGACATATGCTCGCATACAATTCCCATGGCCTCAGAAGCCAAACCCTCCAAGCAGAAACTTATTAATTGAGGTAGTGATAGATTAATTGGTAGAAGTCAAACTTATCTATGAAATTGAACACACTGAATGGGTGTCGCCCATTGTAGTGGTGCCCAAAAAGAATGGCAATTTATGTGTATGCATCAACTTGAAGAAGGGTAATGCAACCACTATTAGAGATAGTTATCTACTTCCTATCACAGAGCACCTATTACAAAGAGTCGAAGGCAAGGAAGCATATAGCTTCCTTGATGGATTCTCCAACTACAATCAAGTTGCCATTTCCCCCAAAGACCATCATAACATTGCTTTTGCCACAAAATGGGAAATATTAGCATTTTTGCTAATGCCATTTGGGCTTAGCAATGTGCGGGCTACATTCCAAAGGTTGATGTATCATGTATTTAAAGAGTTCTTGCTTAAATTTTTGGAAGTCTATGTTGATGATTTATATTCTCATTCCAACATTAGACAAACACATATACGTGAGCTGAGGCAAATCTTTGACAAATGTAGAGAATATCAAGTCTACATGAACCTAGAAAAGTGTGTTTTTATGGTGTGGCATGACAAGACTCTAGGGCACATAGTGTCAAAGAATGGAATATCCACAAACAAGGATAAAGTTAGAGCTGTTGTAGAGCTACCTAGGCCAAAGAATGTCAAGAAAGTACAAGCTTTCATGGGGCATTGCAGCTATTATTAACGTTTCATTTATATGTAACCTGTATCCTTCACATGGGCATCAAAGTATGCCTTTTGTGTTTTCTTGGCAGCATATATCCTAGCAGCTGCCCTTAATTTAGTTTTGCCTAATTGCTCAAGATCAAAGATTCTAGATGAGAGCTCATGGCAAGTCCATTGATCCTCTTGTGCTACTTTTAATGTAGGGATCAAGAAATCTAAGGGTAATAAATCATTTTTCCCAAATATCATATGAAAGGGTGTGACTTGGAGCACCATTGTAAAGGCAACTTGATATGGCCAAACAACATGATGTAGCTGTTTGTCCCAATAAGAGCACTTATTATTCACTAATTTAGTCAGAAGAGTGTAAAGTAGCTTGTTCGTGCTTTTGGCCTGGCTATTGGCTTGTGGGTGATATGGAGGTGACTTCTTATGATTAACCATGAATTCTTGTAATAAGTGTTCGACGAGCTCATTCAAGAAGTGAGTGCCACGATCACTAACCAATTCTATTGGCAAACCATATCTTGTAAATACATTCTCAAACAAGAACTTGGCTATGGTTTGTGCATCGTTCTTGTTGATAGCTTTCACCTCTACCCACTTGGTGAGGTAATAAGTGGGAATGATAATGTATTCAACATGTGAACTCTTAGTTAGGGGATTAATAGGACCCACAAAGTCTATTCCGCACTTGGAGAATGCACGTCCTCCCATCATGGGTTTCAATGGAATCTCATCCTTATGTATTGGATACTAAGTTCGATGACAAATATCACACTGCTTCACATAGGTATGTGCATCCATGTGAAGGGCTGGCCACCAAAGACCTACAAATAGAATTTCCTTGATCGCTGAGTCTAGTCCAAAATGTCCTCTTGCCACACCTTGGTGAGCAATTTCTAAGATCTTAAGATATTCACTCTCATGGAAACATAGTCTTAGGTATCTATCTCTTCCGTGTTTATATAAATTATCTCCAATATGTGTGTAGTCTAGTGCTTCTTGTTCTAAGCTCTTTCGTTTGGCCAATGCCATCTCTTGAGGGAATGTTTCTGTCCTCAAAAAAATAACCAAAGTTTCACTGTAGCTTTTAAAGGCACTTGGTATAGAGTGGCATGTTCCACTAGTGGTCTAATAGTACAGATTGGAAATTCCTTGCATCTCCTATGGACATCTTCTTCCATTATCCGCCAATATACACTTAATCTTTGTAGAGTCCATAGGGTTTGATGTTTAGAGTGGTCTTGCTACAGTGCACCTACATGTGCTTTTTGCAACCATTTTTCATACTCATCATCATCTACACAACAAGCTAGTATGCCGTGATTGGTGTGCTTATACACAATCCATGCAATTATGTGATATTTTTGAGATCTCAATACTTGTTTATCTTTGGATTTGAGTATGGGATGCTTGGATCCAAAGGCTGGAATAGGCACCATATTCTTGGCACGGTCAGGCACTACTTCCAGATTGAACAAACAACCATCAAGAAGTTCATCTGATACTTCTTTAGGGCACTCTCGTAAAGTTAGTCTAGAAAGGTGATCTTCCCTAAGGTGAGTCTTACCTTTCCTTACCACAATCTCAAAGTCGTATTCCATTAGTAAGAGGAACCATCTTACTCATCTACCTGTATTCCAAGCTTTGGTCACTAGCTAAAGTAGTGCTTGATGGACTGTAAAAAAATTAAACTTATTTGCAAGCAAATAATGTCTAACATTTCTAACCACAAATACCATGCCTAATCGAACGAGAGGCCAAAAAGTACCTCGTTTTTGCTAGTCTTGACGTAAGAACAAAGCATTAAATTAAGCTATTATTTGTTCTTTAATATAAGAACAAGCGCAGCTCCCATGGTCAAGGAGTGGGAGTGTCTCAAAAGGGTCATCTCACTCAATTTTTAGATCAATTTAAAGCAAGATATTCTCATAGCTTGCTAGTACAATGCTCTACTACCCACAAAAATGGAATTTGAGTAGCTTTTTTTAATGCAAAATCTCAGAGGAAATATGTTCCAAGAGTTTTGAAAATAGGCCCAAATCTCTTTAAAAATCTCCAGCCCACTTTGGGAGAAGAATTAAGAACTATGATAGGTAGTCCCATTTGGATATAACAAGATTTTCCTACTACATGATAAGCAATTGAGGGATGGATCCCTCATGAAGGGGACGATATGTTGATGGGCCTTTAGTATATCTAAGTGTAACTTTCTTGTTGCTTCCTCCTTTAAATATTATTGAAAGCCTTTTTTGTTAGTAAGGCAAATGAGAGTTACATTCTGGTATGCTCGCTCTGTTAGATAATTTTCTAGCTTTATTTTATTTAAATATTTATTTATGATCATATTAATTTTCTCTTGTAAAAAAGAAACCATCTTTAAAACATGCCAGTATCATTGAAATCAAACCAATAGGCATAGTTTTTTTTATCGCGTGATAACTATTAAAATTGCAATTAAAATTCATAGTACATAACTAAGTTGCTTTGGAGCTCATTATATTTATCAATTATATCTTTATTTGGAAGTTTTTCATGAGTGTGGATTCTCACTAAGGCAACTCTAAACTCCCTTTTGGGCCATGTAAGAATTTCCTAATTTTCCCCAATTTTGCACTATATTTGAATGAAATATTATAAATCAAGGCATTATTTTATTCTTTATGTAGATTGTACAATGAATACGTTATGTTATTTTTTCTTTCCAATGCTACCTTTTTTTGGAAGGTGGTATTATTTTTAATTATTTTTGCAACCATGCATGAATCTAAAAATGATTTCCTTTTATTTTCATGATCATTCCTCTCCATTTATCCAAGTAATTGAAGTCCAAACTAAAAAGGTTTTGTTCTAGGTATTCCCTCTAGGAGTCTACCACAAAAGGTTTCATGGATTTAGGCTAGTCAAAACCCCATAAGAACTTGTGGCATAAGCACAAAGAATCACAACCTAAACAATGTCCGTAGGAAAACAGACAACCCATCATCTCCATATTGATCTTGAAGAGGATCATGCACCATTGTAGAAAAACAAGAAAGGCTAGCATCAATCCACTAGACGTTTAGAGGATGATACAAGAAGGACTTTGACACATTGATATTTACTTCGCTAGAATGATTTACCCACCTTCCCCTTAACTCAATCAACACCTCCCTTTTCAATGAAGGGAAGGTTCCTAGCTCCTCATAGCATGTCATTTTTTTTGGATGGCATTGCAATGCTTCTCTTTACGTGTTCTTTGCAGACCTATAGAAAACCATAGAGAGTAGAGAATGAACATTTTATTGAGTATTAATCTTCTCAAGTAAAATGCGCTTAGTGGCTAAGCATTCACAAATAAAGTGATACTGCACCTCAATGTGCTTGCCTTTGCATGATAGACAAGGTTCTTGGCAAATGCAATAGCAGTTAGACTATCACTAAGTAAACAAGGTACATGCTAAAGTATGCCCATGTCACGTGCCAATCTAGAAAGCCAAAATGCTTCATTACATGCCTCATTAGTTGCAACATACTTTGCTTTTGTATTGGAAATAGTTGTGCATTCTTGAAGTTAAGACCTCCTAGTAATAACACTACTAGTGAACTGAAAATTGTACGCTAGAATAAACTTTAGATTGTCTACATAACCAACATAGTGAGAGTCAATGTATTGAATAATAGATGCATTACCTCTACCCAGTCATAGACACATATCCTTAGTGCCACACATATATCTCAATATTATTTTGAGTGCTTCCCAACGCTTAGAGATATATTTCCCCCCATCTCTTGTGCTTGTCGTCTGTGATAGACCCTTATTCTAGAGGATAATCGATGTAGTACTCGAGAATGTTTGTTGCTAGTTCATGATCATGTAGTCTTAATCCTTTTGCCAGATTGAATTGGAATGCATCCCAATTGATGGCACTGGGAATATCTGGCTGTGGAGTCATGTAATATTCAGAATACATTGCCACCTTGCATGAGAAAAATTCAGATTTTCATGTCCTACATCTAAATCACTATGCGATCTTCATGAGTTTGTTCGATATCCTCTACTTGTTTAAGCCATGGAGGGCATGGGGCCTCAAATGTCTCTTGTTCCTCTTCGGAGATGGAATAGGTTGAGGCTCTTAGTCATCTTCAAAACTTCGTTCCACCAGAATATGTACAACTTCCTTTTCTTTTGGAGCCTCTAGGAGAGATGGAGGTCGTTCATATTGGAGTAACCTAGTTTGCAATTCGACAATTTGTTGTTGCAGGGCCCTTAATGTAGTAGAGTTTGATACTTTTGGAGTTGATGATTGGAATCAAATTGGAGCAACTTTAAGTCTTGACTCCTTTTGTTGCTGGAGTTGTGTCAATTCTTCAGATAATTTATCATGTGCCTCCAATAAGTGCACATAATCTTCCAGGATGGTGTGGATGTTTTTAGGGGGAACTGCTTGGAATTTGGATGGACTTATCAGTGCACCTGGTGTGTTCTCTATAGCAGTTGCTAGATTCTCTTGATTATGTAATTGCAAGCATTGATTCTCTTCCTGAGCAACCACTAAATGCCTTCGTAGTAATGCCATGTTGCACTGAAGTTTGGAGTTACATTCCATTTGTGTGCAAAGATGACCTTCAATGATTTGCATGGCTTCTAGTTCTAGTTCTTGGAGCTTTACATCAAGTGTGCTATGAGCTTCTTGTAATGTGTGAAACTGATCATGGAGGTCTTTGTTGTTTGCTTCAAATGTCGTGATGTGTTGTTGTAGCTGTTCAGAGAGAGGTTATAGCATGTTGTTGCATTCCTCAAGCCTATGATACTCTATCCGGAGTTGTGTCATACATTGTATCATAGATTTGAAAGCATTATCTACAAGAGTCGATGCAATTTGTACATGTATTGATGCAATAGGGAGGGGCTAGGAATGGGAAGTGTGAGTGCCGTTTCTAATGAGGAAGTGGGTGCAGGTGAAGTTGGTGGAAGGGGAATGGGAGATGGTGGAACTGTAGGGAGAGGGAGAGGTGTTGTGGGTGGTGATATGTCCATGCTATAGAATGTGGAAGTGTGTGCCATGTCTACCATATACATAGGGATGGTAGGTGGTGTGCACGTGGTGGTAGTTGTTAGCACTGAAGGTCAAGAACGAGGTGCAAGAACATATCAAAGAAGTGGACACACAAGAAGAAGGAGCAAGTAGGGAGCTCCAAGAAGTAGATGTCAAATGTTCACAAGGAATCCCTATAACAATAGTGATTTTCATCACTAAAAGCCATTGTAAATACCATTTCGTGTTTTTGTAACTCCATTTTGTTCAAGCCAAGGAGTCCTTGAGCTTAAGGAGTATCAGAAGTATCATCCTACCAATTTTCAAAAAACTATAAAAAGAGCTAGAGAGCTCATTTTTGGGTTGGCTTGTTAGAGAATAGAGGTTTTGTAAGAGAGTTCTTATGCAATTGAAGCTTTCCATTGTTCCTCTCTTTGATCTTGTGTGCATGTGTGTGTATGAGTGTGCATGCTAGTGTGCTTCTCACTCACACATTTATGCCTTCACATGCTCACGGTCTTCATACCAGTCCTCACGTCTCCTTGGATTGACAAGTAAACGAGGTGGTGCTTACGCTTGAGCTACACCAAATTTTGGCATCGTTGCCGGGGAGAGAGCTTTGAGGACGCGTGTTGTGATGGTAAGATCGTGGATTTGTGACATTGGAAGGTAAACAATAGTCATTTTTTGATATTTTTCTAATTTTCGTTCTCCATCTTCATCATCACCATCTTCATCTTCATAGAGTTTTTTGTTTTTGAGTGCATTTTTACCATTTTCACATCATTTATCATGTGAGGGAGTGCAAGAAAGAGCTAGAAAGTGCTTGCGAGTGCATGCATTTGTGTTTTTCATGATTTTCTACAAATTTTGGGCTCGGTGTAAAAATTCAAAATTCCCGCTCAAAAGCTCAAAAAATCGTGACTTTCTCAAAAAATCTCAATTGTCAGGTGAATTCCAATTTTTTCCCGCCTAAAATTTTTTGAGAAAATCGTGATTCTTTGAAAGTGAGAAAATCTTGATTCTTTGAAAGTGAGAAAATCGTGATTCTATGGACTTGTGCATATTGAGAAATTCACGATTCTCTGGACTTAGAAAATTTGAGAAAATCGCAATTCTCTGGAAGAAATTTGTGATTCTCTAGACTTGAAGAATTCTCAATTCTCTGCTAGAAGTTTGCGATTTCCTGGACTTTGTGATTTTGAGAAAGTCGTGATTTCTTGCAAGAAATTCGAGATTCTCTGCTAGAAACTTGTGATTCTTTAGAATTTAGCATTTTTGAGAAAATTCGCGATTTGCTAGAAGAAAGTGTTGATATATTTAGGTAGTGATGTGTGTGAACACACTAGGACCACCGGGGCACGTTTTTCCCTCTTTAGGAGGTTTTTTTCCCCCGGCTTGTATATACACCTATTGCCCTAATGGGCTACTTATCTTTGTACATTCTCTAGTAATACATTTAGTATTGTGTGTTTGTGCTCCAAGCTTCTTCTTCTTCCTTGTAATGTTCGCGTGATTCCGCAGACATCTATCTCCAACAATTGGTATCAGAGCAGGTCGTCACTTCATCTAGGGTGCCGTCGACACTCCTCCGTTTGCAGTCTCAGATTCGCACAAAATTTGGTGAGCATACTTAGGGTGTTTTTGAGATCAAAACTGCTTCGCTTTGTGGTGCCGAAATCGCGATCTGAGCTCGTTTTGGCCTCCGAACGCATTATCACAGTGCTTGTGTAGGCTATTTCATCTTTTCGTGCCAAAGGTATATACCAGTTTCTGTTCGCCAGTATAAGCATCTCGAAGTCTGCTACAGGTCTAGCAGAATTCGTTGGGGTAGTTCTATTCAACTTTTTGAGATACAATCAATTTTCTGCATCAAGGTATTTTAGTCACCAGCCATGGGTGAAAGCAGTGATGTATTCCGTATGTTGGCTGTTGAGGATAAGTTGGATGGTACCAACTACCCATTATGGGCTTATATGATGCAACATGTATTGATTGCAAAAGGATTGTGGAACATTGTGCAGGATGTTGAAAGACATCCTGTTACACCTCTGACTACAGGTACTGCAAATACAGGTGCTGGAGCTGATGAAGATGGTGTCGAAGATGATATTGCGCAGATTCCTGTTCGTGCTGTTGTTTCTGCTGCACCTACTATAGAGCAGATTCGTTGGGATGGCAGAGATGCCCAGGCACATGCATTGATAGCTTTGTCTGTCAAACGTGCCATTATTCCTCATATTCGCTCTTGCAGAACAGCTAAGGATGCTTGGGATACACTTACCACATTGTAGCAAGCTAGGAATGAGGCTCGTGTTACTTGCCTCCGAAAACAGGGGTAGTGAGCACATGAATGAAGGTGATTCTATGGACAGTTTCTTAACAAAGATCAAAGACTTGAAGGAACAATTGATTTCTGCTGATGAGGTTATACTAGATAGCTCACTTGTGCAGACCGTTCTGAATGGTCTTCTTGATTCATATCAAAGTTTTGCTTCTACTCTTCGGTTGATGATGAAAGGCAATCCAAATGCCTTGTCATTTGAGGAGTTAGTCTCTGTTCTGTTGCACAAAGATTAGTCCAGGCAAAAGAGGTCCATTATGCTAGTTGCAGATCAAGCTTTCCTGGCTAGTCAGAAGGGCAAAGGAAAATGGAGTTCTTCAACTAGTAAGCAGAAATCTACTAATTCTGCATATTCGAAGAAGGAAGATAAAGATGAGAAGAAATCAGAAAAGTAGAAATTGTTTTGTAAGTACTGTAAAGGGAATGATCATATCATAAAGAACTGTCCAAAACTGGCTGCTAAAGAGGCAAAGAAGAAAGAGGCTGGAATGGTTGTTGCAGAGGCCTCTACACCAAAAACAGAGTCTGCAAATCTTGTGCAGGAAGAAGAATGGGCGTTTACTACTGTCTGCAGTTTTGACCCATCTTCTCATGATCAATGCATGTCTGCAATAGACTCAATTGTTTTGTACTTTGACATTGGGGTGACCAAACATATTACATCGCAGCGCAATTTCTTCGCTTCACTCGAGCCTGCCCCTACAGGGAATACTCTTACATGCGCCAACAACTCCTCTTATCCTGTTATGGGAGTTGGTAAGATCATTTTGACTACTGCTAATGGTAGTTCTTTCACTTTGTCAGATGCTTTATTTGTGCCAGGGATCAAGAAGAATTTGTTATTAGTTTCTGCATTAGCCAAGATTGGCTTGGTTGTGAAATTTGTTGATGACAGATGTACAGTTCATGATCTGTCAAATGGCGATGTTATTATTGCTTCTGGTATTTTATGTCGTGGGCTATATAAGCTCATAGACTATGAAAGATCTAAAAATGATTTGGCATGTGCAGTAAATGATTCTCAGGCTATGTCAGATGCAAAGCTTTGGCATGCATGCTTTGGTCATCTTAATTTTGCTAGTTTGCTACGCCTGCAGAAATCTGAAATGGTGTCCTCTTTGCCCAAACTTGAAGCACCTCGAAAATATGTTTGTGAAGGCTGTATTTTGGGCAAAATGTAGTGTTCCTCCCTCTTTTGGAAATTACCTTTACTTCGTGACTTTCATTGATGATTTTTCCAGGCATGCATGGGTATATCCACTCAAAGTATAGTCCGAAGTGTTCATGTGCTTTAAACAGTTTTTGGGTTAAGAGTCAGGCTTTATCACATAGTTTCTGGCTTGAGACTGTCATCTGTGCAGCATATGTACTGAACAGGTGTCCCACTAAAGCGCTGCAGTCTATCACTCCATATGAGGCTTGGCATGACCGCAAGCCATCTGTTGCTCATCTGCGTGTTTTTGGTTGTTTGGCATATGCACTAGTGCCTGAACAACATCGCAAAAAATTGGATGATAAGGCAGTAAAATGTATTTTTGTTGGGTACAGTTTTGAAAGTAAAGGCTATCGTCTGTAGCATCCACAGACTAAACGCATTTTGGTTAGCTGTGATGTTGTCTTTATGGAAGATGCTATTCAGCCATTACTTTCATGTACTAAGGAGACATCTGTTAGCTCCAAAGACATGTATGATACTTTGATGCCTCTTTTTACAGGTGGACAGTCTAGTGTTGGTCCTATGAGGCAACTTCTCAGCCTTTACAAGTTTCATATGATGATGCAGATCATTCCATTTCTGATGCAGATTTACATGATGTACTTGTTGATGAGAGAGCTGATATTGAGAGGCAAAAACTATGCCAAAATGGCTGGTGCAGACTTTGCGTGACAACAAATTAGATGCACCTTTGTGATATCGTACTCGTTCAGGCTCTCATAGTGCCTCCTTTGCATCAGATTGCTATGCTATGGCTATGTCTAGTCTCTGTGATGAGAATGAGCCTGTTTCTTTTGATGAAGCACAAAATTCAGAAAATTGGATGGCTGTTATGCAATCTGAATATGATGCTATAATGAAGAATGGTACATGGTCTTTATGTGACTTGCTTCCTGGCAAGAAGGCCATTGGCACTAAGTGGGTATATAAGCTAAAGCGTAAACCTGATGGTACAGTTGACAGGTATAAGGGTAGGCTTGTTGCAAAGGGTTATGCGTAAGAAAGAGGCATTGATTTTGATGAGACCTTTGCACCTACATGCCGTATGACCACTGTTCGGAGCATTTGTGCACTTGTAGCCCATCATGGTTGGAATGTACATTAGTTGGACATTAAAACAGCATTTCTGAATGGTGACTTTCATGAAAAAGTGTATGTTTTTCAGCCCCCTGGCTTTGTGCAAAAAGGGCATGAAAACCAGGTGTGCTGGTTAAAGAAGGCATTATATGGTTTAAAGCAAGCACCACGTGCTTGGTATGAGAAGATACATGCCTATCTGGTTGCACATGGTTTTGAGAACAGCCCAATTGAAAGCACCTTATATGTTAAGCATGCTAATGATGTGCTTCTGATCATTGTTGTCTATGTTGACGACATGCTGCTCACTGGTCCTATTGAGAAGCATATTGCTGATTTCAAGGCTGATTTGCATGCCTCATTTGAGATGTCTGATTTGGGGCATTTGCATCCCTATGTGGGCAGTCAGTCTATGCAAGTTGATGGTGGAATGGATTTGTGTCAATCGAAATATATTGACACATTATTGCAGTGTTTTGGCCTTGAAGACTGTAAGCCTATTGCCACTCCTATGGAGACAGGTTTACGATTGAGTCTTCATGATGTTGGAGATGCATTTGATGCTATTCTCTATCAGCAGGCTGTTGGATGCCTGATTTACTTATGCATTACTCGACCAGATATTCAGTTTGCTGTCTCACAGATGAGCAGGTTTATGCATTGCCAAGGAGTCACGCATTGGAAGGCGGTTAAGCGCTTCTTTCGCTACTTGAGTGGTACTCGGCTACTTGGGTTGTTTTATCCCAAGGATGGATCACTACCACCACATTTGCATGCTTTTTCTGACTCAGATTGGGCTGGTTGCTATGACACTTCTGTGTCCACCAATGGTTTTTGCTTCATGCTTGGTAGCTCATGTATATCTTGGTTGAGCAAGAAGCAGCCTACTGTGGCCACTTCCATTTGTGAGGCTGAGTATAGGGCAGCTTTCATAGCAACTGTTGAGTGTGTGTGGCTTAGACGCCTTATGGCTGATTTGGGTGTTGGCCAGTCTTCTGCCACCACCATCTTCGCTGACAGTCAAAGCGCATTGGCAGTTGCGAGGAACCCTATGTTCCATGCTCGCACTAAGCACATTGAGGTGCATTATCACTATGTCAGGGAGAGGTTCTCTGCTGGGGAGATCAACTTGGCATATGTGCCCACGCAAGAGAACATTGCAGACCTTTTTATGAAGGCTCTACCTAGGGAGAAGTTTGAAGCTTTCCGCAAAGCTTTGGGCTTCCTTCCTTTTGTAGAGTGATTTCCACATAGCTTGGCACTTCGTTATACATGAGTGCCAGCTGCTTGTTCACTGCATGACTCCCAGGGGGGATTTGTTGATATATTTAGGTAGTGATGTGTGTGAACACACTAGGACTGTCGGGGCACTTTTTTCCCTCTTTAGGAGGTTTTTTTTCCCCCGGCTTGTATATATGCCTATTGCCCTAATGGGCTACTTATCTTTGTACATTCTCTAGTAGTACATTCAGTATTGTGTGTTTGTGCTCCAGGCTTCTTCTTCTTCCTTGTGTTGTTTGTGTGCTTCAGCAGACATCTATCTCCAACAAAAAGTCGCGATTTCTTGGAAGGAAGTCACGATTTCTTGTAAGAAATTTCCGATCCTCTGCTTGGTAGATTTTGAGAAAGTCGCGATTCTTTGGATTATGGATTTTGAGAGAGTTGCAATTCTTTGGTTATTGCACTTGTAAAAAACACGACTTTTTGGCTACCTAATTTGCAAAAAATCGTGATTCTCTAAGAGGTCCTATTTGCCTGTTTTGACCCACATAAGTTTGACATGGACATAACTTTCTCATACAAAATCCGTTTGTTGTGATTTTGGGTTTGTTGAAAAGCCCATTTAGAGTACTAAAAAAACATTGTGGATTTATGGATATAATTTTGAAGTTGACTGTTGGAACTGAAGGACTCACAAGGCAAGGAAGCTCACGAAGGGAGTCAGAGAGGAGAGAAGGCACAAGCAGACAGGGTAGTCAACGACGATCTGGCAAGTAGGCCAATATTTTTTCAGGACACTAAAGCATATCGAAGGGGTGGACACACAAGGAGAAGGAGCAAGTAGGGAGCTCGAAGATATGTATGTCAAATCGTTAGAAGAAATCCCTACAACAATAGTGATTCTCATCACTAAGAGCCATTGTAGATACCATTTCATATTTTTGTAGCTCCATTTTGTGCAATCCAAGGAGTCCTTGAGCTTGAGGAGCATTCGAAGTAGCTACCTGCCAATTTTCATAATTTTTAGACTTCGTTTGAGTCTTCAAATAGGCTCTAGAACCTAATTTTTAACTAGGCCGGACACTAGGTCTGGACACGGCCAAAACCTAGTCAAAAACTATAAATAGAGCTAGAGAGCTCATTTTTGAGGTTAGCTTGTAATTGATCTAAACTTGTATGAGCACTTTTGAAGTAATCTAAAAGAACTCCATTGTCTCTCTCTTTGTCTTATCTTGAGTGCGTGTGTGTGTGTATGTGTGTGCATGTTAGTGTGCTTCTCACTCACGCACTTGTGCCTTCACTTGCTCGAGGTCATCATACCATCCTCACGTCTTCCCAGATTGAAATTAAAGGAGGTGCTACTCATCACTGAGCTACACCAAATTTTGGAACTGTTGCCGGGGATTGAGCTTTGAGGACGAGCGTGTGATGGTAAGACGTAGATTTGAGACGTTGGCGTTGTAGGTAATTTCTTCACTCTTCTTATTTTTCTCTTTCTTACCTCACCACCATCATCACCATCATCATCCTCACCATATCCGATCTCCATCTCCATCATCGCGAAAATTTTCAGTTTTTGATCATATCACCTTCTCCACCTCATTTCCCTCATTCCACTTGTGAGAGAGAGCGAGAGAGTGATATTGTGTGCGTTGTTTTTGCATGTTTCTTGAGCTTTCTTGCAGGTACTTGCTGCATCATCATCTCCAGCACTCCGTCCAGGTATAAAACATCATGAAACTGTCTCTGTGTCGCAGACCTCTGTCGATCGCGATCGACAGAAAAATCGCCCATTTGGTAAAACAAAGTGCACCACCATAATCTACATGATGAGCACATTCTAAATCACCAAAAACAGTTAAAAAATTCCGTGTTTCTCTGTCAATCGCGACCGACACCATCGATCACGATCGACAGCCATGATCGACAAGATCTGTCAATCACGACCGACATACCCTGTCAATTGCGACCGACAGACCCTTTCGATCACGACCGACAGGCCCCGACGGACACCTCTGTCAATCGCGATTGACAGACCTGTCGATCGCGATTGACAGGCTTTTCGGCCAAAATTTTAGGGTTAATATTTCCAAGTCTTTGGGGTAATTTTGGGCATACTTAGTAAGCTGTTCGTGATTTGTGAGGTCCCTACACATGTAATCTTGAGAAAAATCATGAGAACAGTTAGCTTCTTTGAACCCCGTTTTAGCACCAGAACCCTGAACTGACATAACTTTCTCATACCAGGGGGAACAAAACCAGGGGATCTCTAGAATTGTTTTCCATAAAGACAAAAGGCTAATTGGTATCTAAGTTACATGAATGAAAGTGCTTGGTTCTGTCCTTTGAATTTAAGTCTTGAGCTAATCTTGGGACTGATACAGGTCTATTGAGAGCATCCAAAGCAAGGGCTTTGTGCAAGCTTGAGAATCGGGGTATTCGAGCACTAAAGAACAAGGGATCAACAAGGAAGGTCAGAATATTCTCAACTCCCTTTGTCAATTCCTAGCTTATGCTAAGTTCGAGTAGTGCTAGGAGTAAGTCAGGACACGATAGGCACGTGACAAGTCAAAGACTATCTAAGAAACCAAGTTCAAGAGATAACCTATGTGTGACCGAGAACTTTAAGGGAAAAGACTTAACGTGGAACGATCAACTTCAAGTGCGGAAATTAACTCAAATGCTCCTGACAACGTGATATCAGACAAGAGTATAAACACGATAATCAACATAAGAAGGAATCAAGTAATTGGTACAAAAGAACTCAGCAACGAGGTTGTACTTTGGGCAAAAATTGGGCTACTTAAATAGGCATATGAACCTTAGATCAGGACGGCATCTAGTAAGGGATAGACAAAGTCTTAGGTCTTCAGAGGCTAGCGTTAATCATACTGCTAGGTCTTGGGCCCAACAGTTGAGCCACCACTCGCATTACCCTAGCTCTGAGACTAGTGAATCAGAGATGTCTCAAGGTATGGAGAGACCTGCGGGGAGTTCAGGTGTGCCACATTTGTATAGGGTGGAAGGCCCCTACAAGACGCAGCTGGAATACCTTAGGACCAACCGATTAGGTGCTAGCATCTACGAGGACGGCCTAGGAAGATCCATGGTCCAGATTAAAAACCCTGAACAATCCATCGGAATAGAACACCCAGCTGTAGAGTTTGAAAATGGAGCATACTTGGACAAAGAAGGAACCATATACGTAGTCACCAGTCACCCAGATAGGACAGACGAATTCGGAAATGTGATCCCAGAAGCGGACTTAGGTGACCTGGAGCAAGGAAACATGGGTATAGAGCCTAGGACCCCTCGAGGAAAATCTGTTCTTACTAGAATCCTCAATCCAGAGTGGATTCCCCAGGATAATAAGAGCATAGATCTGCTCCTAAATCAAGAAACCGATGAAGCCTTTTGGAGGTATAAATCAAATAGGCCAAGTGATGTAGGGTCAATCCTGATCTATGAGTTCAAAGATCCTGATAGCCCAGGCAGAGTGACCTACTAAGATCATGTTTCAGAGAGGATCTTTGTGGTTACAGAACATGGCAGACATGCTTATACTTGGAAGGGTGAATTTGTTTTCCCCCAACCAAGATTGAACGTGTCCTATGGTCACCCTAGAGCTGGAACATCCCAAGCTCAGGGAACTCAAAGAGACAGAAGTAGAGATAGGCCAGAAGTATGCTTTGCCAACCCAGGGGCAGAGAAAAAACGAGGGCGGAAACAAATAGAGTAGAACCTGAGGTACTTAGAGCTCCCAGGAATCAAAGAAATGCGGATGAGTTCCCTCTACCACGACCTAGAGAGCACACAAGGACTTTGAGACCGACCCAGCTAGTTGGTCCATGAAGAACTACTTCGATGGCACTGGAGATCCATACAATCATGTGGCTGAGTTTAGGCAAGTCTTGAGAGCTGAACAAGTTGAAGATTTGTTCACGCAGTACAATGCCTATGGTCTAACCCTTAGGAACGCTACCCTGACATAGTTTCAGCCACTAAACAAGAGGCAGTTCAGGAGCATAGACCAACTTCTAGAGGCATTCATTATCGAATGCTCTAAAAGTGGCATAAGACATAACACTTCCTCGCTGATTCACAGCTTCAAGCAAACCCCTCAAGAAACCGTGAGACTTGCTGGAAGAAGATTTAGGCAATACCTAGAGAGATGCCCTGTCCCTGAGTTGCCCACACCAGCTAAGCAAGTGGCTTTATACTTGGATGGATTGCTAAGTACCAAATTGAGATCATATGTGTACTTGAAGGACCCTAGGACCATAGAAGAGTGTGTACATATATGCATTGACATTGAGGATAACCTAGGGGAAGAACTAGAGCTTTCCAAAATCTACAAAGACTCAGATAGTGCCTCTAACCTCTCTTCCTTGCAATCCACATCAATTGAGGAACTTGCAGAGAAAGTAGCTCAGAAATTAGGTGTCACAAGCAAACAGATCCCAAGATTTGCCCCGGTGAAAAGATGCTATACTTGTGGAGATGACCATATGGCAAATGTATGTCCCATTATGGCTCAACCCCAAGTAAATCCTAGTAGCCAGTACTGCACCATAGAACGAAGATACACAAATCACTCCGCACAAGACTGCCCATACAATAAGCAAGCGGTTAGGCAAACCTACCCTCAGCCATACCCTCAACAAGGCAGATATTAGAGTCAATACCCATCACAACAGTATACTAGGCCTCAGCAAAATTACCAACCGCAACATCAGGCCCAACTGAGACCCCAGCCAGTGCTAGCACAACAACCACCTGCTCCTACTAATGTGATTCCGGTAAAGTATGTTGCTGCAGAAGAAAACATGAATAGAGCTATAGTCCCAGTAACACCATTGCTTTCAGAAAGTGATCCCAGTGACCATAGCTTTGATTCTACACATGTTGATAGTCCCTAGGCTTACTACATGCAGTCTCCTGAACATGGTGAGTCCTACTACAATGAGGAACCAAGTGAACCTAATTGGGAGCCCGAATATACTAATGTCATGTACGCAAACCCCAACTCTAGACCTCAACCTAGGCAAGTAAGACCCCCATTTCCTAGAGGACCATGCTACAGATGTCAGGGAGATCATCTCATTCGTGATTGTCCCTTGCCTCCACCTACACAACCCCAGTCAGTGACGATTCACGGCTATTGCCAGGAGTGTGGAAAGGAGCATCTCTTACGAGACTGCCCAAAGAATCCTAATAATATGCCAAAAATCACTCCTATCAATGTTGTTCGGTTAGTTGTAGACTCCACAGGAAGTGTGACTTCCACTACACCAGTGCAAGTGATCACTAGAGCCCAAGCCTTGCAGCAGAACCAAAGTGTAGGCTAGGAAAAGAGCCTAGATGTTAGTGAAACGGAGAGCATGACAAAGAAGAGGACTAGAGCTTGGAGAGATAGTCGTGAAGGAATGAAAAGGCAATGGGCAAAGAAAATGAGTGAACTTGAGGAAAGTCTAAGAGAAACGAGAGCCAAGATAACCGAACTCACATCTCAAACTCCCTCTCACACTACCCCACCTCCACCATTCCCAACTCCATCCGACCCGCCACCTTCCAACCCGCCTCACCTAATCCCACCACCCCCTAGAGTAGGATCAGTCCTAGCAGATCCCACTCCCGAGGACCTAAACATGATGCTTAAAGCATATCAGGCCAGAATCCAAGATGGGCCAAACGTAAGTGATCATGGAAAGTGCTACCCTAGAGCAGAATTAGAGCTTGAACGAACTAAAATTTGTGCTAAGATGGTGGAGTTGGCTCAAACCATGTTTGAAGCCAGCCGCCTTTTTAACATATCTAGCTCAGCCAAGACGCAACTGCACTTTGAAGGACTGTTAGAAAGAATAGAGAGGCTAATTGCACAATCAGAAAAGGAACCCGCCTCTCAACATAAGGACAAGGCAAGTGAAAGGGCAGGTCTTCCTGCCCAGGAAGCCTATGTGCCTAACTCTACGGAGCCAGACACATCATCTTCTATGAATCGGTTCACACCATAATTCCTACGCGAGATTCAAGAAGACAAATGGGCTAAAGAGAGTGAAGTCCCTCCTCCCATTGAACTTGTGGATGATGCACACGACCAATTTCCACAAGAAATCCCATCCATTTATGAGGAGGAGGAGAGCACCCAATCTCAGGAAAGATTAGACTTTGAGTCTAACTCTCTGCAAGAATTACCCCACTTCACAGGCCCAGGGAAGCTAAGTCTACTTGTATGAGAGCACCCACAGTCATGGTACGAAATGAGGACTTAGTCATACCTAGGAACACAGAGGTAGTGAAAAACACTAAAGTACAGTGCAACCTCACCTTAGAAGAGCTACTCAAAGTAAGGCCAGAGCTATGGAAACATGTAGCCAAATACCAGAGATAGCAAAACCTGGTTCCCAGGTAGGATCCCAGAGAACAGTGCCAGAAATACCATTGGACAAGATAGGGGACATGAGTGAGGGCGAAGAGGGAAACACATATCTTCCTATCACCCATCAAGGATACACCACCAAGGCCATTCTAGACTCAGGTGCAGGAGTTGCAATTGCTACCACTTCCCTATGGAAGCGTTGGGGCAAGCCAGCACTCAGGCCCACAAGGATGAAATTGCAAATTGCCGATGGTCACATAGAGAGACCCTTAGGGCTGTTAGAAGGAATAACTCTCACCACTTGTGGTGTTGAGTTCGAGCATACATTTGCTATATGTGATTGTAGCAAAAATCATGCCTATGAAATGATCTTGGGACGACCCTTTATGCGACAGTTGCAAGTGGTATAGGACTGGGGAACCAATTCCTTGTACCTGCAACACTTAGGTGTTACGACCAAAGTGAATCTCAAAGATTACTCTCATAGAGATGTCCCTCCTATCCAATGGAACCCCATCCATAGAGCCAAAGATGATACGGAATCGGTGCATTCCATAGGATCAGGATCCTCATGGATGCATGAAGACACCTACTTATGGATGTGCAAAGTAGTAGTAGAAGAAGAGAAGAGAGAAGAAGCCAGAGAGATGGGTGCAAAAGAAACACATAGATCAATTCAAGACCCAGCCTATGCACCTGTAGTCTTTCCTGACGAAGAATTTGAACCCCATGGCTGGGCAGAGATCCTAGCAACAATGGATGTAGCCATCAATGAAGAACAATGGACACCTCATTGTGATGAAGATGGCTATGACATTTCAGTCTTCTCCATAGAGCCAATCATGGGAGAGGCAGTGTTAGAAGAGTGTGAACCTAGCACTGATGCATTTGAGGATGCAAGTGACTCCGACCTAGAGTCAATCATTATGGACCCACCTTTTGCATCAGATGAAGACTACTTCTATGAAGTAGAATTTCAACCCCAGAGGCATGGAGAGCTTACAAATGATGTAAGGCTAGCCACACATGTGACCTCGAAGGAAGAAGGAAAGAAAAGAAAGAAGAGAGAAGTCACACCAGAAAAGGAAGAATCTTTATTTGAGGTCCCGAAAAATTTTAAGAAGTATGAGATAGATGACAGGAGAGTCATGATCAGAATGCCTAAAGGAGAGGCGCAATCAAGGGAGGCCTATGATAACAAAGAAACCACCAAGAAAATAGTGGTAGCCGTGGAAGAAGGAGAAGAGAGATGCACGTACATAGGCCATGACCTGACGGAAGACGAAGAGCACGAATTGATAGCCTTGCTAAGAGAATACAGAGATGTATTCGCTTGGAGTTACAAGGATTTGAAAGGCGTGGACCTTGACATATGCTCACACACTATCCCCATGACCTCAGATGCCAAACCTTCTAAGCAAAAGCCATACACATATAATGATAATTATGCTGCTAAGATCAAAGAGGAGATAGATAGACTGGTTGAAGCTGGATTCATCTATGAAATTGAGCACACTGAGTGGGTATCCCCCATCGTAGTGGTGCCCAAGAAAAATGGAAAGCTGCATGTATGCATTAACTTGAAGAAGGTCAATGCAGCCACAATTCGAGATAACTATCCGCTTCTTATCACAGAACATCTCTTAGAAAGAGTAGCAGGCAAGGAAGTGTACAGCTTCCTTGATGGATTTTCGAGCTACAATCAAGTAGCCATAGCTCCAGAAGATCAACATAAGATGGCTTTTGCCACTGAATGGGGCATTTTTGCCTTTAGAGTAATGCCATTTGGGCTTACCAATGGACCCGCTACCTTCCAGAGGCTGATGTGCCACGTATTTAAAGAGTTCTTGAGGAAGAATTTAGAAGTCTATGTTGATGACCTCTGTGCTCATTCCAACATTAGACAAACCCATATTCCTGAACTCAGACAAATCTTTGACAAATGTAGAGAATATCAAGTCTGCCTGAACCCAGAAAAGTGTGTTTTTATGGTTAGGCAAGGCAAGATTCTAGGACACATAGTGTCAAAGAATGGCATATCCACTGATGAAGAGAAAGTGAGAGCCATAGCCGAGTTACCTAGGCCAAAGAATGTCAAGGAAGTACAAGCTTTCATGGGGCATTGTGGTTATTACCAACAGTTTATACACATGTATGCCATCATAGCAAAGCCTCTGTATGGACTTTTGACTAACTTTGAGTGGACTGATGAATGTGAGAATTCCTTCAATGAGCTTAAACGACGATTATGTTCAGCACCAATCTTGACCACACCAGATTGGAATAAGCCTTTCCATGTTCATGTAGATGCATCCAATTATGCTATTGGGTGTGTACTCGCGCAACCTACCGGTGAAGGTAATATGGATCTCCCAATTGCCTATGCTAGTAGACAATTGAATGCAGCTGAACGAAATTATGCCACTATGGAGAGAGAAGGACTAGGCATGGTATATGCGGTTAAAAAGTTTAGACATTACTTGCTTGCAAATAAGTTTAAATTTTTTACTGACCGTCAGGCACTGCTATATCTCGTGAACAAGCCCTGCAATACAGGTAGATTAGTAAGATGGTTTCTCTTGCTAATGGAATATGATTTCGAGGTTGTGGTAAGGAAAGGGAAGACTCACTTGAGAGCAGACCATCTCTCTAGGCTCACATCTGGAGAAGCCCCACAAGGAGTGTCAGATGACCTTCCTGATGCTTACTTGTTTAATTTGGAAGTGGTGCCGCAGTGGGCCAAGTCATTAGTGCCAGTATTGACATACGGGCCTAACCACCCAGTAATAAACACACAAGATAGAGAGGTAGTAAAAGCCCAAAAGTATCACATCATGGCAGGAAGTATGTACAAGCACACACATCAAGGAATCTTGGCTTGTTGTGTGGAAGAGGATGAGTACGCTAAATGGTTGCAATTAGCACATGTAGGTGCATTAGAGCAACACTACTCAAAGCAACGAACCTTACAGACACTAAGGAGACTCGGAGTGCATTGGCCGACTATGGAAGCTGATGTCCAAAAGTTGTGCAAGGAGTGCCCAATCTGCTGCACTAAACCACCTGTGGAACATGCCACTCTTTATCAAGTGTCCATAGTGCCAGATTGGAGTGAACCATTAGTAGCCTTCTTGAGGACGAAAACATTCACTCCAGACATGACTTTGGCTAGGAAAAGGAGTTTAGAACAAGAAGCCCTGGATTACTCACTCATTGGTAATAATCTATACAAGCGTGGTAAAGATGGTTACCTGAGACTATGTGTCCATGAGAGTGAATATCTCAAGATCTTGGAAACTGCTCACCAAGGTGTAGCAGGAGGACACTTTGGACCAGATCGGATGATCAAGGCAATACTATTTGCGGGCTTCTGGTGGCCGAACCTTCACATCGATGCACATACCTATGTGAAACGGTGTGATGTTTGTTAGAGAACTCAGTATCCTATACGCAAAGATGAAATGCCACTGAAACCTATGATGGGTGGACGTGCATTCTCTAAGTGGGGAATAGACTTTGTAGGTCCTAATAATCCCCCAGCTAAGGGTTCCCATGCAGAGTATATCATTGTTGCCACGGACTATCTAACCAAGTGGGTAGAGGTAAAAGCCACAACGAAGAACGATGCTCAAACAACAGCTAAGTTCTTATTTGAGAATGTGTTCACCAGATACGGGTTACCTATAGAGCTAGTCAGTGACAGAGGCACTCACTTCTTGAATGAAGTTATTGAAAATCTGCTCCAAGAATTCTTGGTAGTACATAAGAAGTCTGCCCCCTATCACCCCTAAGCTAATAGCCAGGCTGAGAGCACAAATAAGATCTTATGCAATGTACTGACGAAATTAGTGAACAATAAACGCTCTGATTGGGACAAACAGCTACACCATGCTGTTTGGGCATATCGAGTCGCCTACAAAATGGTACTCCAAGCCACCCCCTTTCAGATGGTATTTGGCCAAAATGCAGTGCTACCGTTGGACTTCTTAATACCTACACTGAAAGTAGCACAATAGCATGAATGGACGGGTCATGAACTCTCCTCTAGACTGTTTGACCTTGAACAATTAGGAGAAACAAGACTGAGAGCGGCTGCAGGGATATATGCTGCTAAGAAACGTCAGAAGGCATACTTTGATGCCCACGTTAAGGATAAAGGTTTGAAGACAGGCGACCTAGTACTAGTATATACTTTGAAACAACATGCGAGGAAACTAGAGAAGAGAGGCTATGGACCCATGATCATTAATAGAATCTCAACAAGTGGAGCAGTGCAACTAGCCACATTAGAAGGCGATATTCTCCCGAGCTACATAAGCGGATGCAGAGTCAAGTTATATCAAGAACCTCTGACGGAAGAGATGCTAAGTCGACTCAACACTGCTAAGAAACGCAAAGAAGAAGAAAAACGAATTCGCGAAGAAGCTCAAGCAGAAGCATTGGAACGCATCCGGAGAATGAAGTTGAGAAGACAGGGTAGAGAGCAACCTAGGACAGATGCATATGCAGATCAAGGATATCATGTGGCTATGTGTGAAGTTTTAGGTGTTAGCTCTCATAGGATAATTGATCGACGTCCTTTTATAACCTTAGAGATAGGACAAGGAAAGGGTGCAAGGACTGAAAGAGCCTTGATTGACTTAGGTGCAGCCACTAGTGTTGTTAAATTTTCTTACTGTCAAAAGTTGAAATTAACTATCAATCCTATAGAAGCATATCTTATAGGATTGGGAGGTGTGGAAACCCCTTGCATGGGCGAGGTGGAACTTCCCCTCTATATTCAAGACGAAGCAATGACAGTCAAAGTACTAGTGTGCCAAGATGAGGACCTCACTGAGCCTCTTGTCTTGGGTTAGGACTGGATCTATGATCATGCAGTCAACCTAAACCTAAGGAGTGGACTTCTTCAGGCATGGGTAAATCATAGTCGAATTACCGTTGAATTGGAAAATGAGGCACTCAAGGCACTAAGTAAGGCACGAACTCCTGGTCCTTCCAGGGGCACACATGAAGTTGACAATGCTATTCTTGTCCAAAACTGTATGATGCAGAAAGAGGATTGTCTCAACAACGGAGTCAAGGATAAGACGGCACTCCCTTCTGTTCCAAAGGCCAGAGGGATGCAACAACCAAAGGCAGATCAAATACAGAAGGAGCAGAGTACCACCTATACTGGAGGCCAAAAGAACGTGCGAAACAGAATGTCTAAGCCGTTCAAACAAGTGTGGTTGCGGAAAGGCGAACACCCTGTTGCGACCACGCCAACCCCACGGTCAAAACCTCTTATTAGTAATCAACAACACGACACTAATAAGAAGTCTTTCATAAATTCTTCTGCGAAAGTAAAGTCTATTTGGGTACCCAAGAAGTTGATGAAGGCCGTCCAACAATCACGACAAATTTGGGTGCCTAAGGCTTGCTTGCGGGCTCAAATAGCTACACTAACGCCACACCCGGTACAACATGTTTCACTCACTCGAACATCTGATGCCCATTCTTACACATCACGCACGGACACATATTCTTCCATGAGCACAAGTAGAATCACTTGTAAATGGGTCCCTAAAAAGCCTCATTTTCAAGTAGATACTCCTATCAAACTCTCCAAAGTCTCCACAAAATCAAGATCAAAGCCCATCCACTGCATTTGGAAACCTAAAACTTGTAATAAACCCCCAGACCCCAGTTGTAAATCCATGCCCACCTACTAACTACATCACTCTCTCACTACATCATTCCACTTAGCTTCTAGGTCTACCCAATTCCTAACTACACGCACAAGCACCGAGCACTTAATAGCCTACTAATCTCTCCCGAACCTCACGTTAATGTTGTAATGGGGACAAAAATGATTCTATCTTGTCCTTTACAATGTTAACACCTGTTTATATATTCTCACAGAGTCAGCAGGCAAGAAGTAACATGACAGATACGGCAGGAACTAGCTCCCAGGCAGGCACCAGCCCCCAAGTCGTGGACATTGAAAGTCTTCTCGTTGAGGAGGAATTGAAGGAACGCCCAGTGGCATTGAGGGCATTACACGCCATACCGATTCAGAATCCTCCACAGGGGCACACAATGCCGGTCAGCAAAATCTCACATTGGTTCAGTGATGTGGCAAGATCTTTGGGTGAAGGCACTTACATGTGCGAGGCCGAGATAGAATTCAACGGGCGCTGGGGCACGTATCACTTCTTCACCAGGGAATTTGAGAGACTACAGAATAATGAAGGACTGAAACCTATATGGAAGAAGGCGGGACTCTACGATTACTTCAAATTCCAATTGCCAAAGCCCGACTTTCTAAGATGCTCATATTTGATTAGCACCCTCACTCCGAGCAAAGACAAAAAGGGATACAGCACCTTTGTCCTCCCATCTCTCACAAGGGGCAATGAGCGGAAGCGCTTCAGGTTGACTATCAATTTGGTGAGGGAAGCTCTAGACATGAAAGGTATGCACATTCCTACGAAGAAAGAGACTATGGTCCCCGACAATATGAAGAACAGGAATCTGACGAAATTAAAGGACATGGTTGCAATGACGCCTACAATTGCCATTCAGTTGCGAATGGTCATGCAGCATTTTGCATTTCCCGCTCAAGAGAGGTTCACAATGCCACCTAAGAAGATATGGTTTAGTCTGTATTTGGCCGACGCCTTCGATTTGACAATCAATATGCCCCACTGGATTATCGACCAAATCCACTTGGCTCATCAAAGGTGGTATAAAAAACAAAAGTCTATACTGTATGGATGCTGTGCTCTCACCCGGATTATGTATAGATGTTTGGCTTATGATGTGCCAGTTCAGAGGGCATTAATTTGGAAAAGGGTACAGGAATTCCAACGTAGACTATCAACCGTAGGACCGCCATCTAAGAAAATGAGAGGCGCAGTTCAGATGCCTTGTGCACAACCCCGCGGTGCGACGCTGACACCTGAGACAACTCCACGACTTCCTAGGCGAGTACAACCCTTCACTATCAGATTACCAAGACACAACATTGATGGACCGAATTTGGTGTTCCCACCTGTACCAACCGACCTAGAGTTTCCTCACGGATTCACATTAGAAGACCTAACTAATGAGGAGGTTGCCAAAATAATCGAAGCTGTTAACGCGGAAGTCGAGGCACAGCAAGCTAGTGGACAACAAACTGCTACAGACCAACCCCATCCCAGACAACCAGATGTCCTCAATGTGGAGGGTGAAGAAGAAGAAGAACAAGAGGAGGAACATGGTGGACAATCCGAGGAAGAAGAGGAGGAATATGATCAGGAAGCTCTACAAGTACTTGAGGGTGCCCCAGCTTATACGAAGGAATTGAAAAAGCTCTATGATACCATCAACAGGGTTCAAGAGCAACATAGACTCTCCCTCGCAGCACGAAAAGCTCTCATGAACCAAATCCTTGAGGAGGAAGGAGTAGACGAGCAATACCGTGCCACACTTGATATGATATATGATGCTTTAGGAGTACCTGAGATGGTGCATACCGCCCTTGCACAATCACGCAGAACGGAGCGAAGATATGGCAGGCGCCCCCCACGATCAGGAAAACAGATGAATGTATTAGTATCAGAACCACAAGGAACATCCACAACCACGGGCACTGCACACACCGTTCATGATACTGAGGAAACCCATACATCAAGTGCACCCTCGTCACCCCCTTTGCCACCCCTGCCTCCAACTCCACCACATTCGCCTCCCACTACCAGTGTAACCCCTATTGTCACCACCTCCGAGTCCACTACCCATACCGAAGCACAGACCGTCAGTCAACCTACACAACCCACACACCCTATCTCCACCTCTCTTGTCTATACGGCCACTGGCACAGTAATTCTAACCACAGCCACGGAAATCCCCGTTCCCCCGATCACACTTCCCGGCAGCTCGTATTCACAATTGCACACACCACTGTACACTTTCACCACTATCACCGCACCCACAATTCCAATATTCACAATCACTCCCACTACTGCATCCACTGTTGATTTTATGGACATATCACCCACCTCTGCACGTCTCCCTCCCCCCATACACCCACCATCTCCCATTCCTCCACCTAGCACTTCACCATTTTCCAGCACCACATCCACACTCCCATTCCCCTTCCCCTTCCCTTCTGCATTCAACACCCTTCCCTCACCCACCCCTATTAACAATGTATTTAATAATATGTATCAATGTATGTTGCAACTACAACAGCACTACCAGCATCTGGATAACCAACATACGAGACTTTTCCGAAGCCATGAAGAACTTCAAGAACGATTCATTGATCTAGAAAGGGAAAAGCGACTACTACAACAACAGTATGTCACTTTACAGGAACAACATGAGCAGTTAGTAGCCAATCCACCCCAATCAGATGCAGAAGAAAAACAACAAATGGATGATCTGCTACACTCCCAGATAGCAGAGAATCTCAAGCTTCGACGCAACCTGGCCCTTTTACGCAAACACATGTCTACTGCACTCGAGGAGAATAAACGACTACAGAAACAGAACGAAGAAAACTTGGAAGCAGCCATGGAGGGTTCCCCACATGAAATCGACCCAGATAAATTCAAGGCCATACCCTCAGCGAATATGCAAATTGTGTTGGAAACCCATGCCGACCTTCTGGAAGCCCATGCAGCATTAGAAAGAGAAAGAGATGACCTATTGAAGCAGCTGGCAACCCAGCAGGAGTCACCAAGCAAAGTCACAACCACATTTGACACGTCTGAAGAAGTCGAAAAACTCAGAGCAGAACTAGAAGAATTACGAAGTAAAGTCATGCAATACGAACGTCAACCCTCTCCACTTGTAGAACCGGAGCCTGAAGACTTAGTACCAATTGAAGTAGAGGAAACCTTCGAAGACCCATACATTCCCATGCCTGCACCAGGGGGCAAGCAAACATAAGAGGGCATGGACACCATCGAGATAGAGGCTTCTGAATGGATGCAGAGGTTAGAGAAAGTGGCCACAATGCATGATGACAGAGTGGTAGTTCAGATAGTGCCTATGTCACATTTGGAAGAGGTAGTCATAAAATCGGATTACTTTAGAAACCTCTCCCATCATAGGTGGATCGGCACATCCGACGATTTGTATGTTCCTTTCTGTGTCTTAATGGCGGATTACAATGCTGAAATCAAGCACCACACCTCAAAAGAACCAACCTCGGCTACACAGTTTGCACCGGACGACATCCCAGCAAGTGCCAAGCAGGGAAATATACACCAACCTACGTGGAGGATTCGTCTGCTGGAAACCTATCCTGAGATGGTAAGGACATGGAATAACATGCCTTTGTATATCAAATACAACCCATGCTATTGCCCTGTATTTCGAAGAAGTTCGTTGCTGGAATACACAAAAACTGTGCTGACAACCAAAGGATGTGAGAAATGGCTCAATTATGTATACTTAGCACCACCTAAAGGCCAACCTACCATAGGATATTCCCAGACCATCACATTTATTGCAGTTGTTTGCAGTGGAACAAGCTCTCCATTCAGAAAAGTTACGTATACCACATCCAGAGGTTCCCGGGCCGGTAGATTGGGATGCTCTACTCACGGACTTGGCCAAAGGGTTGAGAATTGCAGAACATCACTTAGCACAAGACGTTGTAGAATACTACATCCAACGACCCACCCAACAAGGGTCTGTCAGGGACGACAGACGCGAGAGAGGGGGGGGTGTTGGAACTGAAGGACTCACAAGGCAAGGAAGCTCACGATGGGAGTCAAAGAGGAGAGAAGGCACAAGCAGATAGGGTAGTCAACGACGATCTGTCAAGTAGGCCAATATTTTTTCAGGACACTAAAGCATATCAAAGAGGTGGACACACACGGAGAAGGAGCAAGTAGGGAGCTCGAAGATATGTATGTGAAATCGTTAGAAGAAATCCCTACAACAATAGTGATTCTCATCACTAAGAGCCATTGTAGATACCATTTCATATTTTTGTAGCTCCATTTTGTGCAAGCCAAGGAGTCCTTGAGCTTGAGGAGCATTCGAAGTAGCTACCTCCCAATTTTCATAATTTTTAGACTTCGTTTGAGTCTTCAAATAGGCCCTAGAACCTAATTTTTAACTAGGCCGGACATTAGGTTTGGACACGGCCAAAACCTAGTCAAAAACTATAAATAGAGCTAGAGAGCTCATTTTTGAGGTTAGCTTGTAATTGATCTAAACTTGTATGAGCACTTTTGAGTAATCTAAAAGAACTCCATTGTCTCTCTCTTTGTCTTACCTTGAGTGCACGTGTGTGTGTATGTGTGTGCATGTTAGTGTGCTTCTCACTCACGCACTTGTGCCTTCACTTGCTCGAGGTCATCATACCATCCTCACGTCTTCCCGGATTGACATTAAAGGAGGTGCTACTCATCACTGAGCTACATTGACCCTCATGTGGGACCAAGGAACCAAGGGGACTCCAAAGGATTTTTAGCAATACAAAGGGGGATTTGGGACCAGAAGACAAAGCTTATGAATCTGAGATTTGGCAGACACCTAGGCAAGGATAGACTAAGCATTAGATCTTCTGAGGCTAGTGTCAACCATACATCTAAGTTTTGGGCACAACAACTCAGTGGTTATCCCTACGTGCTAAGTTTGGACACAAGTGATTCAAAAATGTCCTTTAGCATGGAAAGACCTATAGGTAACTCAAGCACTGCCTATTTACACGCACCAGAAGGTCCCTATAAGACACAATTGGAGTGTATCAGGACCAACCGATTACGTGCTCACATCTATGAGGATGGCCTGAGGCGATCAGTGGTCCAACTCAAAAATCTCGATCAACCCTTCCGACTTGAACACCCAGTGGTTAAATTCGAATATATTGATAAGCAAGGAACCATGTATGTGGTTACCAGCTTACCAGATAGGATAGATGAGTTTGGAAACATCATTCTCAAGAATGGGATAGGAGACCTAGAGCAAGGAAATGTAGGACAAGAACCCAAGACTCCTAGAGGTAAGTCAATTTTGACCAGAGTGATCACTCCAGATTTGATCCCTCAAGACAACAAAAGCATAGAACTATTCTTGAATAGAGAAACAGAGGAAGCCTTTTGGAGATTCAAGCTAGATCAACCTAGCCCAATAGTCACCATCTACGACTTCAAGGATCTGAAGGTACCACGCAAAGTTGTCTACCTAGATAACACATCGGAGAAAATGTTCTTGGTATCACAGCATGGAAAACATGCATACACTTGGCAAGGTGAATTGATTTTTCCTCCACCAAGATCTAGTGTTTCCCATGGCCTCCAAGGAGTAGGATCATCCCAAGCTAATGAAAACTAGAGGGAAAGAGCTAGAGAGAGACCTAAGGTAAGCTTTGCACACACAGTGGGCAAAGATAGATTAGGATTTAAAAATGGAAGGCCTCAAAGGGAGAGACATAGAGCACATAGGCATCAAAGGGATGATCATGATTTTCCATTGCCTAGACCTCGAGAGTACCCAAGAACCCTTAGACCCTCTCAAGTGGTCAAGACAATGAAAAATTACTTTGATGGTTCAGGAGATCCTTATGATCATGTGGTGGAGTTCAAACAAGTGTTAAGAGTAGAACAAGTTGAGGACTTCTTCACCCAGTTTGAGGCATTTGGTTTGACCCTCAAAGGTACTGCTTTAACTTGGTTTCAACCCCTGAAAAATTGCAACTACCAAAATATAGGTCAATTGCTAGAAGAATTCATTGTAGAATTCTCTAAGAGTGGTATCAGGCATGACACATCATCCTTGATCCACAACTTCAAGCAAAAACCTCAAGAAATAGTGCGATTTGTAGGAAGACAGTTCAGAAACTACTTAGAAAGATGCTCTATTCTAGAGCTACCTACATTGGCCAAACAAGTGGCCTTGTTTTTAGATGTCTTACTAAGCACTAAGTTAAGATCATATGTGTACTTGAAAGAGCCTAGATCCATAGAAGAGTGTGTGCGCATGTGCATTGACATAGAAGACAACTTGGGTGTGGAGTTTGGATTGTCTAAACTCTATAAGGATTCTGAGAGTTCTACTAGTCATACCTCCATAGCATGCACTGAGATAGATGAGATAGCTGAGCAGGTTGCCAAGTAGCTAGGAGTTCAAAATAGACAAACACCAAGAGTCACCTCATTGAAGCGATGTTACAACTGTGGAGGAGACCACATCACTAATGTAAGCCCAATGCAAAACTAGAACATGAGAGAAATGAATGCTATATTGCACTATTGAGAGAAAATACACGAACCATAGAACTCAAGATTGTCCCTACAATAGACAGGCTGTCAGAAAAAATTATCAGCAACCTTACCAACAAGATAGGTATCAAAACCAACACCAATAGCCATATTATAGGCCACAACAACAATATCAACCTCAATACCAATAGCAATATCAGACACCATATAGGCCACAACTAGTCCTAGGAAACCAATTGCCACCTCTTGCTAATGTAATTCTAGTTAAGTATCTAGTGGCAGAGGAGAACCCTAATAGAGCATTGGTGCCAATGACCCCTTTGGTCTCAGAAAATGACTCTCATGCGCATAGTTCTGACTACTTCCATGAAGATAAATCACAAGCTTATTACATAGAGTCACTTGAGCAAAGTGAGACTTCTCCATATCAATATGAGGCACCACCTATGGAAACAAATTGGGAGCCAGAATACTCGAGTGTCATGTATATGAATCCTAACTCGAGACCCTAAGAAACAAGAAGAGGAGGAATCATTGTTTGAAGTACCAGAGAATTTCAAGAAATATGAAGTTGAAGACCGGAAAATTTTGGTACGAATGCCTAAGAGAGAGGCCATCACAGGAGAAGTGTATGATAACAAAGAAAAGGCGAAGAAAATTGTTGTAACCACTGAAGGGAATGAAGAACGATGTAGGTAAATAAAAGAAGACCTAAGTCCAGAAGAAGAAGTAGAGCTTGTAGCTTTACTAAGGGAATATAGGGACGTGTTTGCATGGACCTATAGAGACTTAAAGGGGGTTGATGCTAAGCCCACCAGACAGAAGCCCTACACATATAATGACACTTATGTAGCCAAAATAGAATAAGAAATTGATAAATTAATTGAAGCTGGATTCATCTATGAGATTGAGCATACTGAATGGGTGTCCCCCCATTGTAGTGGTGCCCAAGAAGAACGGAAAGTTGCAGGTGTGTATTAACCTTAAAAAAGTTAATGCCGCTACGATTAGAGATGGTTACTCACTTCCAATCACCGAGCATTTAATGGACCATGTTGGAGGCAAGGAAGTTTATAGCTTCCTTGATGGATTTTCAGGTTACAACCAAGTAGCCATTGCCCTAGAAGATCAACACAAGACTACTTTTGCCACAGAGTGGGGAATCTTTGCATTTCATGTGATGCCATTTGGGCTTACCAATGCACCTATAACATTCCAAAGGCTCATGTGTCATTTCTTCAAAGAGTTCATGCGAAAGAGCTTTGAAGTATATGTGGATGATTTATGTGATCATTCCAAGAAAGAAGACTCCACATCCCTGAGCTCTGACAGATCTTCAACAAGTGTAGAGAATATCGAGTGTGTTCGAACCCAGAAAAGTGTGTGCTCATGGTACGCCAAGGTAAGAACTTAGGTCATATTGTTTCTAAGAACGGAATATCCATAGATGAGGACAAAGTCAAAGCCATAACAGAATTGCCAAGGCCAAGGAATGTTAAAGAGGTACAAGCCTTTATTGCCCATTGCGGATATTACCGTAGGTTTATCCACATGTATGCCATCATAGCAAAACCTCTTTATGCCTTGTTAACAAATTTGAGTGGAATGACGAATGCAAGAATTCCTTCAATGAGCTAAAGAGACATTTGTGCACAACACCAATACTGACCACTCCTGATCGGATAAACCATTCCATGTCCATGTAGATGCATCCAATCATGCAATAGGATGCATGCTAGCACAACTAGCAGGTGAAGGAAATCTAGATTTGCCTATAGCATATGCTAGTAGGCAGCTCAACGCGACTGAACGAAACTATACAACAAGAAAAAGAGAAGGCTTATGCATGGTTTATGCCATGAAGAAGTTTAGACACTATCTATTGGCCAACAAGTTCAAGTTTTTCAGTGATCATCAAGCCTTATTATATATGGTCAATAAACCTTGCAATACAGGATGCTTAGTAAGATGGTTCCTCTTACTAGTGGAATACAACTTTGAAGTTGTTGTCAGGAAATGTAGGACCCACCTCAGGGCGGATAATCTTTCTCGCATCACTTCACGAGAGTCAGCGCAAGGAGCGTTTGATGAACTGCCCAATGCTTAACTTTTCAATTTAGAAGTTGTTCCTAAATGGGCAAATAAGTTGGTACCTGTCCTAACCTTCAGACCTGCAAATAAGAATGTGAGAACGAACAAAGAAGAAATTGTAAAATCACAAAACTATCAAATATTGGTAGGAAGCATGTACAAAAAAGATACAGAGGATGTACTAGCTTGTTGTGTTGAGGACGATGAACATAGTAGTTGGTTGCAACAAGCCCATGAAGGAATGTTAGGAAATCACTATTCTAAACAATGAACATTGCAAAATCTAAGATGTTTAGAAGTGTATTGGTCTAGCATGGATAGAGAAATACATGAGTGGATTAAGAATTTTCTAGTGTGTCAGATGAGAACCCCAGTGGAGCATGCTACACTTTATCATGTGCCATTAATTCTAGATTGGAGCACTCCATTGGTAGAATTTATGAGATCGGGAACACTACCTAGCGAGGCTAGCCTAGCAAGAAAATGGAGCATGGAGCAAGAGGCTCAGGACTTTGCCTTCGTAAGAGACAACCTATATCAAAGAGGCAACGATGGTTACTTAAGACTATGCATTCACGAATCATACTATTTGAAAATCTTAGAAACTGCACATAGTGGTGTCACAAGTGGACACTTAAGTCCTGCTCGAGTAATTAAGACCATTCTATTTTCAAGACTTTGGTGGCCCACTCTTCATATGGATGTACATACCTATGTGAAGAGATGTGACACATGTCAACGTGCACAATATCTGATCAGAAAGATGAGATGCCTTTGAGGCCAATGATGGGAGGACGTGCATTCTTGAAGTGGGGTATAGACTTTGTTGGTCCCATTAGCCCCCCCAGCTAGAAACTCCCATGCCGAATACATTATTGTAGCCACATATTACCTTAGAAAGTGGGTAGAAGTAAAAGCCACGACAAAAAATGATGCTCAAATGATGGCGAAGTTTTTATTTGAGAATGTGTTCACTAGATATGGGTTACCAATAGAGTTAGTAAGTGATAGAGGTACACAAATTAAATGAAGTTATTGAAAACCTTCTCCAAGAATTCTTGGTGATACATAAGAATTCAGCCTCCTATCACCCACAAGCTAATGGAGAAGCTGAGAGCACAAATAAGATCCTATGTAATGTATTGAACAAACTCGTAAATAATAAACGCTCTGATTGGGACAAATAGCTTCATCATGCTTTTTGGGCTTACCAAGTTGCCTACAAAATGGTACTGAATACCACCCCATTTCAGATGGTCGTCGGACAGAATGTTGTGATACCATTGGACTTCCTAATACCAACTTGAAAAGTAGCAAAAGAGCATGAGTGGAATGGACATGAATTGTCCTCCAGGATCTTTGATCTAGAACGTTTAGGTGAGATGAGGCTATGAGCAGAAACATGCATATATGCTGCAAAGAAAAGAAAAAAGGCATACTTTGATGCACAAATCAAGGATAAAGGATTGAAAGAGGGAGACCTAGTGTTGCTTTATACACTAAAGCAACATGCCCAAAAATTGGAAAAACGAGGGTATGGACCCATGGTCATTAATAGAATTTCTGCTAGTGGTGGGGTTCAATTGGCCACCCTAGAAGGTGACATCTTGCCAAGCTATATAAGTGGATGTCGAGTCAAGCTATATCAAGAACCTCTTATAGAGGACATGCTAATGAGACTCAACACTACCAAGAAACAAAAAGAAGAAGAGTTAAGGGTTAGAGAAGAAGCATAGGTAGAGGCCAGAGAGAGCATTAGGCAAAATAAGTTAAGGCAATTAGGAGTAGATATCAATCTAGAAGCCCCAAGATATCACATGGCCATGTGCCATACATCAGGTGTGAATGCTTCTCAAATGATTGATCGACGTCCGTTTATGACCATAGAGGTAGGACAATGAAAGGATGTAAGGACTGTGAGAGCATAAATTGACTCAGGTGCAACAAATAGTGCAGTCAGACTCTCATACTCCCAAGATCTCCAACTGAACATCAATCCCATGGAAGCCTATCTCATAGGATTGGGAGGTGTGGAAACCCCTTGTTTGGGTGAGGTGGAGCTTCTCATCTGCCTTCAAGATGTTCCAATGATAGTCAAAATGCTGGTGTGTGAAGATGAGGACCTTACGGAACCACTTGTCTTGGGCCAAGATTGGATCTATGACCATGCGGTCAACTTAAACCTAAGAAGCCAACTTCTTCAAGTTTGGGTTCATGAACAATGCATTACATTAGAGTTAGCAAACTTCATGCTCACAGATCATGGTGTGACACATTCTCTTAGTACTTATCTTAGCAAAGAAGATGTTTTATGTGTCAAAAGCTCTATAAGGAAAAAGGAATCAACCATGGAAGAACATGCTCAAAGGCGTGAAGAACTCTTTTCTTTTCCAAAGACTAATGAGGCCATAGTAAATCAGCTGTAGAGGCAAGAAGAACAATGCAAGCAAACTTCCATATCAAATAGACAAAGAAAAGTCAAGAAGAAAGAAGTTCCAAGCATGAAACAAATCTGGGTACCCAAAGGAGAGCAACCACCAGCCTTGCCCCAACCGTTCCCATCTAGGCAAGCCAACCATGCACCAAGAAACGAGGACAAGCTCAACCACAAGGTCTTTGACAAATTTGGGTACCGAAGCAATCGATGGAGGTGGACCACAATAACATACAAATTTGGGTGCCCAAGAAATTAATTATAGCTCAACAAGGACAATTACACATGTGGGTACCCAAGACATTCTTACATGCACAAATACCACTGATCTCCCTCACAAGAAAATTCTAAACAAAGAAGCCAAGGGGAAGCAAGGGACAGAACCAGGCACAAAGAGCCAAAGAAGATCAACTCACCTCTTCGACAATAATAAGAAGACAAACATCAAGAATATGGGTTTGGAAGCCAAAAGCAACAGTAGCACCCAAGAACCAAAGTGCCAACCGTGAGGGCTATAGAATTTAAGCAACCAATCAAGGATGAAGAAGTCAAACGTGACCTATACGTAGCCACACACAGCTCTAAAATGGATCCCTATAAGGAGGAAATATCAATTGTCATTCAAGGATCCAATGGATTCCTCCAACAAAGGCTACATCAGCATCTACAAGAAACATTGAAACCCTCGACATGCAAAAACCATGTGCCTTTGACATAACCTTGTCTTTTGCACCATTTAGGTCATGCACCAAACTATGCATCAATATAGGGCCACATTACACGCTCTTGCATAGACAGAATTGAGAATCCCATGCACATGAGATATCTTTGACATATGTAAATTATTTTCTTGAAACTAACGTCTGTCTTCTTGTTTTGTGACATTGTTTTGAGAGAGAGAGAGAGAGCTTGTTCCTAGGTTTGGCTCATGGAACATGAATGAGTCATGCTTAATTGTAGGTGGAACCGTTAATTACTAGGAATTTATTAGTTTTGATAGAAGTGTGTCTTGGCTAGTAAATGATATTATTGCTGCCATCGGCCTTATTTGGTAGATGTCAAGAACTCGGCATGAACATGTCACCCACTTACCTTGGTAGGAGAGAAGAACTTGAAGGTCCGCAACTTGAGAGACTCTTAACTACTGTTGTATGAGAGCCTCCAAGGAGACATTTGCAAGGGGTATTTCTAGTACCTTGCAAACCCTTGTAAGTATACTGGGTGAAAAGACTCTTGCTTAGGGTGAGCTAAAGAGAACATGTGAAACTCAGCTTGGTGTAGTTACACAATGCTATTTGTCAAGGAATATACAGACATTCAATTTTCAATATTTGGCAAATGTTGCTTTGAAGAGAGGGGACAAGACCAGGCACTCAAAGAATTTCATTAGTGGACCATCAACAAGGTCATTCATCAACAACGAAAGACTAGCCGATGGTCCATCACAATGATGGGTGTACAACATGAAGAGGTAAACATTGATCAACCATTCACCATAATAAGAATCCTTACTTTGGCAACATCATAACCATGATAGATTAGGAAACCTCTTTGTCAGCATACCCTTGAGCACTTAGCTCAAGACCTACCATTTTTGTGCTATACTTCTTCCAATGCATTTTCCAAATTATGCATTAACATAGGGCCACATTACAAGGCCATGCACAAGGCACATACTCTCTTGAACCCATGCACTAACACACTTACCCATCATTCACTATGGGTTATGAGTATTTGGCATGACTACTACGAACATCACCTTTGGAAGATCTAGAGGACATCACGGGGACAACATCAATATCTAGGAAGCAATTCAAAGCCAATAGTTGCTCCAAATCAACCTTGAAAACCTCTTTTGAACAACTAGCAATTTTTGGAAGCTCACAACGGCACATTCACGCTAGAATCCAAGGAAGAAGCACATACAAAGGAACTATGAATTACAACAGCTAGCAGTGACAAATGAAGAGTCGGACAACCCACCCTACTACATTTGGAAGATAGGTGTCTCTTGTTCATATAGGATGGACACTGCCTCTCAAGGCACTACATGGAACAACCATTACAACAAGGGTCTATCAGGGACAACAGACTCGAGAGGGGGAAAGTGTTAGCACTCAAGGTGAGGAACAAGGTACAAGAACATAAGCAAAGAAGTGGAAACACAAGAAGAAGGAGCAAATAGGGAGCTCCAAGAAGTAGAGGTCAAATTTTCAGAAGAAATCCTATAAAAATAGTGATTTTCATCACTAAAATCCATTATGAATACAATTTCATATTTGTGTATGAGGAGTATTAGAAGTATCATCCGACTTATTTTCATAATTTTTAGACTCTGTTTGAGCCCTCAAATAAGCTTTGAAACCTATTTTTTAACTAGGCCAGACACTAGGTCTAGATAGGGCCAAAACTACTAAAAAGACTATAAAAATAGCTAGAGAGCTCATTTTTGGGTTGGCTTGTTAGAGAATAGAGCTTTTGTAAGAGAGTTCTTATGCCATTGAAGCTTTCCATTGTTCCTCCTTTTTATCTTGCCTTGTGTGCATGTGTGTGTATGTGTGTGCATGCTAGTGTGCTTCTGACTCACACATTTGTGCCTTCACATGCTCACGGTCTTCATACCAATCCTCACGTCTCCACGGATGGACAAGTAAAGGAGGTGATGCTTACGCTTGAGTTACAATAGTGAATAGTTGTGATATGGGTGTTGATAGCGGGAAGGACAAAGGGGTGTGGGTGAAGGGTTGGGGGAGGTTAGAAAAATATGAATCAAAAGATTGGAGAACTGCTAGGATGGAGGTTGTAGGGGGAACTACTATTGAAGAAGGTTGAGTGATAGGAAGAGCGAGAAAATTTGATCAAAAGTCTGGATGAACTATCACTGATGTAGTGGAATTAGGGTGTCCAATAGTAGGATCAATGAAAGAACCTGTTGGCTCGGTGGAAATATAATATAGTGGATTTTGAAAGGAAGAAAATAGGGATGAAATAGAAGTTGATCTATGAAAGGTGAAGGTGTCTTCGATAGGAGCTATAGTAGGAATGATAGTTACATCCTCTATTCTAGGAGGTGATGATGGAGGTGTCTGAAAAATTGGTTTGGATGTCTCTTCGTGGATGATAGTTGTTTTGGTGCTAGGAGTTTTGATTGGGGATATCGAGGAGCTTGGTATATGAATGTCGGTTGCTTGAGAGACCATCTCTCCTTGTGTTGTGGAAACTATGGTGGTAGTCATATCAATCGTTTTGGGTGCCATCATCATCTTCATTACAGTGATGAGAATTCAAATACTTTTTGCTTACCTTGGTCGGGTTTGTAATCTATGTGGATTGTATGTCACATGTGGTCTTTGTAGCATGTATCTTATTGCCTCCAATACTCCACATGTTTTTGAGAGCAGTTGCAGAGATTTGCTGAGTTGAGAATCTACAGCCGCTTCTTTTAAGAGTTAGGCCATGAGTACTCTGCTGCTCTGTTCACAAAGCAATTGTTGGGATCAACCATTCTCCATAATTTTGTATGTACTACAAAGTTGCATGGTATACACATGAGCTCCAATAGCTACTTATTCTTATTCTTCACCCTCAAGTTGCTCTAGTTTCTATAGAAGCATTCTTTGTTTGTTGTCTTCCCAATGTACATGACATTCTTCTCTTGATTGTCCCATCCTTCATGTGGAGGTGCCAAGACCCTCGATGTTTGAAAAGAACTCCTCATTTGAAAGCGGAGGTGCCAAGACCCACTCCTTTAGTGTCTCTAGCAGAGGTGAATTCAAACTTTGATGGCATAGGTGGAGCAGAGGGTGTTGCTTGTGAAGTTGCTTCAGCCCCAGATCAAGAAAATTGAATAGTGAATGGGGATACTCTGCCCTCTCCTATTGGTGAGATATCTGGGGTTGTGACAACTCATTGTGGTTGGATGCATGGGATAGTGCCTCATATCCTCTTAAATTGATGAGCTCAAGATTGGGGATCTTTAAAAAGTTGTAATTGGGACTAGGTAAGAGCACGCTCAATGGGCATATCATATGATAACCACCTATATGTAATGCATGTAAATTAGCTTCATATAATTGCTCAATGATCCAAATGAGGAGCTTGATGGTTAGTGACCCTATCTTAGCCCAATAGAGACTAAACCAAATTCTTTTAAGTGGCTTAGTGAATAGTTCTTGACCTGAAATGCAAAGTGTCGCATGCAGAGATGAAGGGGTATGGAAACATTAGGGGTTAGTGCAACCATATATTTTAGCTTCACGATCTTCCTATCCTTCATGTTGTCTGGTACCAAAGTCTTCTTTTTCGAAGGGATATGTGTACCGTACATGTTGAGTACCTCTCTCACTAAATCCAAAGTGAGCTCCAATTTCTTCAGTTCATTGTTTCACAACAAGGAAGGAATGACAAAAGTTCCTAGTCCATCCCTTACACCACTAGCCTACAAGGTGGATACCAGATAATAGCATTGTTTGAAATCTAGGTTTTGTAAAGGGGCACTAAAAATATTCTGCCAATCCTACACTTTGCCAAATGGCTTGGAGTTCGGGGGTGTTCTACAGTTGCTCAAACTCTCATGAGAAAAATTGAAATCTTCCCCAAACATTATCAAACTTGCACTTTGACTCCCATATGTATGCAGCTTCTCCTAACTGCCATGGCATCCCATTGAACTGATGAGAATCTACACTTACCTTTTCTGTTAGTCTTGTAGGTGGTGTAACTCTATAGGGTTCTCGGTTAGTGGCTCTTCAATAGGCAATTTCTCCATATTGATTGTTGGTTCATTTGTTGCCTACCAAGTGGTGCTTGTTGTATCAGCCATGAGTGTAATGGTAACTACTGATTGCTTATCTGCTAGAAGAAGAAAATCACTTTAGTATTGCAATATAGAAGAGATCAAACCTTGTTCCCCTTGCAATGCCAACATGACATTTGTGCGAGTTACTCAGTTGTTAGTCAAGTGTCACCAATTGAATGTGTGTGGGAGCTAGAAGTTTAGTTGACTTTCTTGTGTCGTCAAATCCAAATGCATCTAACAATGTACAATTAATTTACAATGTTAAATCAGGTGGTTTAGTACCAGACTTAACTTTATAGACTTCTTGTAGGGGATGAAAAATTTTGTTGGTAATTATAGTTAATGGTTTTAGAGATGACTCTACATGGATTTGGGACTTTCTAGGTACCCATTTCTAAGTAGTACTAGGTGAATGTGCATGTGCTCTTGTTGTGATGAATCATGACATGTTTTAGCTTTGGAGCCTATTGACTGAGTGTATGTGAGCACTATCTTGACTCTAGAGGATTTCTTGTGGCAAGCTGAGCTTGTAAGCAGGTCTTAGACACTCAAATTTGACTAGCATTGGGGTCTACCTTCCTTGACCGCTTAGGTATCGAGATGGAGGTGACTCACTGAGGCTCACTCTTAGAATATGAAGCTATTGTCTCCTTGGACTACTTCATTGGTGTTGTACATACTCATGTTTGTGACAAGAGTGTAGGTGGTTGTCCGCTCTTATGCCTCCAAATCTGCTTCACTCCATGAGGTGCTCTGTTTCGCACCAGTTGCTGAGCATGCAACTTGGTTATTTGTTTCATCCGCTTCTTGGGTTGTGTTGTTTGTTTTTCTTGGATCATCTTTGGAAAAGAAGGGAGATCCATATTGTCTTCTATGATTCCTTCATGAGTGACTATGTTCTACACCATAGAGCGTTGGACAAGAATACATGGTTATCTTCATGTGTGCTCTTGGAAGGAACATGTGTGGGTGCCTTTCCTAGTTCCTTGAGTGTTTAATGTTCTAACTCAACTATGATATGGTTTTGATTTATCTAGACCTAAAGAAGTCCACTTCTTAGGTTCAGGTTGATTGCATGGTCATAGATCCAGTCTTCACCCAAGATAAGAGGTTCGATGAGATCCTCGTCTTGGCACACTAGCACTTTGATTGTCATTGGAACATCTTGAAGGCAGATGCAAAGCTCCATTCACCCATGCAAGGGGTTCCCGCACCTCCCAATCCTATGAGATATGCTTCTATAGGATTGATACTTAATTGCAATTCTTGATAGTAAGAAATTCTAACTACACTAGTGGTTGCACCTGAGTCAATCAAGGCTATTACAGTCCTTGCACTCTTTCCTTGTCCTATGTCTAGGGTCACAAAAGGACATCAATAAATTATTTGAGGGGAAATTACACCTGATGCTTTGCACATGGCCATGGGATATCTAAGATTTTTGTGAACATCTAACCTATGTTGCAATGTTGAGTCGACTAAGCATTTCTTTAGTGAGTTCTTGATACACTTTCACTCTACACCCATTAATATAGCTATTACCTTACCCTCAAGGGTGGCTAGTTGGATTGCTCCACTGGTTGATATTCTATTGATTATCATAGGTCCATGGCCATGCTTCTCTAGTTTCCTTGCATGTTGCTTCAAAGTATACACCAAAATCAACCTCATTTAAAATCATGCATGTACAATGTGATGATAAATCATAAAGACATGCCCAAACATATTGAGCGACATCAGCTTCATCCTTCTTTGCATTAGATAGTTCTCAGAAATATACATGGAAAATCGTTTCTTCTTTTTCATTATGCTTGGCAAGCTTTCTAAATTCATCAATGGTATGTCTAGCCTCTTGACAATACTTATAGCTCTTCTTCTTTTTTATATCACCATAAAGAGATGAAGAGGTGAAAGACGAATATTGAAGCCTTTTCTTTGACAAACCCAAAGTTGAACCTTACTTGCTTTTACCTTTTGTGTAATAGCAAGTGTTTGTAATCCGTCAGCAAACCAACTCTATTCACTCTTGATTGCTCTTCTTGAAAAACAAGAGACACACAACCTTATCAAAATTATAAAAATTTTGTTTTCCTTTGCAACCAAACAAATTTTAGTAGCAAAGCTTTGAAAAGATTCTATAAATTCTTTGATCGATGCAAAAATGTGTAATGCATCCAGAATGATTTCATCAATGTTGGCCAATTTCTCTTTTAGACCCTTGATGCAGTTAATATATACATTCACACACTCATTTTCATCCATACATACAACTTGGAGTTTCTTTCTTAAGGAAACAATGTGTGCTTCATTACGCATGGCATATGTGCTTTATATGTAAGTCTCCCTCATTAAATAAGCAACATGTGCTTCATTACACCCACTTTGATGTACATTTTGACCATAAATTACAAAAGGAATGCACATCTATCAAGGATGCACAATCTATGCCAAAATGGCTACAAAAGACATTGCAAGATAGCAAGTTGAGTGCTCCTTAACTTGGTAGAACATGATCAAGCTCTTTCCATGCACCAAGTGACTTTGTGGGTGTATCTCTTATTGCAATTGCATGTAATGAAGAGCCACTCAATTTTGCATATGCATGCGATTATTCAAATTGGACAAGTGTAATGCAATTGGAATTGGATTATATTCATAAAAATTGTACTTGGGAACTACATGAATGGCCAAAAGGCAAGAATTCGAACTAAGTCGGTTTATAAAATTCAAAGAAAGTAAGATGGTATCATTGATCAATACAAATCCAGATTAGTTGCAAAAGGTTATGTGCAAAAGAATGGCATTGATTATGAGGAGATTTTTGCACATGATTTATGCATGACTAGCGTTCATTGTGTGATTACATTGGTTGCACATGTGCATCAATTGGATATAAAATAGATTTTTTTTATGGTGATTTGTAACAAGATGTTTATGTGCAGCAACCTCCTAGATTTTCCATCAAAGGTCAAGAGCATATATGGTTTTTCTCTTGGATAAGGATTTTTATGGACTTAAGCAAGATCCACATGCATGGTATGGCAAGATGCATAAGCACTTGGTTGCCCTTGGTTTTACATGTAGTTCAATTGAAAGCACACTTTAGGTATGCAAATATGAGGTTGATCTTCTAGTGCTTGTTCTTCATGTTCATGAAATTCTCTTAATTGGGTCATGTGATGAGAAAATTGGCATGCTTACAGCTCATTTGCAACATACTTTTGATGTTACATATCTTGATCTTTTGGAGTATTATCTTGTCATTCCTTTGTATCCATTGAGGGAGGAATTTTTTAGCATCGAGAAAAGCATATTGAGAAACTAATTCAATGTGGGTAGTATTCACATCTACAATGTAGTGTATATGGTTGAGACACCTGTTGATGGATCTATGCAACCAGATAGATGCACATATGCATATTCTCACTAATAGTTAGAGTGCATTGGTGCTTGCAAGAAACCTAGACTTTCCTTCACATAAAAAGCACATTGAGTTTCATTATCATTATGTCAAAGAGCACATCCATTTTGGGGATTTTAATTTGGTATATGTGCCTAAACAAGATAATGCGGCACACATAATCACCAAAGCTATTCCATAGGAAACTTTCGAAGCTTTTCACAAAGCTTTATGCTTATTTCCTTGTGAGGGCTAATATTTCATTCCTTGTATGTGCTCACTTGATTTTGTCTAGGGGGTTTTGTTACACTTATGTGTCCCTCGAGTAGCTTTGAAATGAACATTTTCCCTACACATGACTGCTTTTTACTCTAGTGATGGCTAGAGATTTTTTCCCAATGTAACCACGATACATGATGTACTCATATGTAGTGCTACATAGTACTTAGGGATTCACTTATAGCTCCCACTTCACTCATTTTGACATTATTGACCATTGTTCATCATTAATCAATAGAGAGCTCTTCCCACCATTGTGTTTCTTGGCATGTCGACCTTCTTCTTCACTTGTGTGTGCTTCTATTCATGTTTCCTCACTCTATCACACAACAAACATTGAACACTATGGATTCCTCTAAATGTGGGAAAGTGAGGAGATATTACATTTTTGATATTGGTGGTGAGTATCCTACTTCTAAATGTAGGGATAAGCATCATCTTTTTCCTTCATCACAGAGGCTAAGAGTTAAAATATGTCTCATGTGATTTATGGATTTCACTTTTCTTTTTCTATTCTTCATGATTGTGGAATTTATTCCATCCCTAGCATACATATTAATCTCTACTTGCATGTTTTTTATTACTTTTCATGGATCTTTGATTTATTAAGTAGTTTAGTTTCCCACAAAAATGCAAGGAGCAATTTCTAATGGTGGTAATCAACTTCTTTTCTCAATCATAAGCACTCTCATATTTTAAAGCTTCTATGATTGGGTCCTCTGGTCAATGCTTAAATCTTCTATCCAAATCCACAAGTTTCTCATATTTAGTCTTCTATTTTCCCTTTGAATCCTTATTGGATTTCGTTCATTATGCCTTGATGAATTTGATAGATGATAATAGTTTTTAACTTCTTTTGAATATTTTATGTATGTAGATCATACTTTCTATGAAATAAGACAACTTGACAAGTTTTTATCACAATAAAGCAATAATGCTCTCCATTTTCACCTGTTAGTATTCATTTTTATTCTAGAGAGGAACATATTCAAAATATTTAGAAATATGGGTCAAGAAACTAAGCCTAATGTTTGTAATCATTGAAAAACCAAATTAGAACATGAAGATTAAAAAAAATACAAATGATATTGTTTACATAATATTTTTACATAAGAAGGATGATTCACTTCATGGCGCTAAACATGTATGGAGAGAGTCTCAAGAAAAGATCTTTTGTAAGCAAACAGATATGAATTATTTGAAGGAGAACCACTTCATAAGGATTATGGGAGGACATCTTTGTATATGGTTCTTTGGGAGAATAAATATGAAGAGTTTGGCTTTCAATAAAGAGAAAAGACAACCCTTCGTACACGTGATAATTGTATCTAAACTAGATGTGAGTTTCTTATCGTGATTGAGGTTGAAGTATTAATTGGATCACGGATTAGGACTATTTGATTTTCCCACTACTCAAAGAAAGAAGAACTTGGCTAATATATTGAAGTCTCCTATATTTTGGGATCCATTCATGCATAACATGCACTATCATTTCAAAATACGCAAGTATATGTGCTTCTCCATTCTCTCACAATGTCTTCTTGCAAATGCTTAGGTGTTACTCTCCTCTTTCACTTAGATAAAAGGCTAAAAATTTCTCTCTTCTCATTGAAATCCTAGAATAAAAATAATATACCACAAATTTATTGATATATTTTAGAAGTGATATGTCTGCACACATTTAGGACTTCCATGAAACTTTTTTCCCTCTTTAAGGGGTTTTTTCCTTGTCTTGTATATATACTTAGAGCCTTAATGGGTTACTTATCTTTTTGCATTCTCTTTGTAATTCATTCATTTTTGTGTTATGATCCAAGCTTCTTCTTCTTCCTTGTGGTGTTTATGCTTCCATAGACCTCAAACTCCAACAATTGGTATTAGATCAGGTCATATCTAGGGCAACTTCAACACCCCTCCGATCATAGTCTCAAACACATTAAAATTGGTGAGCATACTCGAGGCAATTAGGAATTCAAAAGGGCTTCACTCTCTCGCATCAATTTTTTTATCTGAGCTCATTGCAGCCTCCGAATGCACTATCACAATGCATATGAAGGAAATCTTGTCCTTTTGTACCAACCATCTATACAGGCTTTGGTTTGCCATTATAGCCTCAAAGTCCACTACATGTTTAGCACAGCTCATGTGGGTGGTTCTATTCAGCTTTTCTAGATACAATCATTTTTCTATATCAGGGTATTTAGTTAGTGGCCATGGTTGAAAGCAATGTTGTATTCCATACTATGTTGGTTGTTGAGGATAGGTTGAATGGTACTTATTACCTATTGTGGGCATATATGATGTGTCATGTATTGGTAGCAAAAGGACTAAGGAACATTATGTAGGTTTTTCAAAAATATCCTACTACACCTGCAAATATAGTTATTGAAGGTGATGCAAATGGTGTTGAAGATGATGATCTTTTAATTCTTGTTTGTGTTGTGGTTGTTGCTGCACATATTGTAGAGAAATTTTTTTGGGATGGTAGAAATGCTCAAGCATATGCATTGGTAGCTTTTCTTTCAAATGTGCCATAATCCCTCACATTTGCTCTTGCAAAACAACAAAAGATGCTTTGGATACATTTTTATACGAGGCAAGAAATGAGGCTCTTCTTGCTTACCTCCAAAAAGAGATGGACAGTGAGCATATGAATGAAGGAGAGCCTATGGACAATCTCTTTACAAAGATCAAAGATTTGAAGGAGTAGTTGATTTCTGCTGATGAATTAGTCTTGCCAGATAGTTCACTTGTGCAAATTGTTCTTAACAATCTTCTAGATTCATATCACAGTTTTGGATTTACTCTTCAATTGATGATGAAAGGAAATCCAAATTCCTTAACATTTTAGGAGGTCTCTTTTTTGTTGTAGGAAGATCAATCCATGTGGAACAAGTTCATCATGTGTGTTGCATATCAAGCTTTCCTAGCTAGTCAAAAGGGCAAACATAAATGGAGCTTATCTACTAGTAAGCACAAATCTGCTAATGTTTCACAGTCAAAGAGGGAAGACAAAGATGAGGAGAGAAGAGAAAAGCATAAACACTTCTGCAAATACTATAAGAGAAATGATCATGTCATAAAGAGTTGTCCAAAGTTTATTCAGTTCAATTGAGCCTACCCGTACATGGAATACTATCACATTTGCTAACAACTCCTCTTATTGTATAATGGGAGTTGGTTTTGAATACTTGTGATGGTAGTTCTTTCACATTGTCAAATGCTTTGTATGTTCCAAGGATCAATAAAAATATGTTGTCAGTTTCAACATTAGCCAAGGTTGGCTTGGTTGTCAAATTTGTTGATGACAGATGTACAATTCATGATCTCTCAAATGGTGATGTTATTATTGCTTCTCACATTTTATGTCATGAGCTATATAAGCTCATAGGCTATGCAAAATCTGTGAACGATTTAGCATGTGCAATTCAAGATTCTAAGGATATCTTAGATGTAAAGATTTGGCATGCATGCTTTCATCATCTGAATTTAGTTACTTTGCTACCTGTATAGAAATCTGAAATGGTGTTCCCTCTTCCTAGACTTCAGGAAGCTTGTAAGCATGTCTATGAAGGTTGTATTTTTGGCAAAATGCAATGCTTCTCCTTCCCAAAAGATGGTTTAGTTCAAGTTACACACAAATTATAGCTTGTTCATAGTGATGTTTGACACTTCTTTTGGAAACTACCTTTAATTCATGAATTTTATTGATAATTTCTCTAGGCATGCATGGCTCTATCCATTGAAAGAAAAGTTGGAAGTGTTTATGTGCTTCAAAAAGTTTCTAGTTATGGCTTAAAATTTATTAGCATGTAAATTGGGCACCCTCAATTCTTATCGAGGGGGGAGTATATGTCTTCTGATTTTAATGCATTTTCGGTTGGGCTTGGGATAAAACATCACTAAATAGTGTCATATACACCTCAAAAAAATGGACTCTTTGAAATAAAGAATAGGTCACTCATGGAGATGGCATTGTGGATGGTCAAAAGTTAGGCTTTACCACATAGCTTCTGCCTTGAAGTTGTTATATGTGTAGCATATGTACTACATAGGTGTCCCACTAAAGCATTGCACTCAATTACTCCATATGAGGTTTTGCTTGGTCACAAGCCATCTTTTTCTCATCTACTTATATTTGGTTGTCTAGTAGATGCATTATTGCATGAACGACAATGCAAGAAAATGGATGATAAAGTAGTGATATATATGTTTTATGGGTATGGTTTTGAAAGCAAAGGCTATTGTCTGTATCATCCACAACCTTAACACATTTTGGTTAGACATGATGTTGTTTTTTGTGGAAAATGAATTTCAGCCATTACTTTTGTGTACCAAGGAGCCTTCAGTTAGCTCTTGAGATGTGTATGACACTTTTTTGCCTCTTTCTACATATGGACAATCAAGTGTTATTCGAAATGATTCAATTTCTCAGCCTTTACAGGCTCCACATGATTATGTAGATCATTCCATTTCTGATGTAGATTCACATGATGCACGTTTTTATGAGAGGGCTGATATAGACGAGGCAAAAACTATGCCTAAATGGTTAGTGTAGACTTTGAGAGATACCAAATTTTATGCACCATTGTCATATCGTACTCATTCAGGCTCTCATAGTGCTTTATTTGCATCAAATCACTAAGCAATGGATACCTCTAGTATTTGTGATGAGAATGAGCTTGTTTCTTTTGATGAAGCACAAAATTCAAAAAATTGGATAGCTACTACACAATCAGAATATGATTCTATCATAAAGACTGGTACTTGGTATTTATGTAATTTTCCTCCATGAAAAAAGGCCATTGGCACTAAATGGGTATACAAATTGAAACATACGCCTGAAGGAATAGTTGACATGTATAAGGCTAAGCTTAATTCAAATAGTTATGCTCAAGAGAGAGGCATTGATTTTTATAAGACTTTGTATCCACATGGAATAGACATCGTTCATAACATCTCTACACTTGAAGCTCATCATGGTTTTAATGTACATCAATTGGCCATCAAAACTTCATTTCTAAATGGTGAGTTACATATAGAAGTGTATGTATTTTAGCGTCATGGGCTTGTGTAGAAAGGGCATGAAAACAAAATGTGCAGGTTGGAAAAGGCTTTATAAGATTTCAAGCAAGCACCACCTCACTAGTCCTAATGAGAAGCATGTTGCTGAATTTAAGGCTGATTTGCATGCCTCTTTTGAGATGTCAAATTTGGGCATTCACTTTATAGAAGTGGATGGGGGAATATATTTGTGTCAAATAGAATATGTTGAAACATTATTGCATTTTTTTTGCCTTGAAGATTGCAAACCTATTTCCACCCCTATGGAAATAGGTTTACGACTGAGTTTTCATGATGCTAGAGATGCATTTGATGTTGTTCTCAATTAGCACATTCTTGGATGCTTAATTTAATTATACATAACCTAGCTTGATATTCAATTTGCTATCTCTTAGATGAGCAGGTTTATGCATTGCACAGGTGTCAAGCATTGGTAGGTGATTAAGTGCATCTTTCTCTACTAGAGTGGTACTTGGCTACTTGGTTGTTTTATCCCAAGGGGGAATCCTTACCACCAAATTTACATGCTTTTTTTTACTTTGATTGGGCTCCTTATTATGACGCTCATGTGTCCATGAGTGGATTTTGTTTCATGCTTGGTAGCTCATGTATATCTTGGTTGAGCAACAAGCATCCTACTCGGATCACTTCTAGTTGTGAGGCTGCATATTGGCCAACTTTCATAGTGATTGTTGAGTGCGTGTGACTCAAACACCTTTTGGTTGATTTGGGTGTTGGTAAATCTTCTATTACCACCATCTTCACTGACAGTTAGAGTGCATTGGTAGTTTCGAGGAACCATGTGTTCCATGCTCGCACAAAGCACATTGACTGAATTATCATTATGTTAGGGAGAGGTTCTCTACTAGAGAGATCAGTTTGGCATATGTGCCCACACAGGATAATGCTTTAGACCTTTTCACAAAGGCTTTACCTAGGGAGAAGTTTGAAGCTTTCTACAAAGCTTTGGGCTTACTACCTTTTGCGGACTGATCTTTCCACATAGATTGGCACTTCCTTATACATGAGTGTCGATTCCTTATTCACCACAACACTCACATGAGGGATAAGTTGATATATTTCGATACTGATGTGTGCGAACCCACTTAGGACTTTGGGTAATTCATTCAGTGTTGTTCTGTGATCCAAGCTTCTTCTTCTTCCTTGTGCTATTTATGTGCTTCCACAGACCTCAAATTCCAACAAAAGTAAGGTCATAAAGACATATGCATATAAAGAAATCCATGCATTTATACTTGCATGCATAAATATATAAACTATAAAAATATACATAAATACATACATACATATAAACATACATGCATGTGCATACATACACTAGGTTGCATTATTTGTTATTTGATAATTCAATTATTTGTGAGTAATTATAATTTTTTGTGATACACCCTTATTAATCCACTAAATTATTCAATGCCACATCAAATTATTTAGATAAGAGAGAATAGTTTCCAAGCAATAATTCGGGAAATTTTTTATCAAAAGTTTTTCGATCGAAAAGATTTCGATCAAAAATTCTTTTGGTAGAAAGTTTCTTGATTGAAAATTTCTCTTGAAAGTAATGCCTTTGGTATAATACATTAGAGTTACTATTTTTTTTACATATTTACAATGTCATAAAAAAACAAGGTATAAAATCATTTTTAAAAAAATAGTATTTTAGAATTGTAAAAGTAGAGAAAAATAGAGGCTTGTGTGTTTAAGATTGTTAGTTAAAAACTATTATGATTGTCTGACTCAACATTGATTCTTACTTCAAAATAGTATGTGTATGTGTACCTGCACATATGATTGTGATTTAAAACCTATTGTGCTTTTCTAAATCAACATCGATTCTTACTTCGCAATAGTATGTGTATGTGTATGTTTATAATTGTGAGTTAAAATCTAGTGTGATTCTCTGACTCAACATTGGTTCTTAGTTCACAATAGTATGTGTATGTGTATGTGCATGTATGATCATGAATTAAAATCATTTGTGATGTGTTGGGAAATTTTTAAGATTATTTTTCATAGTTCAAGGGTTGAGAAGGTGTTGATAAGTCAAGGGGAGCTTTCTAGATCTCTAGATGGTTTTCTCCTATAGACTTATCAATGACTTCTCAGATCCATTGAATTCCAAAGGGATCCAAGAAAGTCTTCATCCAATTGAGTGAAGCACTTTATGTGAGATCATCTTGACACCCACTCACACAACATGGCCAAAAATCATTTGTGATTATGGATTCAACATTGACTTTTACTTCACAATAGTATGTGTGTGTATGATTGTGAGTTAAAATCTATTGTGATTTTTGACTCAACATTGATTCTTAATTTACAATAGTATATGTATGTGTATGTGCATGTATGATTGTGAGTGAAAATCTATTGTGATTGCTTAACTCAACATTGATTCTTACTTCACAATAGTATCTGTACGTATATGCGCATGTATGATTGTGAGTTAAAATCTATTGTGATTTTCTGACTCAACATTGATTCTTACTTAATATTACTATGTGTATGTGTATATGTGTGTTAAAATATATTACGATTGTCAAACTCAAATTGAGTCTTACTTCACAATAGTATGTGTATGTGTATGCAGATGTACGACTCTGAGTTGAAGACTATTGTGATTGTCTAATTCAACATTGATTCTTACTTCACAATAGTATGTTTATGTATGATTTTTGAGTTAAAATCTATTGTGATCATCTAATTCAAGATCGATTCTTATGTCTCAATCGTATGTGTATGTGTATGGGCATGTATGATCATAACTTAAAATCTATTGTGATTTTTGGACTCAACATTGGCTCTTACTTCAAAAATGTGTATGTTTATGTGCATCTATGATTGTGAGTTAAAAGCTATTATGATTGTTTGTCTCAACATTGATTCTTAATTCAAAATAGTATGTGCATGTGTATGTGTGTGTATGATTGTGAGTTAAAAACTATTGTGATTTAAATTCTATTGTGAATGTTTGATTTACAACATTGATAGAAAATAGATTATATTAAGATGTAGAGATATAAATATAGGTAGATAAGTACATAGATTAATAGATTTAAAAGTTTAAAGAGAGAGATTCAAAATAGTTTTTATATATTTTAAGATATATATTTTGTATTAGATATGGATTTATGTTTTTTTCTATAGATATAAAGTATTCATTAAATCAAGCATTATGGGAAGGGAAAAAATGGTCATATTTGAGTATTCATCAAGAGGGTAAAATAGTTTCCACAATACAATGAAAATGTTGTTGACATTGCTATGTAGGAAATGCAACTTGGATAAGAGAGCATCATTTTAGTATAGGCAACAATGTTGCAGGATGCTCCAATTCAAATAGTGATATATGGGTATATTTTGTAAGTTATGCAAACAAATGTAAATCTCAAGGTATCACATAAAAAAATATTTAAAGGCATGAATAGTTCACAGTACTTCTAAAGTAGTCAAAGTGTAGAGCAATAACGAGTAGATGTATCAATGAAAACAGGAGAAGCTCATGATAGATCTTCTCAAGTATCACAAATTATTTTTTAGAATAATCAGGTTATGTGTACTCTGATTTGTCTAGATATTTCAAGAAAGAGTGGACCATGTGAATCTAGTAGAACAGGTGCATCTTATAATGTGTCACCTAATACTCTTCTTAATAAATCACAAATCACAATACATATAGCTTTTGACAAGTAAGATTATCTTGAGCTTCATCTTAAATGGAATCAAGCATCTTACCATGTGAAGTTTCTTTGAATGTTATTTGTAGTTTGATTTTCAAAGATTCTTTGATCTCAACTACATAAAAGGGATTCACAATGCCATATGACAATAAAATGCAAATAGAATATGTAGATAAAGTGAAGAACGTTATTGAATCTCTCAAAACAAAAAATTCTTGATTATATACACATTTATGGATGCACAACATCACTCTCTCTCTCTCACTCTCTCTATATATATATATATATATTTATTTATTTATTTATTTATTTATATATATATATACACACACACACACACACACATATATATATATATGTGTGTGTGTGTGTGTGTGTGTGTGTACATGTGTTGTTGTAGTATGCCCTTGGAAATCCTAGACCCACACCACCTTTCATGGAAGCAAGAAGGAAGGCTCAAGAATGACTCTCCTTTCATCCACCCCAACCTCCAACATGTTCAAGCCATTGGCCATCAACTAGTAGCTATGCCACATGCTTGAAAACATGGAGAGAAGGGAGTCAAGGATCCTAGTCACATATGTAAAATACAAGATAATTGCAACACTCTACTTACACACATAGGAAAGTCAAGCATGCACACACACCTCACTCTCTCACGCTCTAAGACTAAATACACATATGCACAAATCTTTAACAGAAAAAAGAGTTCTTCCATTAAACACATGAGAGCACATGGAACCAAAAGCTCCCTTCCTTACAAAAATGAGCCTCTATATATAGGCTAAGCACATTCCCCTATGTGCTCCTTTTGACTAGTCAAAAAGGAGCACATGCCTAACTAACATATTATCTTTTGAGATTTTGCAAATATTCTTTCTCTAACTACCAAATCCCAAGAAATAGAAGCATGGGGATTTCTTTAACGTGGGATCTTTTAAATGTGTGCAAAAAGTGGTCTATTTACAGAGCTTCTCTACCATAGTCTTTGGAGAAATATCAAAAAGGTCTTAAGAGTGTGTTCTCATGTGAAAGCCCTCAAATATACATGAAAGGGTATTTTAATGAACAAAAAGGGTTCACATGCTCAAAGAGAAAGTGTGTTCACATCCTATTGCCCAAAACTCTCCTCCCCCTAGACTTTGTCGTCCTTGACAAACTAAGATAGGAGAATCATACATTGCTGAACTGTTCTGAGTTTGATTCTTCAAATCTATAGCTCTTCAAGGTATTGCAGAGTCCTTTAACGCTGAGCGACACAATCCCCATGGGGGGCAGTTAGCCCAACATAAACAGCAACCTCTACTGCCATATATGCATCCACTCCTTGGAGTAGTTTTGAAAAAACCTTCAGTCCATAGATGTGATCATAGAAAATCATAACAATACACTTCTCCCAAAAGTCTCCAAATGGTGAGCGACACAATCCTCTTAGAAGGAAGTCAACCCACCAACTCAAAGAGAACAATAGTTGGAGAAGAGGTCCGCATCCGATCCAAGTTTTGATTCTTGCAAAGCCTTCCAAGTGGTGGAGCCTTCAGGTGCTAGCCGACACAATGCTCTTAGGAGGGGCAGTTAGCCTAGCCATCATGCTTCTAAAAATACCTGTATTGCATTGGAGAAAGTAATTGGAAGACGTGAAAACATCTATACTGAAAATTAAACATGCACAACAAGGATTGTTGTAATATTTTTGAGTTCAGACAAGATTCCCTAAGGGCAGTCACCAAAATTGGCATGAAGACTTCCATGAGCCCGATTGTTCCCATGTGGAGGTGTGGAGTGGAGGGCACCCTCCTTCTGGAGGGGTCACAAAAGCTCCAACCCACATCATCCTCAACTTGTCCACATATATACCACAAAACACATGTGAGGACGCATAACCTCCAAGTCATCATGAAGAGGCATGGAATTTGATGTTATATGCATGTGTTTGCACCTATCCATGCGACCAGGAGTTCCCCCCTGACTCCGTTGGGTAGAACACACAAAATGTCAAGCAAATTCTGAATTTGATGGCCACGTGTGGGCACAATCCACAAAAGTTTCTCTAACCCATATATAACATGAATACTGTTTAGAAAACATGTTCATAAGCTGAAGGCTTTCCATGCTTTTCTTTAAACATGTCTCAGAAAAAGACAGTAGTCTGTATGACAGCCAGTAGGATGATGTAACACATATACAACTGTTCCCAGGATGATAGTAAAAATAGGGAGTGTTCAAGGCAAAGGATCGAGTACCGGCTCTCATCATAGAAGAAGAGGAAGTACATAAACTACTCAGATTATTTCATCATGTCAAAAATGTTTTTTATCCCTAAAACAATGTAATATATGTATATACATCCAATTATTGTGAGTGTGACTCCATTTTGTGCAAGCTGAGGAGTCCTTGAGCTTGAGGAGTCTAAGTAGAAAGCTCACACCAATTTTTGTAATTTTTGGAAATCGTTAGATAGTTCAAATTAGAGGTAGATCCTATTTTTTAACTATGCGGGCCACTAGATGTGAAACTGGTCAAAACTAGACAAAAACTATAAATAGAGCTAGAGAGCTCATTTTGAGGGTTGTTGAACTTATGAGCTAGAACTAGAAGAGCTATTGTAATTATTTGATAATGAATATGAGTATGAGTTCTTTCCTTGCCTTCCATTCATCTCCATGGTGACTTTCCTTATGTGTGTGTATGCTCATTGCATTTCTCACCATCTTCTTCATGGACATCACTTGCTCTTGATCTTCATATTGGCCTAACCTCTCCGTGGATTGGAAATTATGAGGTGGAGCTCCTCACGTTGGTACTTTCCATCGTGCTAGAGTGACTTCTATGATGAGAGCCGGTACTCGATCCTTTGCCTTGAACACTCCCCTCCTCGTTTCTGTCATCCCTGATAGAACCTGATTGTGCGTGAGTAATCAAGACATAGAGAATAATTCAATATGGATCGATGTGCTACTAATGGAATCAATTCTCATCTCCCTACTATGTGCCTAGTGGGGATCTAGCTAAAGTACAGAATGCAAGATGCATGATTCCACAAGTACTGCTGAGGAGATGTTTGCAACAATAGAAAGGCAGCAAGCACATGGATTGGCATATGGATGAAATATCAATCATGCTGTTGTTGATGATGATACCACTCTTACAACAGGAAGCTTTAGGATTCTTATGTTGCACATCAATGCTAGTGTGCGCAATCATACAGGCATGATTGATTTGGTGCCTTTGTTGCCAGGGATCCTATAGTCTTTGTATATGCACTTAATATGGATGCTTTCTACAACCTACAGGGTCTGAGTCAAAGGTTCGGGACAAAACTTTTAGACAATGATTATGTTATCACATGCTGGAATAATAAGCATGATGGGACAAATTTTTTATGCTCAAACACCAAATGTAATATGCTCAGCTGTCACAACAGATATGTATTGTTGGGGATTCGGGGACAAGAAGAAGTTTGAGGGTTTGTAGGAGAAAAAAGAGATGATGAAAATGGAATAATAGTGAGAACTTCTGCAAAGGAATACTCTTGGAACCCTTGAATATTACTTATCTTGCAACAATTACAATGACTGCGCACAGTCCAATCAATGACTAAATACAACTTCAGAGAGTATCAATTACTGAAGACCAATTATCTCAAGTCCTCTAGCGGCGGCCTCTCGTGCGCCAATCCTTCACTTGCTTCCCGCTTCCCTTGTGCACACCTTGCACTAAGCTTCCGCCAAGCTAAGGAATTGGTATCACTGCGCAGCACGCAATAGCCCTTGGAACTCTTGGAATCCAGCCCGCCTTCTCTCTTCTCTGCACACTTTCCTCTTGACACCTCTTGCACTCTTGAATGTCGTCGCACACTGGAGGCTCTTCTTGCTTCCTTTCTTGCTCTTCTGAAGCTCTCTCTTGCTCTCAACTCTCAATGTGCAAGAATAGCCTTTGTCCTTCCTTTTGTTTGAGAGTCCGCCGGTTCGCGCACTCTAACTGCAATACAATCTTGGTGTCCTTTCAATGTCCCAAGATTGTCTTTTTGAACTGGTCCTTAACGATTCGCTACTTTGTCTTGTAGTGACTTTAGAGCAAGAGTGACTTTTAAAATAAAATTTTGATTGGGCGGCCTATTTCCACCTTTGCGTACGCGGCCTTCCACCTTCACCTTTCCTTTTAATTCTTTCCCTTTAGTTTCGACCAGTTAGGGCTCTACAGATGCCCACCACCTAAAGATCTCTCCGTCCCGGAGAGACAACAGCGATACCAACTGAGAAATTGCAAAGACACAGAGATGAAAATAACGGAGGCAAGGAGAAAATTTAAAGGTTGTGTATCTTATTGAGAAGAAAAAAATATAATGCACCCGACAAGAATGATGAGAGATCAAAAGAATGAGGTAATTATTGTAAAATGGATACTGGAAACTAAGAGTAATTATTTTGACTGTGGATGAGCAATTTATTTAGACTGAGGGCAATTTATTGTGGAGGTTGATTGAGGTTGTCAGCCGAGGTTGATGGAGAAGGGGGCAAAGGAGCAGAAGCTTGTTCGATCGTAAGCTGTAGCGAACGAAGGCATTGTCTAAGGTGATCCCTTTCCCTGCGGATACGTCGGCATGCAGCATTAGCACAAAGCCCTAAGTTGGAGCGATTCTGAAGATCTTCTAAGGCTTTCATCGCAGAGTCGGCCATATCGCGATAATGATCTCGCTCTTCTTTGAGCAATCGGGCCGTTTCGTTGAGGGAGTGCCATTGAGAGGTTGCCATGCGATTTATGTTTTCTATTGTTGAGATATACTGTTGATGAACCGAAGCTGCTGCGGAAACCGAATCCAAGGAAATCTGAGAGGCCTGAGCATTGCCGATAGCGACTACACTCGCGTCCTGGAGTAATTGCAAAAATGAAGGTGTTGATGGTAGGTCAAAAGGCGGAGTGGGATTGACCGTAGGAGCAGGAGGGGGAGGGGGAGGGGGAATATACGGCGGAGGAGTATGAAGGGTTGGAGTGGCCGATGGAGTGGGAAGTGAAAGATTGGGGGAAGGGAGATGTTGACTGACAGGAAGGTTACTGATAGAGGGGGATGTGAATTCCGGGTGAATTGGTGGCATACAGGTGGGGTTTTGAGGGTTGAGCTGGGTTGGAATAAGTGGGGTGAAATCAGAAGAGAGGGGAGGTCTAGGGATAATAGGAGGGGTAGGCATGGATGGAGAATTTGTAGATACAGGAGGGAAAGGGGAAGAAGATTGGGTAGTGAAGGAGGGGACGTGAGGGGGGGGAGTCATGAATGGAGAGGTGGTGGCTGTAGGCGGGATAGGTGAAGAAGATTGGGGAGGGAAGGAGGGCACATCAGGGGGATTAGTTAAGAACGGAGAAGTGGTAGAGGCAGGAGGGATAGGTGAAGAGGAATGGGGAGGGATGGAGGTTACATCAGGGGGGTTAGTTATGAATGGAGAGGTGGTAGATGTAGGAGGGATGGGTGAAGAAGATTGGGGAGGGCAGGAAGTTACATCAGGTGGCGCGGAGGTGGGTGTCGAGGCGGAAGCTGAGTCAATAGAGATTAGAGGGGGGGAGGGAGATGGAGCAATGGAATGTCCAGGTTGGGAAGGGAGATAAGCAGCATTGTGTGCAGAATGTGCGGGAATCTGATATAGCCAAGCTAAGAAGGGTGCAGAATATATGGAAAATGCATGAGAGCCTCTAGAGATAGCCTGGCGTAGGCGACGGGAGCGCAACATCAAGGAACTATAAATGAGGTGTGCGTAAGGGTAGGGGCGGCTATGGAGAAAGCAAAAGAGCGGATCAGCGATACGAATATCAGACCACGGGAGGGAAGAGGTTTGGCTGCGTAGTAAGAAGAAAAAGATGAACGCATTGAGAAGGGTGGTCATGCGGAGCGAAAACCTAGCATTACTTTGAAAATGTGTGTTACAAAAGGCGATAGTGGCTGAGGCGGACAGTCCCGAGTATAGGAAAGGGGGAGCACGAAAATCTATTAGGGGAGACCCAATACTTGCAGCAATGTCTGGGATGAAGAGAGTGCCGGTTCTAAAATGAGGGAAGAGGCGGATGGCTTCATAAACCTGGGTAAAATTGGCGGGGTTGAAGAAAACATTAGCCAAGCCCCACAAGCCCGCCTCTTGAAGATCCTCAATAGAAAACATTTGACGAAGGGCAATGGTAGGTATGGAGAGATACATTCGGATTTGCAGATTTATGTCAGGTGGGAGAAACAGGCGCATATAATCACCGGTTGGTGAAGATGGGTGGGATGAATGAGACATAGATGGGGAAGGAGAAGGAGGGTGCGGGAGGGGAGGTGGGGAATAAAGGTAGCTGGAATCTGAGTCTATGGAATAAAGGGGAAGATCTAGGGTCATAGGAGCTGTTGGAGTCGCTTGAACAGATGGGTCTGCCGATGAAGGAGGAGGTGGATTGGGATGGGCAGAAGCAAGTGTGGAGGTAGGAGCAGAACTATCATCCGGAGCGGGGTCCGCCATTGATGAAACTGGGGAAAAGAAATTGAGCAGAAGAAAGCCTCTTCAGGGGGAGAGGAATCGATGGGGTGAGGTGGTGGGAGGAGGGCAGAGGGCTTGATGATTTGAGGGTGTTGGGAGGAAGAAGGGGGCGCACGGTGGAGGAGGGAGAGGGTACGGTGGGGTTGGAGGCAGAGAGTGGGAGGGGGTGTGGTTGTGGAGGGTCGGAGAGGGGGGGGGTTGGGTGTGTTGAGGAGGGGGTGTGTACCGGGCGGGGGGCGCTGGGACATTAGGGGAAAAAATGAACCCTGAATGGGCCTTTTAGATTAAGGAGTGATTAGTGATGGACCAATCAGAAGAGGGTGGTGGCCACAGTCTATGCCCTATAAAATACTAGGCTGAAGGGTGGAGAGGGGACATATTTCTCCCTTATTTAATGAGCTGCCTCTAGAGAGAGAATGAATCTCGTAACTCAGTTGGGCCCAAAAATTCAAAATTTCTGAAAAGTTAAAAAACTCATCATAACACCTGAAAATGGACCCCCCATTACTTTTTAGGGTCAAAAGTACTCTTTTTGACCCCAAATTCAAAATCCGTGCATGTTTTGAGCTGAAAAAAATGAGTTTTTTCAAAAATACTCAAAAAAGAGTTATTTCCCTCCTAAACCTCACATTTTCATACCCAGGTCCCAAAAAGTCATCTTTTCCCACTACTTTCACTCTGTAGCACACCATTGAAGCTCCTGTTTCTACACTCCAACCTACCTGCATCTCCTATCTCGAATTACTGTTGTAGCTTGAAGACCTTTAGCTTCAATGGCAACATCTAAAGCTTCTAGGCGACCAAAAGATGAAATCCTCACATTAAGATGTCACAATATCAAAGCCACAGATGGGCAGTGGCTATCACATGAGTACTCCAAAGGTGCATGGGTGTACATGCAACCCTCTAGAGTTGGGCCTCATCGAGTTAGAGATCGTGGAAACTTAGATCTTCATTGGAAGGGAAAGTTACTTGGCTTCAAGAAGCATAGAGACAATGGGATGGTTGCTATTGTACAACATGTTTTTACAATGGCAACTATGAAACTTGAAAACTCTAGTAGTATGAGATATCCTGTGAACTGTAAGTATTACTCTACAATATTTTATGTTTTCTTGTGTCGGATATATTTCTGAACTATTTAGATATGTTTTTGTTTGTTTCAGATGTATTTCCTTCTACTTTGGTGGAAGAGCAACCACTTCATAGTCTTACAGGTACTTTCCAGGCATTGCATGCAGATGTTGGTGCACTAGTCTTTCCAAATATATCTCCTGCTCAACTTTACCATGATAGATTTTTCTTTTACACACATAGATATGTTGTACCCTCTACAATGAATGGTTTTGGAAGGTTAGAGAGAATTGAAGTACATTCTCTTCTTAGCTTGGAGTGGCCAAAACCTGATATATGGTCCGTATCATCTTTGAAGCAAAAGATGGTAATGGATATACATAACTCTTTGAAATTCACAAAAGTGTCTAGGTCTGTAGGTTTGCACTGGTCTTTTCCCATTCATTGTTTTGTATATTTATTCCAAGGATTCTCATTCCAAGAGACTTCCACCATGTTCATGTGTAAAGATATCACATATGAGCAAGTCGAAAGTCTTCTTGGTGAAAATTGGGGTTTGATGGAAGGAATTGCAAAAGGTGATAAATATCTCTGTAAAATAGGTGGAACAGGTATAGCATTTCGATATTTGAAACAACGTACTTCATTATACATCAAATTCTACTATGATCGTTGGATGTGCAAACTTGGCAAATGGATACCATTTCAAAGTTCAGAGGGATCTTTGCATTCATTTGAAATAAAGCTTAGATTGCCCAACAATGAAACAGAAACTATTTTAGTGAATAATCATTGGACCTTGGCTAATCTGAGAGAACACTTGATGATTATGGGGTTTGAAGGACTAACTCAATCCATCTTCAAAATTCAAGGACATAAGGTGAGAAATGTTTCATGTTTTTGTGAAAGTAATCTTTTTGTTATTGTTTATTTTACTTTAATGACTTCAATTTGTTGCAAATTGATTACAGGTGGGCAGAAGAATGGAATACAAAATGAAAGTCCCTGTAGATTGGAGCAAAGATGGAACAGAGCTCTCATTGTCATAGTTCTTTTACAACCTGATAATGTCACTTCTTGGGCCCTAGTCATTGTATCTCATGGTTTTTGCACTTTCAAGAACCTTGTAAAAAGTAGGACAATTGATTCATGTTAGATATTGTATATACCTTATTCTCTGCAATGATAATTTCAAAACTTTTGGAATGTCAAAAATTCTGTTCACTACTTTGAAATGTGGTTGCCCATGTTTTTTTCTGTGCATTATTTTGTCATCCGAAACTCATTTTTTGAAATTGCACTTCTTTATTCTATACTTTTAAAAGTGGGCCCAGTCAATTTAAAAACTTGAAACTGCTATAAAAATGGCTCTATGTGCTCATTTCTCACATTTGCACTCTCAAAGAGCTAGAAAGCACAGACTGCAAGCCTCTAGAAATCTCGCGCGCAAGCAATGGCTGCTAGCACTTCCACTCCCATGAAATCTCCTCGAGATTTATTCATGGAGTTTTTGGAAACTACAGACTACAATGGTCGTACGGATTTGTATGACCTAGTCTGTAGAGTCCCTAATCTTGAAGGGACAATAGCCATGAATTCCGATGTGATCGATGAGATCACAGATTTTATGGAACTCTATATTTTAAGATATGCCATAGATATTCCAGCATATGAGTGTAAATGGGTCCCCTGTGACCTGCTTTTTTACATTCATAAAGGAGATGAGGCATTTGCGAAGCGCTTAAAGCGTTTCATGGCGATTGCTGAGGCTTCAGGGCACCTGTTAGATGACACAGTGCCCTTAATTAAACAATTAAATAAGAAAAGGAAAATGGGAAGAAAATATCTTTCCTACATAGCAACAACAATCTTTTTTGTCAATGAGGAGCCCGAACCTTCACCCATGGACCTACCCCATCTTGTTACTGGGGGTTTTGTAGATGACAAGAAGGAACCCCAGACAGAAGCTCTCAACTTATTAGAAGAGAGTCAAAAAATTTCCAGAGAATTTCCTCAAGGAGTAGTGGACAAATTAAAGGAAGCCAGTACACAGAAGAGTCCACCCTCCAACTTAGACCCCGTGGAACCCACTCTACCAGAGGTAGAGATGGAAATGTTTTCAGTTGTACTTGTTGATGGAGAGGAATTTTTGTTCCTTCATGATATTGAGAAGGCATTCGGTCTACGCCTCGACGAATGCCTTAGTATTTTCAGCTCAACCTCGGATGTTCCCATGGACAACACTTCTGACATTATCGAAAAGGCAACAATTCCACTTGGTGAATCAGTTGCGGACACCATTGCATTTGTGTGTGAAGAGATTTTGAGCCATGCCAACCAAGATGCCAGTGAAGAAGATCTAGCCACAGCAAGGGAAAGAATTTTGGAGAAGAAGATTCCAACATCCCCTGTTGTGGAGCAAAGTGGCATGGCCCATTCATCAATTCCACTAGATGCAATGGGAAGAGGAGAGGATGAAGACAGGCTTCAAGATGTAAGTCTCTACTGACATTTATGGTTGTCTCATATTCATACAAGATGTATCTATTTAATTTTATGATTGTCTATGTGCAGGAAACAATTGAAGTGGATAAATTTGCAGCAAGGAGTGGTGGTGACTGAGAAGAGAGATGGTGGATGCAATCCAAAGATGAGTAGGTGCCGCTACAACCAGCTTCACACCAGCCAACTGAGACTTCAGAGTTGATTAGTAGACCCTTTGAGCTTCCTAAATCCACCAAAATATCAGCCAAGTACTTTGGAACATGTATCCCAAAAGTTTAAGTCAAGACCGACAAGTTGCGAAATGACTAGCTCCCAAAACTTGCTATTTTTGGACATACACCTGCTGGAAAAAATGAACAGTGCTCTCAACCTGGAAGGAATTAGAAAAATTCCTTTTGGGCATAGCAAATAGACTTAGCAAGCTTCCTATTCCAAGTTAAAACACTTCAAATGATGGACTGAGCACTGAGAACAAGTTTCATCAAGTTCTGGAACATTCCCACAATTCTCGGGGCTCTGCAGAGATAGACCAGTAAGCAGTAAAATGCAGATATCTCCAAAAGTATAAATCCAATGACCTTGAAAATTTATATCTAGAAACTAGACAGTGAGAGCGATCCAACGCACTTTAAAACACTGAAAAATGTTCAGTAAAACTCGAGATATGACCTTCTGAAGTTACTGCTCTGAGTGAGTATAGCAGAGAACAAAACAGAAAGGTAGATGATAATAAATGTATAGATTCACATATGATTACAACCACATTGGCAATGAATCTTTGCACAATGGGAGTAGAATGATAGAGCTATGGAGTAAGCTCTTCAATCTCTACAAAATGACATCAAGTGGTCACGTACAAGGCTTGCTAATCGCCTCTTCCTTCTTGCTCCTTTTATAGCTATTCTTGGAGGGAGTTTTGAATTCGAATTCGAATGGCTCCACCTAAAAGTGATCCCCAAAGTTAGGAGAGATTCCTTCAGCTCAAAAATTCGTGATTTTGGTAGTTGGAGCCACGAATTTGCTTTTACATCATGGATGAGGTAAGCCATCCTTTTACTTTTTTCTTTTTCCATTTACAAGAGATAAAATGTACTCTTTTACAAGAGGTGTTCACATGACTACTCATGTGACTTACAAATGAGGATAATATCAAGCATATCAAGCATGTAGGCTTGGGCAAAATGCACCAACAGCTCCCCCTCAAGCCTAACATGCTTGGCCTCCAAATAAGTCTTCAATTGTCCTTGATTTCCTGCAAACCAATCATCAACTTGAATCTACTTAATTTCGTACCATCAAGAGCTTTCGTCAACATGTCTGCACATTGCATATCTGTAGAGACGTAGGATAGTTGAATATCCTTGCTCATTAGCTTCTCCCTTACATAATGGTAGTGGACTTCAATATGCTTGGTTCTAGCATGGTATACCGGATTAGCTGCTAGATGTAGTGAGCTTGTGTTGTCACCAAAAATGTGAGGTGTTGAAGAATGAAGTCCAAGATCTGTGTACAAAGATTTTAACCACATGATTTCTTGAGTTGCATTAGCCAAACCTCTATATTCTGCTTCAGTAGAAGATAATGCCACGGTTGGTTGCTTCTTCGATGACCAAGAAATGATTTTTGAACCTGCAAATGATATATACCCTGATGTGCTTCTTCTATCATCTTTAGATCCGGCCCAATCTGCATCTGAGTAGACCTTTAGCTCAATATTTGAAGTATATGAATAGAACAAACCTTCATTCATGGTCCCCTTTAGGTACTTGAGGACTCGCTTGGCCGCTTCCATATGTGGTCTTCTCGGCTTATGCATAAACTGACTCAATATGCTAACACTATAGCATATATCCACCCTTGTGAGTGTTGCATAGTTCAAACTTCCAACCAAGCTTTGATAGCTTGTGATGTCTTCAATTGGCTCTCCTTCATAAGCACTAAGCTTATGATTTTGCTCCATAGGTGTACCTGCACACTTGGTATTTTCCATCTTGAACTTGACGAGCATGTCATGGACATACTTCCTTTGTGTGATGTATATACCTGAATCTGTGTAGATCAACTCCAATCCAAGAAAATAAGTGAGTGGTCCGAGGTCACTTATTTTGAACTCCTCCTTCATTTGACTCTTTACCTGTTTGATTCCTTCAAGATCATTGCCTGTGATAATAATATCATCAACATACACACATAAATAGATCACTTCAGATCCATTCCTCTTTATGAACAAAGAGGTATCCGCCTTGCTAGCTTTGAATCCTTGGTCCTGCAAATAAGTAACCAATCTGAAATTCCAAGCTCTTGGAGCTTGCTTCAATCCATACAAAGCTTTCTTTAGTTTGCATACATAGTTAGGATGATGTGCATCCTCATATCCAGGAGGTTGTGCCATATACACTTCCTCAGAAATCCATCCATTCAAGAAAGCATTCTTTACATCAAGTTGATAAAGATTCCAATTTCTAGATGCAGCAAGACTTATGAGAACCCTAATTGTAGGCATTTTTGCAACAGGAGAGAAAGTCTCCTCATAATCTATACCATGGGTTTGAGCAAACCCTTTAGCAACTAACCTTGCTTTGTGTCTATTTATACTTCCATCTGGATTCTTCTTGATTTTGTATATCCATCGAGATCCGATTATCTTCATAGATGGCTTGTTAGGTACAAGCTCCCAAGTGTCATTCTCCTTCAAGGCTTCCATTTCTTCATCCATTGCATCTCTCCAAGCTTTCTTGCTTTGTGCTTCTTCGAATGTGGTAGGTTCTTCATTGGTTGAATCCTTTGCAATGTAGATTGAGTGTTTGGTGACCAAAGAAGTATCATAACCAAACCTCTCTGGTTTCTTCTTCTCCCTCGAAGACCTTCTAAGTGGTTGATGTGAGCTCTCGGGTCCATATGTAGCATCCTGCATCTTTGCTTTACCTTTGTTCTTCCATAGCTTTAGTCTTTCCAAGTCTTCTAGGTCAATCTCCGAATCACTTTCTTCAATCTGCTTTGGTTCCTTTGGTTGAAGTGATGGAAAATCTTCATCCAAGTCATATGGCAGCTTCACTTTCCTGTCATCATCAAACCATGATTTGTTTTCATCAAAAATTATATCTCTACTCACAGAAAATCCTTTATTGGTTGGATTGTACAATCTATATCCTTTTTGGTTTTGATCATAACCAATGAATACACACTTCTCTGCCTTGGGATCCAATTTCCCTCTTACTTGAGAAGGAATGTGAGCATAGGCTAAGCATCCAAAGATTTTACAATGCTCTAGACTAGGTCTTCTTCCATTCCACACTTCATATGGAGTGGTTCCATCTAGTGACTTAGATGGAAGTCTATTTATGAGATATGTGGCTGTCGACACAGCCTCTGCCCATAGGTAGTTCGGCAATCCCTTTTCGTTGAGCATGGACCTTGCAGCTTCGACGATAGCTCTATTCCTCCTCTCTGCTACACCATTGAGTTCAGGTGTATACCTTGTAGTGACTTCCCTTTTAATGCCTCTTTCATGCAAGAAGGCATCAAATTCAGAAGAGAAGTATTCTCCTCCACCATCTGATCTGAGTCTTTTCAAAGTCCTACCTGTTTGATTTTCAACAAGAGCAATATACTTCTTAAAGCAATTAAACACTTCATCCTTGTGCTTCATGAAAAACAGAATGGTCCACCTGCTACAATCATCTATGAAAGACACATAATATCTTGAGCCTGATATAGATGGCTCCTTACTTGGACCCCACACATCCGTGTGCACTAGATCCAAAGGATTTTGATACATATATCCTTTCTTATTGAAAGGTTGTCTATGAGCCTTGCCGAGTTGACAAGCTTCACACTTATAAATCATGTGTTGCCTTGTGATATTAGGCAAACCAAGTACACTTTGGTCCCTGCAAATCTGTTTGAGTGTCCTCTCACCAATGTGAGCAAGCCTTTTGTGCCATATCTCCAACTCTGTTAGAGTTTGAGATCCATAGCTAAACAAAGCTATGTTCTTTGTATCTTCCACTTCAAAAGTGAAAAGCCTTCCTGTCTTTTCTCCTTTGGCAATCCTTCGAAAGCCTTGCCTTGGGTCTTCAACATATGCTCCAAATCGATTGAATCTAACCTGCAATCCTTTTTCAACAATCTGTCCAACACTTATTAAATTTTTGGTAATTGTAGGGACATACAAGACTTTGCTTAAGAGGTTCATATTCCCATCTGATGTCTTCACATTACCTATCTTCTCCACTGAGTGCTTTGTGTCATCTCCTGTCTGCACTTCATGCTTGTTATGAGGATCTTCCAAATCAGAAAGTAAAGCCACATTTCCTGCTACATGGTTCGAGCATCCCGAATCAATGTAAAATATGTGATCATCATCCTTACCCTTCTTTGTTGATAGATTCATAATCAATAATGAATCTTCTTGACTTTGGTCCTCTGCATAGTTATTGTAATCTCTTCTTCCTCTATGGCCACTTTGATAGTTGTTGTTGTTGTTGTAATTGTTGTTGTAGTAGTTGTTGTTGTAGCCTCCATTGTACCTGCCTCTATTTGATCCATAGCCACCTCTATTGAATCCTCTTCCTCTTGAGTTCCTTGGATTCCTGAAACATTCTTCAGTAGTATGGTTAGATAAGCCACATATGTTGCAAGGTTGAGATGATTGGAATCTCCCCCTGCCTTGCTTTCCACTTCTGCCTCTTCCTCTAGCTCGTCCTCTACCTGCAAAGTTTGCTTGGAAAGAGCTTCCTTCATCTTCATTCTTTCTATTCTTTGACTTGTCCTTGACCTTAGCTTTATCAGAATATAAGGCAGAAGTTTGATTACCTCTTGAGGACTCACCACCTTTGCTAATCTTTGCTTCATGAGTGAAGAGTTGGCCCATGAGTGTGTTGAGGTCGGGTACATGCATATCCATGTATAAATCCATGGCTGTTGTGAATGACTCCCACTTGTCGTCTGCTTTGATTCCATTCATGATTTGTCTTATGATTTGCTCCTCTTCAATTACCTCTCCAATGCTTCCAAGTTGGTCGGAAATCTCCTTCATCTTTGTGACATAATCAGTCACATTTTGCTTCGGGCTTTTCTTCATTGTTGTGAACTCCATCCACAATTGGTTCTTCCTTGCTCGAGTGTTGGAAGAGAAGAAAGAAGCAAGTGCATTCCAGGTTTCTCTTGATGTCTTGCATCCCTTGACATGAGGTAAAAGAAAATCAGAGATTGAGTTTAGAATATAGGACCTTGCAAGTGCATCCTTCGAACACCAATTCGAAAGTCCTTCCACTTCTTCATGTGATGGTTGCCCTTTGTTCCTCATGGTTGGCATTGCTTCATCTCCGGATATGAATCCATATAGATTCCTTCCTTGAAGGTAAGCCTCCATCCTTAGAGACCATGCCGGGTAGTTGTTTCGATCCAATTTGTCAATTGTTGATGGAAATCCATCTCCCATGTTGCTTGACTATGCTCTGATACCACTGAGAAGAGAGATGGTGGATGCAATCCAAAGATGAGTAGGTGCCGCTACAACCAGCTTCACACCAGCCAACTGAGACTTCAGAGTTGATTAGTAGACCCTTTGAGCTTCCTAAATCCACCAAAATATCAGCCAAGTACTTTGGAACATGTATCCCAAAAGTTTAAGTCAAGACCGACAAGTTGCGAAATGACTAGCTCCCAAAACTTGCTATTTTTGGACATACACCTGCTGGAAAAAATGAACAGTGCTCTCAACCTGGAAGGAATTAGAAAAATTCCTTTTGGGCATAGCAAATAGACTTAGCAAGCTTCCTATTCCAAGTTAAAACACTTCAAATGATGGACTGAGCACTGAGAACAAGTTTCATCAAGTTCTGGAACATTCCCACAATTCTCGGGGCTCTGCAGAGATAGACCAGTAAGCAGTAAAATGCAGATATCTCCAAAAGTATAAATCCAATGACCTTGAAAATTTATATCTAGAAACTAGACAGTGAGAGCTATCCAACGCACTTTAAAACACTGAAAAATGTTCAGTAAAACTCGAGATATGACCTTCTGAAGTTACTGCTCTGAGTGAGTATAGCAGAGAACAAAACAGAAAGGTAGATGATAATAAATGTATAGATTCACATATGATTACAACCACATTGGCAATGAATCTTTGCAAAATGGGAGTAGAATGATAGAGCTATGGAGTAAGCTCTTCAATCTCTACAAAATGACATCAAGTGGTCACGTACAAGGCTTGCTAATCGCCTCTTCCTTCTTGCTCCTTTTATAGCTATTCTTGGAGGGAGTTTTGAATTCGAATTCGAATGGCTCCACCTAAAAGTGATCCCCAAAGTTAGGAGAGATTCCTTCGGCTCAAAAATTCATGATTTTGGTAGTTGGAGCCACGAATTTGCTTTTACATCATGGATGAGGTAAGCCATCCTTTTACTTTTTTCTTTTTCCATTTACAAGAGATAAAATGTACTCTTTTACAAGAGGTGTTCACATGACTACTCATGTGACTTACAAATGAGGATAATATCAAGCATATCAAGCATGTAGGCTTGGGCAAAATGCACCAACAGTGACCGTGTTTCCCGGGGCCATGGCTCTTCCTTGGCACAGTACATTGGAAAATTGCCAAAGGAAGATTTTGTAATAATCCACAAGGACTTTTCCCCTCAAGGACACTTCATGACTTGGTGTATGAAGGCCTTGAGTAAAGTTTTGTGCCTATCTACAATAATGCAAGGGACCAATTGTATATTTCTAGTTAGGAAGTCCCTTGCCCTTACTACCCTAGGAGTTAACTTTAGAGGAAAAATATTAGGTCAAATAGGAATAGCTTTGGGTCTTGGATTGACAGACCCTCAATTAATATCCCAATCAGTTTTGACTTACCAATTGCCTCTATCTTTTCAGAGAAGAAAGAATGTAGTGGAGAGGCTCAAGGCCAAGAGCCAATTGTAAAAACTTTATAATACCAATGTTTTGTTTTTCCAATTTCCATGTGCATTCAATCTATTATATCTTTATGGTTTGACAATCTCATAACTTTTGCACAGTTTAATCAGTCTTTTTCCATTGTTTCTTGTAATTTGTGTTGCCCAAAATGCATGGAATGGCTAAGGAATGCAAAAAAAAGGCCTGCCACAGAAACGCGGGGATGGGCCCTGCAAAACTTTTGCAGGGCCCATCCCCGCGTTTCTGTGGCAGGCCTTTTTTTTGCATTCCTAGGCCATCCTATGCACTAGGTTACCTGTATTGCAAGTCTATCTTCTCAATTAGCACCTTCACTTGGGGAAATGTGGAACACTCTTCTTATATGCAATAATTAGAGAAAATTAAGACTCCTCTGGGTGCATATAAGCATGCAGCAGTAAATCAGTGCATGTATGTATGTTCATAAACATTTCTTAGCTATTGGTCAGGGGTTTAGCATGCAGTGCACTATGGCCAAGGCTAATCATATGCCCCCATGTGCATGGCATGGGTTTTCATGGCTTGGAAATGCCAAAAAAAGGCCTGCCACAGAAACGCGGGGATAGGCCCTGCAAAACTTTTGCAGGGCCCATCCCCGCGTTTCTGTGGCAGGCCTTTTTTTGGCATTTCTTGGCCATGAAATGCATTAAATAACATTACCACTTACAACAAGTACAGAAAAAAGAATGATACAACTATGAAAAACACTTCAAAGATGTACTGGAAAAACACACCTACAAACATAGGAGAAATAAACTTCAAAACATGTACACTAAGAGATAAACATTTGGGAGAGCAAATATGACAAGACAAAGATTATATTCATCATTTGGGTTTTACAAAATATTCATCGTATGGGATATACAAAAGGTTATCCAAACAAGGGAGTACAAATTATGGTTAATGGTTATTCCCTCTAATTCTCCTAGCTAGCTGCAAATCTTTAGGTTGTATTGTCACTCTCTTTGCATGGATGGCACATAGGTTAGAGTCCTCCAACATTGATATAAGATACGCCTCTGCAGCTTCTTGTAGAGCTTCAATGGCTATCCCTTGGATACGAAGTCCAGCGCAATAGCGTTGGATCTCTTCCTTCACAACTCTTGCAAATGACCTTCGTGGAATCAGAAGCTCCACAGACTTTTGATAGTGTCGAATCTCCGCAAAGGCTCTGGTTTGCTTTCTGCGCCTTTGTGGTGCTCTTGCATTTGGGGGGATGTTGGGTTGTGGTCGTTGTGGTCTACGACGTGGTTGATAGTTCTTCTTTCTTCTTGGAGGACGCCTAGATGGTCCTGCCTCATCATTTACTTCCTCTGCCCGACCTTGCTCTCTTTCTTCATCTGTTGGTCTTTGTCCTTGTCCTGGGGGGAGTGTCTTGCCTCCTTGTGTTACTCGATGGTTCACGGGGATATCGTCATTGTTCCATGGTGGCTCATTTATACTTTCTTCATCTGAGGAACTCGATAAATTTGATGTCTCAATCACAACTCGTCTATGTCCTCGTTGTTTGGGCCTTGCCTTCACTGGTGTCCTGATTGGGGGCTCATCATGAGATGCAGAAGGGGAATAATTTATTTCTTGGGATACATCTCTCTCTGGTGAACCTTCATCCCCCCGTGATGCAATGCTACCGGACTGTGTCCCTGCACCTGAGTTTCGTCTTGAAGAGTGGCTTGTGGTTCGACGCTTCTTGTGGGGTGTCATCCATGTTGGGCGCTGAGTACCTTGCACATGGCTAGGGTAGACGACATGATCCTTCCTAGCAGTCTGCTTTGTGCGTGCCATTCTCTTAGATTGTAAAGTGGTAAAATGAGGAAGGACACCTCTATTTATAGGCTTTCACTTAAGAATTGTCCTGTTCACATTTAAATGGATAAAAATTAGTTTTAAGACATTAAAAGTATATTCACAAAAATAGTAGAATTTTATTTGAAGTGAAAGGGGTTATAAAAACCTTGAAAAGTATAATGCATTTTAAGAGTTTGGAAATTATTTCCAAGCAGAACCCTCGCGGACTCTTTGTGAACGCCATTGGGCATGATGTTCGGGTCCTGACGATGACATCCACTTCTCTCTTGCAATATCATGTTGTAGCTTTCGTGTAATCTTTGCTAGTTGTGACTCACATGCCTTTTCCATTACATATTTTCTAGCAAATGTCGCACGAAAGAACCAATTGAACATTTCTTCTAAATAGTTTGATTGGAGTAGACCACCCCCATGACGAGTGTTTTTAAAGTAAACACCTCTAGCCCTGTAATGTGACTTCTCCATTCCTTGTGTACTAAAAATGTCCAGTGACCCATATCGATTCATAAAATATGCTCCATGTGCAAAAAGAATATGCTATGATCTGGTCAATAAGATATACACATAGTGTTTAAGACCAAATAAAAAAATGTAAGCGAAACTTACTATGTAATGTGTAATGTTGCTTTCTCCCCAAGATAAGATGAATGACTGTGTAAACTCCTTCAAAGTCACTTGGAATAATTCTCGTTGTGAAGCATTAGTGGAAGCCAAACACATCAAATGTAACAATTGATCGAACGATGACCAAACCTTCTTTCGCTTGTTAATGAGATCAACCTGACTATCATTGTCAGTTGTAATTGAACAGAGGTCCTTCCAAAGCTCCCATTTCCCATCATCTTGACTATTCACATCTTTTTTAAAGAAACATCGTGCCTTCTTCCCAGTCATTGAAACTTGTTGTAAAATCTCTTGAGACTCACCATACTTCTTAACAACTAAAGATACGTGGCCACCATGACAACCTATAGAATTCAAAAGATCTTCTATTTTCTGGATTGCTATTATAGACCTCTCTAGTGGTTTCATTGCAAATGCATATTCAACATGGAGCTTCAAAAGCCTATCAAAGATCCTCATGAATGCATGCAAAGTACAAAAGTGAACATTGACTAATGGAAATGGGATAATGGGGTTCCAATCATTGCTTATTTTATCACGAGTCGGTTCCTGTAACATTGGACACCTCAAAAGTGATATCTCCCATTCCCTGTGATTCAATGAGTCTGTTTCATCAATTTCTTCAGAGTCATCAACTCTCGTCAATGCCCTTGCATGTTTAGACTGTCTCTTAGATCCTTTGTAACCTTGTGTACAATATGGGCAAGGATAGAGAGAAGATGCTCCTTGTTTACAACCTAACATGCATTTTATACTCTTAAGGTCTCCACCCAAATGCCATTCTACATCAAAATCACCTATATCATCTACAAAAAGCTTTTGCCCATGTATTTGAGAAGAGATTACTTCCGTAATCCACGGAGTCCTACTAAAAATCCATGAAATAACATTATTTGTTTCTTTGGGAACTTCTATAGCACCTAACCACCAGATATCTCTCTATGATTGCACACTGTAAGTCAAATGGTCCCTCTCTCCTAAAGTTTCATCACTCATTGCATGGTCCATAATTTCGTTCATTAGCGTCACACTCAACCTTTCTAGTCGCCGACCCTTTATGATTTGACACTCATCAAGCTTCAGTATGAACTTTAACTTAACATTACAGTCTGCACAAAAGAGAAAACATTATCTTAATATGACACTTGAATGCAATAGAACTTCAACACCAAATAAAAGGTAGTAGGGGTACCTTTGATTGTTGAACTATAAAAGTGAACCATTGCTTGTTGAAGCTTCTGAAGATCCACAAATATATTGTTGAATTTAGCGTAAGTAAATCCTTGTGTAGATAGGATTTTTGATTGCTTCTTGGGAATATTTGGATGATAAATAGAGGCAGGCATAGTTTCTTCTATGAATAAATATTGTCCAATAGTACGAGTCACATCCTCATTTGAAGTTTTTTTATTGATAGACAATTTATATGGGCATGGAAATATACTTTGAGAAATACCTTGTGATTGTAAGGCTTGCCTGAGAAGGGTGTACATTGCAGTATACCCATTTCTACTGATGCCTGCTTCGTCACATATTGCCTGCACATCTTGCACTGTGATAAGATTTTTTAACTTCTTTGAAAACTCAGCTTCAACAACAACTCTAATACACTTTCCTATGCGTGAGTCTAAAGCAGAAGTGATTTCTTTGGTGTTTATACAGCTATTCATCAGCTTGAATTGGTCTTGTGTTGTTGATGAAGCAGTTATGTCTTCAATAAACGACCTACACAATGAAATATTCCATTACAAATCTTCATTAAAACATATAAAAGTAAAACAAACACTCACCTTGTTGCATATATACGTCGTTTGCGTGCTCCACCACCTTTTGAAAGAGCTTCAAAGGATGACAATGATCTTTTCCTATGTCTCATACCAAGTGGAGTCTCTTTCAGCTGCTGGAGATTGGCAGTTAACTTTGAAATTGTGCTTTGTTTTGCTTCAGTATCCTGTTCCAAATCTGCAAGTTGTTTTTGTAAAGATATGATTGTGCTTTCTAAAGTGACCACCCTCATATGATGGATGTGATGTTGTTGGAACCAATACTTAGCAGTAGCAAGTGAATGTGTAGATAATCTCTTGCAGTAACCTAATAGTCCAGCTTCACCCGCACCAATGAACTGAAGTAAAGTTGAGAGGTTATGGAATGTTGGATGGTAAGAAGATATTGGATCAAGAGGATAGAGTGAACCATGAGCCCAAAGATCAATACTTTTTTCTCCAGCTGCACGACGTTCATTTTGAGAATTGGCATCATTGTTGCATCGTGTATTTGGAGCAAACTCTCTAGGCACACGAACATGGATACTTGTTGATGCAGGAGCATGAGGACGTTCTACTGTGAAGTTTGTGATACATGTCAACACCATCTTTGCTAATGACCAACAATATCAAAAACAAAGATGAAAAACTGGTTGGAAGGGAGTCTAAAGCATAGGTTTTGCTCAAAAAATGTGTTTTCTTGTATGTGTATGGGTTAAAGTGTATTTTTCCACTCAGTATGGCTGAAAATGATGAAATTTGAAAAAAGTCATTTTTTGGGGGAAGCATAGTCAAGTAGTCTTCTGACATATATATTAAAAAATAGGCTCTTTTGAGTTAATATACACTGAAAATGAGACTTTTTAAAAAAACTCATTTTTTTATTCAAATACATGTACGAGTTTGATGATGTGGAAAGTAGATTCTCTTTCTCTCTCTCTAGAATAAGAAAGAGAGAGGCCTATTGAAGCCTAAAAAAAAGCCTACTCCAGCCTACTAAAAAGTGCCCTATTAAATGCACTTTGTCCCCTTAAACAAGAACAGAATTAAGCTTAATCCCTAAAAATTAGGGATCCTTACAAGGCCCATGCAGGGTTCATTTTTTCCCCTAATGATGTGGTGAGGTGGGGGTGTTGGGGGGAGCGGTGTCGGGAGGGGGGGCGCGGGGTGTGATGAGGGGGGGGGTGTTGGGGTGAGTGGTGTCGGGAGGGGGGGCGCGGTGTTTTGATGCGGGGGGGTGTTGGGTGAGTGGTGTCGGGAGGGGGGCGCTGGGATGTGAGGAGGGGGTGGGTGTTGGGGTGAGCGGTGTCGGGAGGGGGGGGGCGCGGGGGTGTGATGAGGGGGGGGGTTGGGGCGAGCGAGGTCGGGAGGGGGGGGCGGTGGGGTGAGACGAGGGGGGGGGGTTGTGGTGAGCGGGGTCGGGAGGGGGGGCGCTGGGGTGAGATGAGGGGGGGTGGGTTGGGGTGAGCGGGGTCGGGAGGGGGGGCACTGGGGTGTGATGAGGGGGGGGGTGATGTGTGATGGGTTGAGGGGGGGTGTGCCGAGCGGGGTCGGGAGGGGGGGGGAGGGCGCTGATGAGGGGGGGAGGGTTGTGTGATGGGTTGAGGGGGGGTGTGCCGAGCGGGGTCGGGAGGGGGGGGAGGGCGCTGATGAGAGGGGGGGGGTGGTGTGTGATGGGTTGAGGGGGGGTGTGCCGAGCGGGGTCGGGAGGGGGGGGAGGCGCTGATGAGAGGGGGGGGTGGTGTGTGATGGGTTGAGGGGGGGTGTGCCGAGCGGGGTCGGGAGGGGGGGGAGGGCGCTGATGAGAGGGGGGGGGTGTTGGGTGATGGGTTGAGGGGGGGTGTGCCGAGCGGGGTTGGGAGGGGGGGGAGGGCGCTGATGAGAGGGGGGGGGTGGTGGGTGATGGGTTGAGGGGGGGTGTGCCGAGCGGGGTCGGGAGGGGGGGGGGGCGCTGATGAGAGGGGGGGGTGTTGGGTGATGGGTTGAGGGGGGGTGTGCCGAGCGGGGTCGGGAGGGGGGGAAGGCGCTGATGAGAGGGGGGGGTGGTGTGTGATGGGTTGAGGGGGGGTGTGCCGAGCGGGGTCGGGAGGGGGGGAGGGCGCTGATGAGAGGGGGGGGGTGTTGGGTGATGGGTTGAGGGGGGGTGTGCCGAGCGGGGTCGGGAGGGGGGGGAGGGCGCTGATGAGAGGGGGGGGTGGTGTGTGATGGGTTGAGGGGGGTGTGCCGAGCGGGGTCGGGAGGGGGGGGAGGGCGCTGATGAGAGGGGGGGGTGGTGTGTGATGGGTTGAGGGGGGGTGTGCCGAGCGGGGTCGGGAGGGGGGGGAGGCGCTGATGAGAGGGGGGGGGTGGTGTGTGATGGGTTGAGGGGGGGTGTGCCGAGCGGGGTCGGGAGGGGGGGGAGGCGCTGATGAGAGGGGGGGGGTGGTGTGTGATGGGTTGAGGGGGGGTGTGCCGAGCGGGGTCGGGAGGGGGGGGAGGGCGCTGATGAGAGGGGGGGGGTGTTGGGTGATGGGTTGAGGGGGGGTGTGCCGAGCGGGGTCGGGAGGGGGGGTGTGCCGAGCGGGGTCGGGAGGGGGGGGAGGGCGCTGATGAGAGGGGGGGGGTGGTGTGTGATGGGTTGAGGGGGGGTGTGCCGAGCAGGGTCGGGAGGGGGGGGAGGCGCTGATGAGAGGGGGGGGGTGGTGTGTGATGGGTTGAGGGGGGGTGTGCCGAGCAGGGTCGGGAGGGGGGGGAGGGCGCTGATGAGAGGGGGGGGTGTTGGGTGATGGGTTGAGGGGGGGTGTGCTGAGCGGGGTCGGGAGGGGGGGGAGGGCGCTGATGAGAGGGGGGGGATGGTGTGTGATGGGTTGAGGGGGGGTGTGCCGAGCGGGGTCGGGAGGGGGGGGAGGCGCTGATGAGAGGGGGGGGGTGTTGGGTGATGGGTTGAGGGGGGGTGTGCCGAGCGGGGTCGGGAGGGGGGGAAGGCGCTGATGAGAGGGGGGGTGTTGGGTGATGGGCTGAGGGGGGGTGTGCCGAGCGGGGTCGGGAGGGGGAGGAGGGCGCTGATGAGAGGGGGGGGGGTGGTGTGTCGAAGGGTGATGAAGAGGGTGGGGAGGTGGAACGTAGAGGGTGGGAGAGGGGGGATCGTTGGGTGCCGCCGGGGGGGTGGGTTGTGGAGGGTCGGAGAGAGGGGTTGAAGAGGGGTGTGATGAGGGGGGGTGTCGAAGGGTGATGAAGAGGGGGGAAGGTGGAACGTAGAGGGTGGGAGAGTGGGGATTGTTGAGGGGGATTGAGGGTGAGGGGGTGTGAGATGCTCTTCTTCTTTCCTCCCTAGCACAACTGTGTGTGCACTGAAAATAAGAACGGAATTCCTGAGGATGTTGAAGCAAGAATGAAAAAAGAGGCCATATTATATAGCTAGTTCGAATGAGGGAGCACCTCTCAAGAAGGAGCGGTCTAGCATAAAAAGGTGATCAAAAGAGAGGAGATGACAATGTTAATCTCATCCATCCGAGAGACAAACAAAGGAAAGGGCAAAACTGAAAGTTACTTAGCAAAACTAAGAGCCATTCAAAATATTGATGCCCTTTTTTATAAAGTGATGAATTTCTTGATTTATTGATGGAAAAGAAAACTTGCGCCAAAAATTTTATTTTTGATTTTCATTGATAAAGAAAAGAAAAAACGTGCGCCCAATTTTTTTTTCTGATTTTCATAAAAAACTACGCCCAAAATTCTGTGAGCTGATTATTACTACTTATTAAAACAATCCAAAACCAACAAGATAAAGGAAAATGCAATGGTTATGATACTTGATAATAAGCCTTGAGTCTGGAAATGTTAACTAAAGGTAGGGTGTTGCCATCGAGTGTTTCCAATTGCACTGCACCCCACTGCAGCATCTTCGTAATGCGAAAAGGGCCTTCCCAGTGAGGGATCCATTTCCCTTTGTTTTGATTAGAAATTTGTGGTCTGTGTAGCAGGGCTAAATCTCCAGGCTTCAAATTGTTTTGCCATAGATTTTTGTCATGAGTCTCCTTCCTGTGTAATTGCAGCTTCTCTAACTGTTTGGATGCTAAAATTCTCGATTCTTCCAGTTTATGCAAAGCAGTCAGTCTTGCTGAAACTTCCATCCCATTTTTCTCTAGTCTTTCCGTTCTTATAGAGCCTCTGATAATTCGAATGGTTCAATAGGAACCAAGCCATAAACTAATTGAAAGGGGGAATACCCAGTCTCTTTATAGGCCAGTCTGTATGCCCATAATGTACCCAGATAGGCCCGTCCCCAAGAGGTCGGCTGCAACATGCATTCTTTTCGTAACATTGAAATTAATACTTTGTTCGTTGACTCGGCTTGTCCATTAGCTCGTGGGTAGTATGCACAAGAATTCCTGTGTAAAATGCGATACCTGTTGGAAATTTCCTGCAATATTTTGTTAACAAAATGAGTACCCTGATCGGTACAGATTTCTAGCGGGCATCCAAATCTGCAAATGATGTTACAATACAAAAAGTCAGCCACTGTTTGTGCAGAGCAATCCGTTGATGCAATAGCTTCAGCCCATTTTGTTGCGTAGTCCGTGGCTATCAGTAAGTACTCTTCCTTTTTTGGAAGTGCCGGAGGGTATATAGGCCCAACAAAGTCTAATCCCCACTTCTCAAAGGGCTGCCAAGAAGTGGAAACTACCAAAGGGTGATGTCTTTGCTTGGTGGGTTTAGGTCCACACCTCTGGCACACATCACATGTTTTTCTCCAATTATCTGCATCCCTAAAGAGTGTAGGCCACCATAGACCAGCATCTAGTATTCTCTGGCTCATGATATGCCCTGGAAGGTGCCCACCACCTGTTCCTTCATGTGCAAATTGCAGTATTTCCCTCACTTCATCTTCCTCTAAGCATTTCCTCATCCTGTCATCTTTGCCCTGTCTGTAGAGTTTACCCTCAATGAAGGTATATGGTCTACTCTTGATAAGCAGCCTCTTTCTTAGTACAGCATTAGCACTTTCTGGATACAATCCAGTATTAATGAACTGCTTGATATCATCATACCATCCTTTAGGTTGTATAGCAAACAAGTGTGCATCAGGGAAATCATCATTGATACCACTGGTTTGATCCTTCCTATTGATTCTGGACAAGTGATCTGCCATCACATTTTCTCTTCCTGGCTTATGGATTACCGAGAAATCGAACTCTTGGAATAACAGTAACCACCTCCATATTCTACCAGTAGCATGTGGTTTGTTGAGTAAGTACTTGAGAGGTTGGTGATCTGATATAATAATAAATTTTACCCCCAATAAGTAATGGCGGAATTTTTGAACTGCAAAGACCATTGCTAGTGCTTCCCTTTCGGTAGTACTGTAATTTCTTTCAGCCTTGGTCAAGATTCTACTGGCATATTGAATTGGCCTGTCCATTTTAAATTCTTCACTGGGTTGAGTCAGAACGGCTCCCACTGCATATGCACTGGCATCAACATGTATATGAAAGATTTTTGACCACTCCGGGGTGACCAAGATAGGAGCACACACTAGCCGTGACCTTAATATCTGATATGCTTTTTCCTCCTCTTCTTCCCATTTGAAAGGTACTTCTTTACCTGTGAGTTTAGTCAGAGGTCTAGCTATCTCTGCATACATTTTTATAAACCTTCTATGATAACCGGTATGCCCCAAAAAACTCTGGATCTCTTTAGGAGTTTTGGGTTTAGGTAACTTTAATATAGAAAGAATTTTTTCAGGATCTGGGGCCATACCTTTAGCGGATACCACATGTCCTAAGAGGGTTCCTTCTGTCACAAGGAAATGACATTTATTTGGATTGATCTTTAACTTAGTTTCTCTGCATCTTTGGAAAATATTCTGCAGCTGTCTCAGGTGCTGGTCCAAACAATCTAGATGAGTTTCTTTGTGAGATCCTGAAAATGAAGAGAAATCATCCATGAAGATTCTAAGTGATTCCAGCAATAAGGGCCCAAAAATGAGATTGACCGTTCTGTTAAATGTGGCTGGAGCATTTCTTAGCCCAAATGGCATTTTTACATACACATACGTTCCCCACGGTGTGATAAAAGCAGTCTTTTCATGATCCTCTGGGTGTATTGATATTTGATTATAGCCACTGAAGCCATCCATAAAACTATATAGTGCATGCCCCGCTACTTCTTCAATGACCTGTTCTGCAAAAGGCATAGGGAACCCGTCTGGAATGGTCACCTTGTTGAGAGCTCTAAAGTCCACACAAATCCTGATTTTATTAGTATTCTTCTTTGTTACTATAACCATAGGTGAGAGCCACTCTGAGTGTTCCACAGGAATGATGATTCCTGCATCTTCCATCTTTTGGATTTCCACATAGACAGCTTCGGCATACTTTGGATTGAGTCTATAACTCCTTCCTCTGATGGGTCTGGCTCCCTCAACCAGAGGAATTCTGTGCTCTCCATAAGATGCAGGCACTCCTTCTAAGTCTTTATAATGCCAGGCAAAAACATCTGCATACTGGGTTAAGAATGAGTTTACCTTTTCCAGGAGCTTTGGGTGGCTCCACAACCAAGTGGCCACTAGAACTGGTTGATTATTGTTTTGGGTGCATAAATGTACTTCTTGAACCGGATTTCTTGTTACCAGATTATCTTCTTGTGCATCTGCTTCCTTGTCTTCTTCTACTAGCTTTTCGTGCATTGCTTCATAAGCACGTGTATTTTGAACTTCGATGTTTTCCTCCTTGTCCTGTATCCATCCTGCAGGGATTTCTTGAATTGGGAAAGAACATTCAACCTCAGAATTTTTTACCTTGCTTTTAGCTTGGGAAACTTCCTTATCTGATGTTGACACATCCTCCTCCACTTTGTATTTGAGGGGTATCTTCCTGCCCCTTCTGTGGTCAGTGATGGGCTCTCCCAATCCATCAACCTGGACCTTTCCTTTGTCTTCATCATAGCCTCCAAATGTACCAGGATTATCAAGAAAAATTCCAAAACAAGAAGAAGAGTTGCCGGCATGAAGCAAACTTAAAATATCCTCTTCTTCCTCAAAATCTATTTGGGGCTGATCCTCCGCTTCTGTTTCCATGCAAATGCTCACTGTTTGCATCATACTCGTGTTTCCTTGATTGTCTGGGCCTTCTTCTAAATGAATTTGTGTCAGCTCCTGCCCTTTCTTTTGTACCCACATGGTGTCCTTACCCCAATCATGAATGACACTGGCATGCCTCAGCCAAGGTCTTCCAATTAAGAGAGGGAATCCTCCTTCAACCTGGGGCAATCTTAAAACCACAAAATCCAGGATAAATAGATTACCTTGTACTTCAAGTGGAACTTTTGGGATTACCCCTAAGGGCCTTACTTTGCTCTGATCTGCCAAAGTGACCGTGAAATTTGCAGGTCTTGAAGGGTGGAGTCCAATCCTTTTCATGGTATGTTCAGGCATCAAATTAATGCCAGAACCACCATCTACAATAACACCTTGAAATTCATGGCCCTTGATTGATATTGTGAGCCGAGGGCTTTTATAATCTGTAAGGGGTGCTTCCCCCCTGATTATCCCTTGATGTAAGATAGCAGTCTTAGCTACTAAGCTTGTCGTAGAAGCTTCATCAATTATCTGTAATAATTCTGACCTGAATTTCCCATCCATCTTTATTAAATCAAGAATACTAACCTCCTTTTTCATGGACTTGAGCAGTCTGGAGGCTTCTGATTCCTTAAGAGCTTGGGCTCCATTTGACTTATCCAACTCCTCATGAGCCCTGCTGAATGCCTGTCCAATGGCATCACTGGTACCTATGCAATTTTCCTTTTTCCTTGTGTCTGCAATTGTGGTGGCTAGGTCTTCGGACACACCTTTGTCTCTGTTTAATCCATTAATCAATGATTCTTGACCCACGTCCACTGGAGCCTTCCCCTTGCTTCTTGTCTGCACAGTAAAAGAGTCAATTTCCTCTAACTGCACCACCCTGGTAGATGGTGACGGCACCTTAACTTGATTTTCCATTTCTTCTTCCTGCACATAAATCATTTGGATATGGGGCCCTGATGAAGAGGCTTGATTCTTAGGACAACAATTTGTATAATGGTCTCTGGCCTCAGGGCAGTTCCTGCAAGGAGGTGCATTCTCTGGTAGGGTGCACCTACTTTGGTAGTGCCCACATTCTCCACACCTGAAGCAAATAATTGGCCTTCTAGGCCCATTTGCAAGGTTAGTTCTTGGTCTAGGATTATAGTTATTACCTTGGTTTGTTGCTGCTGCCATTACATTTGCTGGTGGCAAGAGCCCGCCTTGTGTCCAGTATGTCGTTGTCGGTATTCCCCTTGATTGGCATTCATGGGCCTCATGCCCAATCTTTCTGCATAATTGGCAAGTCACATTTAGCAAAGGACATTCACTTACTATATGTCCTTGCTTACTGCACATGGAGCACCATAGTCCGTTCTTAATGCCGCCTCCTTTTAGTTCTTGCAACTCCTGCCTCAGCTGAGCTAGTTCCTCTGCTTGGGCTTCCTCTTCCTTTTGGAGCTTGAGGGCTTCAATCTCTCTTCTCAGCTGAGCTACAGTAGTCTCCTCCTCTGTATAGGGCTTATTCCTCTTCAAGCCTTCCAATTCCCTTCTTAACTGGCTCACTGGGTCCTCCAGTTCTGTACCATATGATAGTTGGGAAGACGTTGTACCATACTGGTGCCTTATTTGTTCCAAGCGGGTGGCCGTGTTGATGAATTCCTCAACAGAGGCCGTAGGTAGCACCAACTCTTTTATTTTGCATTGGGTGACCACAGGTAAAGGTTTGGCTAACCACTTCTTGACAAAGAAGTCGTGTGGTGGATCCGGTAATTTAGCCATTAATGCTTTTGCCCTGGTCACGAATTCGGGGAACTTCTCTCCTGGACCCAACTTCAAGTTTTCCAATTCTTCTATAATGATCTCAGCCGTGTTGCCCTGCTGAAATTGATTCTTAAAGGCCTCTTTCATCAAATCCCAAGAGGTAAAGTGATTTTTGGCAAACTGACTAAACCACTTGTCTGCCAGACCTTCCAATGTGGCGGGGAAGAGTATCAAGAAAGCATCTTCCCTACCCATTAGTCCCCTAGTCTTACATAATGAAAGAAATCGTCGAATGTGCTCATCTGGGTCCTCATGGGCTAATCCTCTGAAGGAGGGGAATTTTATGTTTAACCTGGAGAGCAAGATTTCTAGGTCCACCTGTCCTGCCATACTTCCTACCGATGCAGTCGATGAAAGTGGACTCGATGATCTTCGGTTCCTCTTTCTTCTTGTCTGCTTGCACTTGATTCTCAAGGTTTGTGACCGGGTCGCGGTCATGAGCTATTCATAGTCCACTTAAAATGAGACCTTGATAGAAGGATGTACCTTTTGGCCCACTGGAGTAATGTTGTCGACACTGGAATGTTGTCCTCCAATGGCAATATATAGTCTCCTAGGCTCAAAGCTCCTTGGAAGTCCCACCGTGCGTGCCAAATTTGTTGGGGATTCGGGGACAAGAAGGAGTTTGAGGGTTTGTAGGAGAAAAAAGAGATGATGAAAATGGAATAATAGTGAGAACTTCTGCAAAGGAATACTCTTGGAACCCTTGAATATTACTTATCCTACAACAATTACAATGACTGCGCACAGTCCAATCAATGACTAAATACAACTTCAGAGAGTATCAATTACTGAAGACCAATTATCTCAAGTCCTCTAGCGGCGGCCTCTCGTGCGCCAATCCTTCACTTGCTTCCCGCTTCCCTTGTGCACACCTTGCACTAAGCTTCCGCCAATCTAAGGAATTGGTATCACTGCCCAGCACGCAATAGCCCTTGGAACTCTTGGAATCCAGCCCCCCTTCTCTCTTCTCTGCACACTTTCCTCTTGACACCTCTTGCACTCTTGAATGTCATCGCACACTGGAGGCTCTTCTTGCTTCCTTTCTTGCTCTTCTGAAGCTCTCTCTTGCTCTCAACTCTCAATGTGCAAGAATAGCCGTTGTCCTTCCTTTTGTTTGAGAGTCCGCCGGTTCGCGCACTCTAACTGCAATACAATCTTGGTGTCCTTTCAATGTCCCAAGATTGTCTTTTTGAACTGGTCCTTAACGATTCGCTACTTTGTCTTGTAGTGACTTTAGAGCAAGAGTGACTTTTAAAATAAAATTTTGATTGGGCGGCCTATTTCCACCTTTGCGTACGCGGCCTTCCACCTTCACCTTTCCTTTTAATTCTTTCCCTTTAGTTTCGACCGGTTAGGGCTCTACATGTATGAAGGAAAAGTAGTGGAGGATATCAGTCTAAAACCTCTTCATTGGCCCCCCAATCCCAATAGCAGATAAGGGGGCTGAATCTTCAATGAAGCTAAATACTTTTTAGGAAGAGGAAAGGATGTTGGCACCAGATTTTGAATGAGTCTAGGCATAGGGTTGGTGGAGCTATTGCTTTTGGTTATCTTCATGATCTTGTTAAGCGAACAACAAACGGAGAACATACTCGATAAAAAATCCAGGGCAGAGATTGTCAGGCAGCTGAATGGATGATTAGAGGGGGAACCTTCACCAGGTGAGGGTGTTCTACTTGGCAAAACCTGTGTAAGGGTATAGATGAGTGAATGATTCATTTTCCTCCAGAAAGAAAGAAGGGTACTAGTCAACAATCCACATTCTTCAGCAGGTATGGAAATAAGATGGGTGGCTCAGAAATGATTGTCTAACTAGGATAGTCTTGTTATATCCAAGATCCAGATGGCAACAAAAGAATGGGAGTAAAACAACTCGTATGTGTTACATTTGAACATTGCAAGCTTTGGAACTTGTAAGGATAGTTTTGAATGGTAAAGAGGTTTCTTTAGGACTGAGGACAACTCATCTGAGGGGATGGTGTTCACACTTCCCCACACCATTGATTTTGGGCAACAGTCAGCTCATTCATCCTACTTCAGTGGATTATGGAGCTTTCGAATTGCTACAACACCTCAAGAAATGAGTTGGTAGTGCCCAACCCTGCTTAGTACCTACCCTCTCTTACTTCAGATTTGTGTTTTAGGCCCTCTTAGCTTGAAAATGGCACAAATAAAGTACGTATGTACTTTGGAGATTATTCTTCAAACAATTAGATCAAAATAGATAACCTAGCAACTAGCTTATGACCAAAAACTTGCTATTTTGGTCTTGACACCTGCTGGATATTATGCTCAGTACTCACTGTACAGTAGCAATTAGGAAAATTCCTTTTGGGTGAATCAAATAAGCTTAAAGAGCTAATGATTCCAAGTGGAATGACTTAAAATGATAGGATATACTCTGAGCAATGAATTTAGCAAGTAGAAGCTTACCCCCAATATTTTAGGGATTTTGCAGAGAATGACCAGTGGCCACTTCGAGAAAATTTTGCCAAATTGTCTGAATGAAACTTCTTCAAGATTGTATACCTTGTAATAAACTTTGAGCTGGTTCCAACAAGCTATAGATCATTGAGAATGATGATGGGATCACTGAGATATGAGCATTACAAGCACACTGTTCGAAGTGAACATAGCAGAGAGATGAACAGAGGTGATCAATGATATAATGTATTATAGAACAATGTTGTACATGACCATTGGCATGAATATGATGCCCAATGATAGTGCTAAGAGTAGGCTATGATGTAAGCCACTCAACATATACAAATGATCAGCAATAAGCTCAGTATGGGGCCACTAATGGCCATCAGGTTACAAGCTCCTTTTATAATAACTTTTCCAAGTTTGATTTACCAAATGTGATTCATAGCTTTTAGATCTCCAAACTCCACGAGATATGTGGACTTACAATCCGTAAAAGCTCATAAGCAATGGTTCTTATGATATGTCCAATGTTTGCACAAAAACGCATTCAATGCTTAGCCAAGTGTGAAGGCTTGGCATTTACACCAACAACACTTACCACTTTATACCAGGCAAGGAATGGGGCTCATGTTGCTTACCTCCTAAAATGGTTGGAGAGTGAGCACATGAATGAAGGAGATTCCATGGACATTTTTCTGACAAAGATCAAAGGTTTGAAGGAATAGTTGATTTCTGCTGATGAAGCCTTACTTGACAGTTCACTTGTGTAGACTATTTTGAATAGTGTTGGCATCATACGAGAAGAAGCAAGTATCGGCATACATGCAGATCTAGCAGTGAGGCAACCCATCAATTTTTTTTCAATCCTTGCATTATTTTAAAAGTGATTCTCATCACTGAAAACCATTGTAAATACCGTTTCACCTTTTTGTAGCTCCATTTTGTGCAAGCCGAGGAGTTCTCGAGCTTGAGGAGCTTTAGTAGTATTTGCCTACCAAGTTTCATAATTTTCAGAGCTTGTTTGAGCCTCCAAAATAGCTTAGGGACCTAATTTTTAACTAGGTCGGACACTAGGTCTGATCAGGACCAAAGCTAGTCAAAAACTATAAATAGAGCTAGAGAGCTCATTTTTTAGGCTAGCTGGTTGTAGATTTGAAGTTGTATGAGAACTCTTTTTCAATAGAAGTGATTCCATTGTCTCTCTCTCTTTGTTCTTGCCTTCTGTGCGCGTGCATGTGTATGTGTGTGCATGTTAGTGTGCTTCTCACTCACACATTTGCGCCATCACTTGTTCGAGGTCTTCATACCATCCTCATGTCTTCCCGGATTGACATTAAAGGAGGTGCTACTCATCACTGAGCTACACCAAATTTTGGCGCCATTGTTGGGGAACCGAGCTTTGAGGATGAGCGTGTAATGGTAAGATGTAGAGAGGATGCGTTGGAATGGTAAGTAGTAGGTAATTTTCTTGTTTTTCACCATTTTCTCCATCTTCCTTCTCCACCTCCACCTCCATCTTCTTTTCATATTCCCATTCCCCTTTCATTCACCTCATTTGCATAGAGAGAGTTTGAGTGAGAGCGAGAGTGCATAGTTGTTTTTGTGTGTTTTTTGCATGATTTTTGTAGGTGTCAGCAGCATCACCATCCACAGCAGGCTCTGCAGGTACGGAATTCTTCTGCGCAAGCCTCGAGGCGTCGACCTCGAGTTACCATGACACACCGAAAAATTGACCCTATCGCAAATCTGAGTGCACCGCGACACAGCGCAGCCTGAGAGCTCCTAGAATCACTAGATAGATCAGTAAAATTCACCATATCCCAGACTATCGCGACACACCAAGGTATCGCGACACACCGACTTATTGCGACACTTCCACCTATCACAACAGATCGAGGTATCGCGACAGTTCCATCTACCACGACACACCGACTTATCACGATACTTCCGACTATCACAACACTTCGACCTATCGCAACACTTCCATCTATCGTGACACACCGAGGTATCGCAACACACCGAGCTATCGTGACACACCGACTTATCGTGACACTTCCATCTATCGCGACACACCGAGGTATTGCGACACACCGACTTATCGTGACACTTCCATCTATTGCAACACACCGACTTATCGGGACACTTCCAACTATCGCGACACTTCCGACTATCGCGACACTTTGACCTATCGTGACACTTCCATCTATCATGACACATCAACCCGAGCTATCACGATACACCAGCCTTACGCATAATTTTTTGGGGTGCAATAATTAATTGAATTGTGGTAATTTTGGCTTGCTTTGTGACAAATTGGGACTACCTTAGAGTCTTAGAAGTGAGCAAAATACCTAGGAAACCATAGATGAATTTCCCAAACCCTGAGAGCCTGTCTTGACCCCTAAGTGCCTGAATGGTCATAACTTCACCATACGAACTCCGATTGATGATATTTTGGTGTCGTTGAAAAGCTCGTTGAGAATCCTACGTGGACCTTAATTGGTTTTTGTAAGAATCATACGTGGACTTTTGGAACAAGTATTTTTAAGTTGTCCATTAGGTGAACATAGGTAGCCATAGGATTTTGGGGGTGTAGAGAGCTAGTCTAAGGGGGGCTCATATTTGTTGATGTGTGTCCATCAATTCATTGTAATGTAAGGCAATATTAACTTGTGAACCCTTGCAGGAACATTGTGTGCAATCAAGGCCTTCCAAAGCAAGCTAGCAGGGTGAGTACCAAGCTTGGGAGAAGGCTACCTGGGCTTGTGTAGCAGTCTGATCAACAAGTGAATGGAGGTTGGAAGTTCTCTCGACCCTCCTTCGTCAATTCCTAGCTTAGGCTAAGTACGAATTAGGTGTGGTGATTAATTAGAATAACGCTAGGGAGATCAAATATCAAGTGAAATTCACTTAAGTAATCCTGACGACGTGATTCCAAACAAGGGCTTAACACAATATATCAGGACTAATCGTCTAGGTGCTCGCATCTACGAAGACGGTCTGAGAAGATCTGTGGTCCAGATTAAGAACCCCGATCAACCCAATGGACTAGAACATCCGGTAGTCAAGTTCGAGGATGGAGCATACCTAGATAAAGAAGGGACTATTTATGTAGTCACCACCCTCCCAGATAGGACAGAGGAGTTCGGCAATGTGATCGCAGAGACTGACATGGGTGACATAGAGCAAGGGAACTTAGGGAGAAATCCGAGGACTCCCCATGGCAAATCAATCCTGACTAGAATCATGACTCAAGATTTGGTTCCCCAAGACAATAAATGTATAGATTTGCTTTTAAACCGAGAAACCGATGAGGCTTTTTGGAGGTATAAGGGTGGCCAGCCTCATGAAGTAGGAGCTCTCACAATTTATGAGTTTAAAGATCCTGAGAGCCCAGGCAAAGTGACCTACTTAGACAATACATCAGAGAGGATCTTCGTGGTCTCAAAGCATGGGAGACATGCCTACACTTGGAAGGGTGAATTTGTTTTTCCCCAACCTCGGTCCAATGTGTCCTACAACCACCAAGGAGCTAGCACCTCCCAAGCTCATGGAGCTCAAAGGGACAGAAGTAGAGACAGACCCGAGGCAAGCTTTGCCAACCCCCTCGGAAGAGAAAGGATGAGAACAAAAATGGATAGAGAAGAAACCAAGAGACCTAGAGCCCCAAGGAACCAAAGAAATACTGATGATCTCCCTTTATCAAGGCCGAGAGAACACATTAGGACCCTGAGGCCAACCCAGCTGGTGAAGTCCATGAAGAATTACTTTGATGGCACTGGAGACCCTTATGAACATGTGGCAAAATTTAAGCAAGTCTTGAGAGCTGAACAAGTTGAGGATCTATTCATGCAGTACAATGCTTTTGGTCTAACCCTTAGAAACACAGCTCTTACGTGGTTTCAACCACTACATGAGAGGCAATTTAGGAGCATAGACCAACTTTTAGAAGCTTTCGTCACTGAGTTCTCTAAGAGTGGCATACGGCATAATACTTCCTCCCTGATTCATAGCTTCAAGCAAACACCTCAAGAGACGGTCCGACTGGCAGGAAGACGGTTTAGGCAATACCTAGAGAGGTGTCTGATGCCTGAGTTACCCACACCAGCCAAGCAAGTGGCTTTGTTTTTAGATGGATTGCTAAGTACCAAGCTTAGATCATATGTGTATCTGAAAGACCCCAGAACCATAGAAGAATGTGTACGCATCTGCATAGACATTGAGGATAATCTAGGAGAGGAGCTAGAGCTTTCAAAAATCTACAAGGATTCAGATAGCTCTAGTAGCCTTACTTCTGGGCAATCCACATCTATCGAGGAACTTGCAGAGAAGGTAGCTCAAAAACTAGGTGTCTCTAGCAAACAAATTCCAAGATTTGCACCAGGAAAACGATGCTATACTTGTGGAGGTGACCATATGGCGAGTGTAAGTCCCATTATGGCTCAACCCCAAGTGAATCCTAGTAGCCAGTATTGCACCATAGAGTGAAGATACACCAACCACACCCCACAAGATTGTCCTTATAACAAGCAAACTGTCAGGCAAAATTACCCTCAGCCATATCCACAACAGGGTAGATTCCAGACTCAGTACCCACCATAGCAATATGGTAGGCCCCAACAATCCTATGAACCACCCTATCAAGGGCAGCAGGGACCTCAACCAGTCCTAGCGCAACAACCCCCTGCTCCAACCAATGTGATTCCAGTGAAATATGCATCTACTGAAGAAAATTTGAACAGAGCCATAGTCCAAGTAACACCATTGCTATCAAAAAGTGATTGAAGTGACCATAGTTTTGACTCCACACATATTGATAGCCCACAGGCTTACTACATGCAGTCACCCGAGCATAATGAGTCATACTATTATGAAGAACCCAGTGAACCTAGCTGGGAGCTAGATTATATGAATGTCATGTATGCAAATCCCAACTCTAGACCTCAACCTAGGCAGATAAGACCTCCATTCCCTAGAGGGCCATGCTTTTGATGTCAAGGAGATCACCTCATCCGTGATTGCCCTCTACCAACACCTACACAAACCCGATTTGTGACAATTCAAGGATTTTGCCCAAACTCTAGAAAGGAGCATTTGTTACGAGTGTGTCCCAAGAACCCCATCAATATGCCAAAAATCGCTCCTATCAATGTTATTGGGTTAATGGTAGACTATACGGGAAGTGTGAATTCCACTGCCCTAGTGCAAGTAGTCACCCAAGCTCAAGCATTGCAGCAAACTCAAGTGAGTAGGGCAGAAAAAGAGTTCTGAGGTTAGTGAGACGGAGAGCATGACCAAGAAAAGGACAAGAGCTTGGAGAGATATTCAGAAGAGAATGAAAAGACAATGGTCATAGAAGATGAGCGAACTTGAAGAAAGCTTGAGAGAAACCAAAGCAAAGATAAGTGAACTCGCATCTCAAAACCATTCTCACACTACCCCACCACCACCCTTTCCATCTCCCTCCAACCCATCAACTTCCATTCCCCAACTTTCTAATCCACCACACATAACCCACCCACCACCGAGAGTAGGATCAGTCCTAGCTGATCCCACTCCTGAGGATCTAGACATGATGCTTAAAGCATATCAAGCCAGAATCCAAGAAGGGTCAAACGTGACAGATCATGACAAATGTTACCCTAGAGCCGATCTAGAGATAGAGAGAACAAAACTTTGTGCTAAGATGAAACAATTGGCACAAGCTATGTTTGAAGCCAGTCACTTGTTCAATGGCTCTAGCTCCACTAGAACACTATTGCATTTTGATGGTCTATCAGATAGATTTGAGAGGTTACTTGCAAAGTCTGGAAAAGGAGCCATCTCACAGTCTAAAGAGAGTGCAAGGGATAGAATAAGCATTCCTCCTTAGGAAGCTTATGTGCCTAACTCCACTGAACCAGATACCTCTCTTCTTCTATGAATCGGTATTCACCAGAATTCCTGCGAGAGATTCAAGAAGAGAAATGGGCTAAAGAAAATGAAGACCCGCCTCCAATTGAAATTGTGGATGACGCGCACGATCAATTCCCACACGACATTCCTTTCATTTATGGAGAACAGGAGAGTGCCCAATCTCACGAGAGGTTAGACTTTGAGTCTGATTCCTTGTAGGAATTACCCCATTTCACAGGCCCCTAGGAAACTAAGTCTACTTGCATGAGAGCGCCCACGATCATGATAAGAAATGAAGATTCGATCATACCTAGGAATACGGAGGTAGTAAAGAACACTAAAGTGCAGTGCAACCTCACTTTAGAAGAGCTACTCAAGCTTAAGCCTGAATTGTGGAAACATGTAGCCAAACAAGTTCCAGACATAGCGAAATCTCGTTCCCAGGTAGGATCCCATAGAACAGTACTAGAAATACCTTTGGACAAGATAGGAGACATGAGCGAAGGAGAAGAAGGAAATACCTATCTCCTAGTTATCCATTAGGGATACACAACCAAGGCAATTTTGGACTCAGGTGCAGGAGTTGCAATTGCTACCACTTCCCTATGGAAGCATTGGGGCAAGTGAGCACTCAGGTCGACGAGAATGAAACTGCAGATGGCCGATGGTCATATTGAGAAGCCCTTAGGATTGCTAGAGGGAGTACCTCTCACTACATGTGGTGTTGAGTTCGAGCATACTTTTGCTATATGCAACTTTAGCAAAAATCAAGCCTATGAGATGATTTTGGGAAGGCCATTTCTGCGGCAATTGCAAGTGGTACAATTCCTTGTATTTGCAACCCCTAGCTGTTACAACCAAAGTCAATCTCAAGGATTACTCTCATAGAGACGTACTGCCTATTCAATGGAATCCCATCCATAGAGCCAAGGATGACACGGAGTCAGTGCACTCCACAGGATCAGGATCCTCATGGATGCATGAAGACACCCACTTGTGGATGTGTAAAGCAGCAGTTGAAGAGGAGAAGAGAGAAAAAGCCAAAGAGATAGGTGCGAAGGAAACTCATAGATCGATTCAAGACCCAGCCTATGCACCTGTAGTATTTCCAGACAAAGAGTTTCAACCCCACGGTTGGGCGGAAATTTTAGCAACAATGGATGTAGCCATCAATGAAGAATAGTGGACACCCCACTGTGATGAGGATGGCTATGACATTTCAGTCTTCTCAATAGAGCCAATCATGTGTGATTCGGTTATTGAAGAATGTGAACCTAGCACTGATGCATTTGAGGATGCAAGTGACTTCGATCTAGACTCAAGCATTATGGATCCACCTTTTGCATCAAATGAGGAGTATTTCTATGCAGTAGAAGCTCACCCTCAGAGACACGAGGAAAACATGAATGAGGTGAGATTAACCACACAAGTGACTACAAAGAGTGAAGGAAAGAAAAGAAAGAAGAAAGAAGTCACACCGGAGGAAGAAGAATATCTATTTGAGGTCCCTGAAAATTTTAAGAAATATGAGATAGAAGACAGGAGAGTCATGATAAGAATGCCTAAATGTGATGCTCAAGCAGGCGAGGCCTATGCTAACAAGGAACTACCAAGAAAATAGTTGTAGCCATAGAAGAGGGAGAAGAAAGATGCACCTACATAGGGCATGACCTGACGGAAGAAGAAGAGCAAGACTTGATAGCTTTGCTAAGAGAGTAGAGAGATGTATTCGCTTACAAGGACGTGAAAGGTGTAGACCCCGATAGATGCTCTCACACGATCCCCATGACCTCAGATGCCAGAACCTCTAAACAAAAGCCATACACATACAATGACAACTATGATGCTAACATCACAGAAGAGATAGATCGCTTAGTTGACGCTGGATTTATCTATGAAATCGAGCACACTGAATGGGTTTCCCCCATTGTAGTGATGCCCAAAAAGAATGGCAAACTAGGTGTATGCATCAACTTGAAGAAGGTTAACGCCACCACTATCAGAGATAGTTATCCACTTCCAATCACTGAGCATCTATTAGAAAGAGTAGCAGGAAAGAAAGTGTACAACTTCCTAGATGGGTTCTCTGGTTACAATCAAGTGGCCATTGCACCAGAAGATGAGCATAAGATGGCTTTTGCCACCTAGTGGGGCATATTTGCTTTTCGGGTAATGCCATTTGGGCTTACTAATGCACTTGCAACCTTCCAAAGATTGAAGTGCCATGTGTTTAAAGAGTTCTTGAGGAAGAATTGGAAGTCTATGTTGATGATCTTTGTGCCCATTCCAACATTAGACAAACACATATACCTGAACTTAGACAAATCTTTGACAAATGTGGAGAATATCAAGTCTGCCTGAATCCAGAAAAGTGTGTTTTCATGGTCATGTAAGGCAAGATTCTAGGACACATAGTGTCAAAGAATGGCATATCCACGGATGAGGAGAAAGTGAGAGCTATAGCAGAACTCTCTAGGCTAAAAAATATCAGGGAAGTGCAAGCTTTCATGGGGCATTGTGGCTATTACCGACGTTTTATCCACATGTATGCCTTCATTGCAAAGCATGTGTATGGACTTTTGACCAATTTTGAGTGGACGGATGAATGTGAGAAATCCTTCAATGAGCTTAAACGGAGATTGTGTTCAGCACCAATCCTGACTACAACAGATTGGAACAAGCCATTACATGTTCACGTGGATGCATCCAATTACGCTATTGGATGTGTGCTAGCACAAACTACGGGCGAAGGTAATATGGATCTTCCAATTGCCTATGCGAGTAGATAGTTGAATGCAGCTGAATGAAATTATACCACTACTGAAAGAGAAGGATTAGACATGGTATATGCGGTTAAGAAATTTAGACACTATTTGCTTGCAAATAAGTTTAAATCTTTTACTGATCATCAAGCACTCTTGTACTTGGTAAATAAGCCATGCAATATGGGTAGACTAGTAAGATGGTTCCTCTTACTAATTGATGGAGAGTGTTAATCTCCAAAAGAACAAGCTATCCTTGATGTTAGACCACTCTATATCAAGAATAACTTCAGACTCCACTTAATTTTGAAAATCAATTATCAAACTATCAAGAATTGATCAATTGTGGAAAAAATTACTTCTCTGAAAAGTCTGCTGCATATTAATCACTCATCGACTAATCATTCGTGTAAAGTTTTTGATAAAACTTTATAGAATGTGTCACCTAGATGTTGTGCACCTTCTCCAAGTTAAATCACTTCAAATGATTGAGTAGAATGTGAGAAATGACTCAAACACTTTACCTATGTCTGAAACTGCCTCTCTGTAATGATGACTTTGACACCTGTAACTTCTAAGCTATGGTTCTCCCAACTTATAGCCCGTTTAATCAAATGCTTTTAGCCATAGATGGCTTACCTCTCAACTTAAATTTTGAGTCCTCATTTGTGTAAAACTTTACACTGTGCACTGAGCACTGTCCATTTCTTTAATCACAAAATCTGCGCCTGTTTCAGAATACACTCAGAACTTTTCACATACAAATGTTCCTATTCAAAATTCTCTCAGCCTGTTTGCAATTAGACTCTCAAAATTTATCCATAGATGGATTAACTATAGACTTAGATGTCTACAAAAGGATTTCTCAAAAGATTAACCACAGAAGGAGAATCAAGAAAAAATTCGACGCGCAATTCTCTGAAAAATTTTTCTTCTCATAACTTTTCATACATCTGATGGATGATACATACAATGTTCATCATCTACTCATCTATTGTCTTATCTATCTCTTCTATATCTCTCTCTCGACTATGAGCACTTATATATATATATATATATATATATATATATATATATATATATATATATATATATATATATATATATATATATATATATATATATATATATATACGAGTCTAACTCGTCATTCTTTCAAATACATTGAAATATTTACAAGGATAATGTACAAAAGAAAAGTTTCTGATTCTATTCTTCTCTTTGAAACTGATCTTCAATCTTCCATTTATCTTTCCACTTCTGGACTTCATGTAATCACTAATTGTTGATTGTTCTGCTCCAACACTAATGGACTATGACTTTGAGGTAGTGGTGAGGAAAGGCAAGACTCACTTGAGAGCATACTATCTCTCTAGGCTCACATCTGGAGAGGCCCCACAAGGAGTATCAGATGACTTTCTTGATGCTTACTTGTTTAATTTAGAGGTTGTCCCACAGTGGGCCAAGAACTTAGTGCTAGTACTAACATATGGGCCTAAACACCCAGTAGTAAACACTCGAGATAGGGAGGTGGTAAAAGCCCAAAAGTATCATATCATGGCAGGAAGTATGTACAAACATACAGATCAAGGAGTATTAGCATGTTGTGTGGAAGAGGAAGAGTACGCGAAGTGGTTGCAATTAGCACATGTGGGTGCATTAGCGCAACACTACTCGAGACAAAGAACCTTATAGACATTGAGGAGACTTGGAGTGCATTGGCCAATTATGGAAGCTTATGTCCATAGGGTGTGCAAAGAATGCCCAATCTGCCGCACTAAACCACCCGTGGAACATGCCACTCTTTATTGAGTGTCTTTAGTGCCAGATTGGAGTGAACCCTTAGTAGCCTTCTTGAGGAAAAAACCTTTCCCCAGGATATGACATTGGCTAGACAGAGGAGTTTAGAACAAGAAGCTTTAGATTATACTCTCATTGGAGATAATCTATACAGAAGAGGAAAAGATGGGTATCTTAGATTATGTGTCCACAAGAGTGAATATCTCAAGATCTTGGAAACTGCTCACCAAGGTGTAGTAGGAGGACACTTTGCACCAGATAGGGTGATCAAGGCAACACTATTTGCAGGTCTTTGGTGGCCCACACTTCATATGGATGCAAATACCTATGTGAAGAGGTGTGATGTTTGTCAGCAAACTCAATACCCGACATGTAAAGATGAGATGCCATTGAAACCTATGATAGGTGGACGTGCATTCTCTAAGTGGGAAATAGACTTTATCGGTCCTATTAATCCCCCAGCTAAGGGTTCCCATGCTGAATATATTATTGTGGCCACAGACTACCTAACCAAATGGGTAGAAGTAAAAGCTACAACTAAGAACGACGCACATACCACTGCTAAGTTCTTATTTGAGAATGTGTTCACCAGATATGGGCTACCAATAGAGCTAGTAAGTGATAGAGGCACACATTTCTTGAATGAAGTCATAGAAAACCTTCTCCAAGAATTCTTGGTGATACATAAGAAGTCTGCCCCCTATCATCCACAAGCTAATGGACAAGCCAAAAGCACAAATAAGATTCTATGCAATGTGCTCACCAAATTAGTGAATAATAAATGCTCTGACTGGGACAAACACCTACACCACGCTATTTGGGCATATCGAGTTGCCTATAAAACGGTACTCCAAGCCACTCCCTTTCAAATGGTATTTGGCCAAAATGCAGTGCGACCATTGGACTTCTTGATACCTACATTGAAAGTAGCACACGAGCATGAATGGACAGGCCATGAGCTCTCCTCTAGAATCTTTGATCTTGAACGATTAGGTGAAACACGATTGAGAGCTGCAGCGGGAATATATGTAGCCAAGAAAAGACAAAAAACATATTTTGATGCACATGTGAAGGATAAGGGCTTGAAAGCAGGAGACACGGTCTTAGTCTACACCATGAAGCAACATGCACGGAAATTAGAGAAGAGAGGCTATGGGCCAATGATTATCAATAGGATCTCCAGAAGTGGAGCAGTTCAACTAGCCACTCTAGAAGGTGACATCCTACCGAGTTACATCAGTGGATGCAGAGTTAAATTATATCAAGAACCCCTCACGGAAGAAATGTTAAATCGACTCAATACTGCTAAGAAAGGTAAAGAAGAGGAAAAGAAAATTCGAGAAGAAGCACAAATAGAAGCTCTAGAATGCATCCGATGAATGAAATTGAAAAGACAAGGTAGAGATCAATCCATGCCTGACACTCATGAAGCTCTAGGTTATCACATGGCCATGTGCGAGGCTTCAGGTGAACGTTCCCATAGGATAGGCGATCGACGACCTTTTGTGACCCTGGAAGTAGGACAAGGAGAGAGCGCAAGGACTATAAGAGATTTAACTAATTCAGGAGCAGCCACTAGTGCAATTTGGCTTTCTTACTGTCAAAAATTGCAATTGAAAGTCAATCCTATTGAGGCATATCTGATAGGATTAGGAGGTGTTGAAACCCCCTGCATGGGAGAGGTGGAACTTCCCCTCTACGTTCAAGAGATTCTAATGGCAGTAAAAGTGTTAGTATGTGAAGATGAGGATCTTACTGAACCTCTTGTCTTGGGCCAAGACTGGATCTATGATCATGCAGTGAATCTCAACCTAAGAAGTGGACTTCTTCAGGCTTGGGAAGGCCAAAACCACCTCACGATTGAATTAGAAAAGGCACCAACTCCTGGTCCCTCTAGGAACACACATGAAGATAACGATGATGTTCTTGTCCAAAGTTCTATGGTGCAGAGGATTGTCACCCTTGATGAAGGTACAGAAGTCAATGAGGAGTTCCCATTTGTTTCAAAGAAGATTCAAGAAAGGCAGGTCGGGCAACACACAACACCGAGGAGGCCGATGATCAAGAAGCATGAACACCAACCTGTGAAGTACCTCGTCGCATGAAGCATATCTGGATACGCAAGGGCGGAACACCCACAGTTATAGAGACAGGTTCTCAATGATGCACTAAACCAGTGACACAGCCGAGGACTACAATGAAGGAGTCCGCTAGGCAACACTCTAGATAAACCATTTCTATTTGGGTTCTGAAGCAGTGGCTATCCCCAATGCTAGACAGATATGGGTGCCCAAGGCCTGCTTACGATCCCAAATAGCTTCAACCCCAGTCACAAGAATGAATCAACACCCACAAGCACTCTTGGCAAACATCTCAGTGCAGACATCTACACCCCACACCACTACACCTTCGGTCAAACCTAGGAACATTGGAAAATGGGTACCCAAAAGGTCTCGAATCCAACACAATCTAGTTCATAAGCCTTTACCTGTCATCAGCTCTAAGAGCTATGAACCCACAATCAGAGTTTGGAGACTTAAAACCCGTATCAAACCCCTTGAACCAATTTTGTAATTCCATCCACTCTGATATAGGTGCATTCTGAGTACCTTGCATATCCAAAGTATGCATATAGGATGACGCTAACCACTAACATACATTCACACCTATCACAAACACTTCACCCCTAACCACTAACCACCTGGAATGTCATGTTAGTACTGTGAAGGGAACACCATTACATCTTGTTTCCTATGCAACACTAATGTGCCTCTCTTCTTCTAGCAGATAAGCATCAACAGCTACAAGAACTTTCATGGCAGCAGCAGTAGGCACGAGCTTCCAAGCAGGCACTAGTAGTCAAATGGATTGGGATACCATGCCTCTGGAGGTTCCACTAACAGCTAGGCCTGAAGAGTTTCTGAATGTGAGACGAACTCCCATCTCGAATCCACCAAGTGGCCTAACAGAAAGAGTAAAGGGACATTCTCATTGGTTCAATGAGATGCCAAGAGATTTAGGGGATGCAGACCATATCTGGGAATCCAAGTTGGAATTTGGAGGAGTTTGGTGGACCTTTCAGTTCTTCTCAAGAGAGTTTGAAGCATTACAAAATGTAGCACCTCCTCATGATATTTGGCAAAAAACGGGATTGAAGGATTATTTTAGTGCATCTCTACCTAAACCAGATTTCCTTAGGTGCTACTACTTGATTGCAACTCTTAAAGCGTTAGGAGATCGAGATTAGTCAGGCACATTCCTGGTGCCCTCTCTATCAAACCAAGAGGAAATGAAAAAGTTTGAGTTGAACATGACTTTAATCAGGGAGGCCCTTCAGATGTACGACACGCATGTACCCTCCGATCGAGACCCTTTGATACTGGAGTCTATGAAGAATAGTAAACTCAAGAAGTTGAAAGAGATGTGTGCCCTCACCCCAAACATTGCCATACCGTTGCAAATGTGCCTTCAGCACTTTGCATTTCCATCTCAAGACCAATTCACATAGCCTCATAAAAAGATTTGGTACGGGCTACACCTAGCACAGATAGGGAGTCTACATATTAAAATGCCAGTGTGGATCCTTGACCAATTATATGAAGTAGGCAAACGAGGAGTAAGGAAGCCTACGTTGAATGGTTGTTGTGCCATTACAAGAATCATCTACAGATGCCTCGCTTATGATGTGCCGATCGCACGAGCACTTACTTACTCATAGTTGCAATTCTTGCAAGGACGAAAGCCAGTGGTTCAACCAGCTAAAAGGATGCGTGGATCTCTTTCCCATGTTCCAATTCCTCGCGAGTCCACCACAGAAATCTCTCTTAGAGAAGAAGAACAGGTGGCCCCATTCACTATCCATCTCCAATGACCTCAATCAGAGGGCATGGTACAACCCACTCCATCAGCCCCTCCACTAGCCACAGATGCTGAGTTTGCCTCCATGGCTGCATTGGCGGAAGACACCTCTTTGACTTTAGGATCTTCTTGCAAACAACGCAACTATCTGATGGTGAGCTCTTTTCAGACACTGAAGGCCCCGGATCATCATCCCAGAGAGGATGCCCACATCATGAAGAACGAAGAGTACATTGGGAGGATGAGGCACAGCATACTCACGTCGAAGGCACACATGAACAAGAGGAGGCGCAGGGGCATGAATCAGAGGTGAGTGAGGAGGAAGCCCCCGCATACACGGCACAAATCAAACGGCTATACAAAACAATCAAACAAGTACAAAGAAGGCATAGGTTGTCAGAAGAGGCAAACAGAGCAATGATGAACCAGATGCTACAAGCGAAGGATGTGGACCCTCATTTTATAGAATCATTGAATTTGTTGGCAGACACCTGTGGAATTGTGGAAGCCATGCGGATCATGATACATCGTACCCCCCTCAATACGACCAACGAAGACTCGATACGCGACCGCGAAGGGGAAAGATAATTCAAATGGAAGTCTCTACCTCCCTCCCTACCATAGCCCAAGAAGACGTTCACATGGTGAGCCCCACTAACACTGATGCACACGATGACAGCACACAAATACCATCTCCACCATCACCTCCCATCCAGCCCACCGAACCCCTGACAACTAGCATTCCTGAACAACCAATATTCACCCTTAGTAAACCTATATCACACACCACCCTTTCTCCATCCTTCCCTTTACCTACATCCACCAGCTCCAACCACTTTTCCAAACCTCAGATAGGTCATCCAGCTAGCCATCAAACCATAATAGGTCACCCTTCCTATCTACCAGCTCTCGGACAACCGCATGTCCCTACCCAAACATTAACCCACCCATTTTCCCTCACTACTACATTTCCTATTTACCAACCCCAAACCATTGTGCCCCTTTTAACCCCCTCAGAACCAACACAAACCACCCTACCTTTATTCTTGGCAAACCTTGTAAATATGTTTCAACAAATTTAGAACTATAATAGAAAGTCCCTTTCCCACCCCACCTCCCCCACATTCGCAGCCACCACTAACACACCACCCACCATTCCAGTATTCACAATTCACACTTCACACTTCACACACAATTACGTCCAACCCCATGGACATTTTACCCTCCACAGGACCACTCTCCACCATGTTTGTTTCAACATCACCACTTGTTACTTCACGCACATCACCACATACACCCACTCTCAGCACAACATCCACCTTTCCCTTCCCCATTTCCTGAACCCCTGCATCTTCAACCGCCACCTCTGCATCCACCTCATTTAGTCATGCACTAGACACTATGTTCGAAGTTGCTGCCCAGCTTAAACAGGAATACAGATTATTGGAAGAAAACAATAAAGAGCTTTGTACTCTGTCGTCCCACCTCCAGGCACGTGTCGATGCCTTGGAGTTGAGTAATACTACATTACAACATGAGGTTACCGCCCTCCAACAATCTCATGCGGAGCTCAAAGTCAAATATAAAGAGATGGGTAAGGCGACTGAAGAACAGCTCAGAGATCAGCTAGCCTGCAATGCTAGACTACAAAGAAACATGGCATTACTTTGTCGGCACTTAGCAGCTGCTTAGGAAGAGAATAGGAGGTTACAGCAACAGAATCAAGAAAATTTTGAAGCGGCCATCAAAAACACTCCAGGAGCTCCTATAGATCCTACTAAATTCCAGGCTATTCCATCATAAAACATCCAACAGGTATTGGAAAATTATGCTAACCTCCTGGAAGCCCATGATCGTCTTGCAGACCAAGTGAAGGAACTTCAAAAAGCACCAGTGCCTACAACCCCAATGTCAGAGCTGAAGAGGACCAAAGCTAGTCAAAAATTATAAATAGAGCTAGAGAGCTCATTTTTTAGGCTAGCTGGTTGTAGATTTGAAGTTGTACGAGAACTCTTTTGCAATAGAAGTGATTACATTGTCTCTCTCTCTCTCTTTGTTCTTGCCTTGTGTGCGTGTGTGTGTATGTGTGTGCATGTTAGTGTGCTTCTCACTCACACATTTGTGTCATCACTTGTTTGAGGTCTTCATACCATCCTCATGTCTTCCCGGATAGACATTAAAGGAGGTGCTACTCATCACTAAGCTACAAATAGTCTTCCCGATTCATATCAGAGTTTTGCTTCTACTCTTCGTTTGATGATGAAGGGCAACCCAAATGCCTTAACATTTGAGGAGTTACTCTTTGTTCTATTGTACGAAGATCATTCTAGGTAGAACACGTCCATTATGGTTGTTGCAAATCAAGATTTCCTAGCTAGTCAGAAGGGAAAAGGTAAATGGAGCTCTTCTACTAGTAAACAAAAATCTGCTAATTCTGCACAATCAAAGAAGGATGACAGAGACAAGAAGAAAACAGAAAAGTAGAATTTGCAAATACTGTAAAGGAAATGGTCATGTCATAAAGAGCTATCCAAAACTAGCTGCTAAAGAGGCAAGCAAGAAAGAGGTTGGAATGGTTGTTGTAGAGGTCTCTACACCCAAAACAGAGTTTACTAATCTTATGCAGAACAAAGAATGGGCATTTACCATTGTTTGCAATTATGACCCATCTTCTCATGAATAGTGTATGTCTACAGTAGACTTAGATGTTTGGTACTTTGATAGTGGGGGCGAGCAAACATATTACCTTGCAACATAGTTTCTTCACTTCACTTAAGCATGCCCCTACAAGCAATATTGTCACATGCGCCAACAACTCCTCTTAACCAGTTATGGGAGTTGATAAGATCATTCTGACTATTACTGATGGTAGTTCCTTTACATTGTCAGATGCTTCATTTGTGCTAGGGATCAAGAAAAATTTATTATCAGTTTCAACATTAGCCAAGATTGGCTTGGTCATGAAATTGTTGATGAAAGATGTATAGTTCATGATCTATCAAATGGCGACATCATTATTGCTTCTGGCATTTTATGTCGTGGGCTGTATGAGCTCATAGACTATGCAAAATCTGTGAATGATTCAGCATGTGAAGTTCAAGATTCTTAGGCTATGTCGTATGCAAAGCTTTGGCATGCACACTTTGGCCATCTCAGTTTTGCTAGTTTGCTACACCTGCAAAAATCTGAAATGGTGTCTTCTTTGACCAAACTTGAGGAACCTGGTAAACATGTATGCGAAGGATGTATTTTGGGAAAAATGCAGCATTCCTCTTTCCCAAAAGATGATTCAATTTGAGCTACTAAAAAATTGCACCTTGTTCATAATGATGTTTATGGTCCTATGCAAACACCCTCTTTTGGAAATTATCTTTACTTCTTGACTTTCATTGGTGATTTTTCCATACATGCATGGGTATACATTGAATACAAAGTCCAAAGTGTTTATGTGCTTCAAATAGTTTTTGGTTTTGGCTAAAAAACTGTCAGCATGTAAAATAGGCACCCTGCATTCTGATCGAGGAGATAGATATTTGTCTTCTGACTTTAATGCATTTTTGGTTGAATGTGGGATAAAACATCAGTGTAAAGTGACGTATACACCTCAACAGAATGGAGTTGCTAAAAGGAAGAACAGGTCATTCATGGAGATGGTGAGGTGTATGATCATGAGTCAGGCTTTACTACATAGTTTTTGGCTTGAGGTTGTTATGTGTGTAGCATATGTACTTAATAGGTGTCCCACTAAAGCATTGTATTCTATCACTCGATATGAGGCTTGGCATGGTCATAAGCCATCTGTTGATCATCTGCATGTTTTCGGTTGTTTGCCATATGCACTAGTGCCTGAACATCAATGCAAGAAATTGGATGATAAACCAGTGAAATGTATTTTTGTTGGGTACAATTATGAAAGCAAAGGTTATTGTCTATATCATCCATAGACTAAGCGCATTTTGGTTAGCCATGATGTTGTTTTTGTGGAAGATTTTATTCATGCATTACTTTCATGTAGTAAGGAGACATCTGTTAGCTCCAAAGACATGTATGATACTTTGCTACCTCTTTTTATAGGTGGAAAGTCTAGTGCTGGTCCTAATGAGGCAACTTCTCAGCCTTTACAAGTTTCATGTGATGATGCCGATCATTCCATTTCTGATTCAGGTTTACATAATGCACTTGTTGATGAGAGAGCTGATATTGAGGAGGCAAAAACTATGCCAAAATGCCTTGTGCAGACTCGTGTGATAACAAATTAGATGCACCTTTGTCATATCATACTTCTTCACGCTCTCATAGTGCCTCTTTTGCATCACATTGCTATGCTATGGTTGCCTCTAGTCTCTATGATGAGAATGAGCCTGTTTCATTTGGTGAAGCACAAAATTATGAAAATTGGATGGCTGCTATGCGATCAAAATATGATGCTATCATGAAAAATGGTATTCTTTATGTGACTTTCCTCCTAGAAAGAAGGCCATTGGCACTAAGTGGGTATACAAGTTGAAACGTCAGCCTGATGGAACAGTTGACGAGTACAAGGCTAGGCTTGTTGCAAAGGGTTATGCGCACGAAAGAGGCATTGATTTTGATGAGACCTTTACACCTACATGCCGAATGCCTATTATCTGTAGCATCTGTGCACTTGCAGCTCATCATGGTTGGAATGCACATCAGTTGGACATTAAAACTGCAATTCTGAATGGTGACTTGTATAAAGAAGTGTATGTTTTTCAGCCCCATGGCTTTGTGTAGAAAGGACATGAAAACCAAAGGTGCAGATTGAATAAGGCATTATATGGTTAAAAGCAAGCACCACGTGCTTGGTATGAAAAAATACATGCCTATCTGATTGCACATGGTTTTGAGAATAGTCCAACTGAGAGCACCTTATATGTTAAGTGTGCAAATGATGTGCTTCTGATCATTGTTATGTATGTTGATCACATGCTACTCACTAGTCCTCATGAGAAGCATATTGCTGATTTTAAGGCTGATCTGCATGCCTTATTTGAGATGTCAGATTTGGGGCACTTGCATCATTATTTGGGCATTCCATTTATGCAACTTGATGGTGGAATAGCTTTGTGTCAAACAAAATATATTGACACATTATTGCAACATTTTTTCCTTGAGACTATAAACACATTTCCACTCCTATGCAGACAGGCTTACAATTGAGTCTTCATGATGCTGGAAATGCATTTGATGTTGTTCTCTATCGACAGGCTATTGGATGCTTGATTTACTTATGCATTACTCGACCAGATATTCGGTTTGTTGTCTCACAAATGAGCAGGTTTATGCATTGCCCAGATGTCAAGCATTGGTAGGTGTTTAAGCACATCTTTTGCTTTTTGAGTGTTGCTCGACTACTTGGATTGTTTTATCCCAAGGGGGGATCACTATCGTCAGATTTACATGCTTTTTCTAAATCTAACTGGGTTGGTTGCTATGACACTCATGCGTCCACCCGTGGTTTTTGCTTCATGCTTGGTATCTCATGCATATCTTGGTTAAGCAAGAAGCAACCTACTGTGGCCACTTCTAGTTGTGAGGCTGAGTATAGGACAGTTTTCACAAATGACTTTTGATTGTGTGTAGCTCAGAGCGCATTGGCAGTTGCGAGGAATCTTGTGTTCCATGCTCGTACTAAGCACATTGAGGTGCACTATCATTATATTAGGGAGAGGTTCTCTACTGGAGAGATCAGTTTGGCATATGTTCCCATGCAAGAGAACATTGTAGACCTTTTCACAAAGGCTCTGCCTAGGGAGAAGTTTGGCCTTTTGCAAAGCTTTGGGCTTACTTCGTTGTGTGGATTGATTCCACATAGCTTGACACTTCCTTATACATGAGTGCCACCTCCCATTTCACCGCATCACTCCCAAGATGAACTTCTTGATATATTTAGGTAGTGATGTGTGTGAACACACTAGGACCGTTGAGGCACTTTTTTCCCTCTTTAAGAGGCTTTTCCCCCCGGCTTGTATATATGCATATAGCCCTAAGGGGTTACTTATCTTTGTACATTCTAGTGGTAATACATTCAGTATTGTGTGTTGTGCTCCTAGCTTCTTCTTCTTCCTTGTGTTGTTCATGTACTTTTGCAGACCTCAAACTCCAACAATAGGATATGAGGAATTGTTTGCACATGTGACAGTATTCCCTATAGGGATAGACTTAAAGTGAACTAATGAAACTCCATTGCAAAGTAATATTTTTGGTTGCCCCACTGTCAAAGTATCAGACATCTGAGTCTACTGGAGATATACAATGCTCATGAAAAGATGAATCATAGCTACAAACAGTAGTAAACACCCATTCTTCATTCTACACAAGATATGTAGACTCTGTTTTAGGTGTAGAGGCCTGTGCAACAACCATTCTAACCTCTCTCTTCTTTGCCTCTTTTGTAGCTAGTTTTGGTCAAATCTTTATGACATGATTATTTCCTTTATATTATTTGCAAGATTGTTTCTTGTTTTTTGTTTTCTTCTCATCTTTGTATTCATTCTTTGACTCTATAGCAATAGTGGATTTTTTCTTACTAATAGATGAGCTCCATTTACCTTTTCCCTTTTGACTAGCTAAAAAATATTAATCTACAACATGCATAATGAGCCTGTTCTACCTAGACTGATATTCTCGCAGCAAAATAGAGACTAACTCCTCAAGTGTCAAGGAATTTGGATTGCCTTTCATCGTCAATCAAAGAGTAGAAGCAAAACTCATATATAAACCTCCAAGAACCTTAAGAACATTTTGCACAAGTGACCTATCTGACAAGACTTCATCTACAAAAATCAACTACTCCTTCAAATCTTTGATCTTTGTCAACAAAGTGTCCAAAGAATGTCCTTCATTCATATGCTCACTCTCCAACTGTTTTTGGAGATCAACAACATGAGCCTCATTTCTTGCATGGTATAAAGTGGTAAGTGTATCCCAAGCATCCTTTGCTATTTTTCAAGAGCAAATATGAGGGATAATCATATGTATGATAGACAAGATTAAGAAATGGTAGAGGTAGAGATAGAATCAAGCCACACTATATTCATTTCAAAGAAGCACAATATTGATTTTACTCTTTCAAAGGATGAAGATGATCATATCATAGATAGAAATCAAGAAGGCATAATATATCAAGCATCATCTTTGTTTGCGGCTTTAGGGTTGATCTTTCTGTCAAAACAAGAGATCAAATGGGAATCTAAGAAGAAAAATATGATCTACTAGAGGAGCCCCAGGAGTAAAAGCCACTACATAAGGAGCCATCAAACAAAAACATGAAAGTGGCTCCAATGTGACTCGATACTAAAGAGGCATTGTTAGACTATATTTCTCAAGTTGGAGCCTTGAAACTTTATTTTGATATTATAGAGAAGTTCAACAAGAGGCTTCCCTATAAGGATATACACAAAACCAACATAGAATATTATAGGGATGAGCTCAAAACCTTTAAAGCACAAGTCAAGCGTGCCTGACTCACTTAAGCTTCCATTGACATCATCCACTTGCTGGATTGTTTGGAGGAAAAACATGAGGCCAATATTGCATATCAACAATTTCCACTTCTCACTTACTCCAAAGAACAAACTTTGTGCCCTTTGCATGAAAAGAAGTGCAAGTTGGTCTCAACTAAACTTGTATTTATGATATTCTTGCAATGTCTATAACTTTTTTCCTAATACAAAGGGTAATCTTATATATGAATTAGAGGAGGAATCAATAGACAATTCTATGTCCTCAATTTAGTATAGGAGAGGTTGATGTTGGAGTTTGAGGTCTACGAATGTATGCAAACAACACAAGGAAGGATAAGAATCTTGGAGAAAAATACACAATATTGAATGTATTACCTAGTGAATGTACAAAGATAACTTACCCATTAGGGTTATCAGTGTATATAAAATATGGGAAGAAAAAACCTCCTAAAGAGTGAAGTGCCCCGATGGACCTAAATGTGATTCACACAAATCATTACCAAAATTTATCAACAAATCCCCCTTGGGAGTGAACAAGGAGCTAGCACTTATGTATAAGAAAGTGCCAAGCTACATGGAAAGGGATCAATCCACAAAAGGAAGGAATCTCAAAGCTTTGTGAAAAGCTTCAAACTTCTCTTGAGGTAGTGTTGTCAGGATCTTATCTCACGTGCATACAGAGATTATGAACGCAAAAAACACATAGAAAAATAGAGACAACAAGAGACAAGATAGAACGCAGATTGGGTGCAATCTCCCCCCATGCACTCTGTTTCGACAGTCCACAGAGTTCATGTATTTATAGGAATTTTGATTACGTCGAAAACAGTGGTTACATGAGAGCGGCTTCGAAAAGCAAGCATGAAACTGAAAGTTGGTAACTTTTACAGAAAGCCATTGCTTTCAATAACAAAAATTGTGGTCTACAACAACCCTTATTCTAACCATTACTTTTCTAACTGTTTCTAACAATAGAACCTTCTACGCAGGTTTATTTACAAGCTAAATAATAATTATTCGGATTATTGATATCCACCCTTTCATGCTTTGCACGCTCTTCACGAACCTTCAGCTGCTATATCAAAAACATCAAAAACACATCAATACATTAATAATTTAACACTAACAATGCACTGTTCAACATATTCCATGTTACAATCCAACAATGCATTGTTCAACATATTCCATAATTTATAGCATTTGTCAGGATCTTATCTCACGCGCATATAGAGATTACGAATGCAAAAAACACATAGAAAAATAGAGACAACAAGAGACGAGACAGAACGCAGATTGGGTGCAATCTCCCCCCATGCACTCTGTTTCGACAGTCCACAGAGTGCATGTATTTATAGGAATTTCGATTACGTCGAAAAGAGTGGTTACATGAGAGCGGCTTCGAAAAGCAAGCATGAAACTAAAAGTTGGTAACTTTTACAAAAAGCCATTGCTTTCAATAACAAAAACTGTGGTCTACAATGACCCTTATTCTAACCATTACTTTTCTAATTGTTTCTAACAATAGAACCTTCTACGCAGGTTTATTTACAAGCTAAATAATAATTATTCAGATTATTGATATCCACCCTTTCACGCTTTGCATGCTCCTCACGAACCTTCAGCTGCTATATAAAAAACATCAAAAACACATTAATACATTAATAATTTAACACTCTAACAATGCATTGTTCAACATATTCCATGTTACAATCCAACAATGCATTGTTCAACATATTCCATAATTTATAACAGGTAGAGCCTTTGTGAAAAGACCTCCAATTTTAAAATGTGTGGGCATGTATGCCAAACTGATCTCTCTAGCAAAGAACCTCTCCTTGACATAATGACAATGAACCTCAGTGTGCTCTACGCGAGCATGGATCATGGGGTTCCTTGCGATTGCCAATGCACTCTGACTATCAGTGAAGATGGGGGTGGCAAAAGATAGACCAACACCCAAATCAACCAAAAGGCATCTGAGCCACACACACTCAATAGTTGCTATGAAAGCTACCCTATACTCAGCCTCAATCCTAGAAGTGGCCATAGTACACTACTTCTTGCTCAACCAAGCTATGCATGAGCTACCAAGCATGAAGCAAAAACCACTAGTGGACACACAAGTATCATAGCAACCAACCCAATGAGAGTAAAAAAAAGCATGTAAATCTGGCAATGGTGATCCCCCTTGGGATAAAATAATTCAAGTAGTTGGGTACCATGCAAGTATCAAAATATGTGCTTTACTGTCTGACAGTGCTTGACTTGGACAATGCATAAACCTGCTCATCTGTGAGACAACAAGCTGAATATCAAACCGAGTTATGCATAAGTAAATCAAGCATCCAATATCCTGTTAATAGAGAATATCATCAAATGCATCTCCAACATCATGAAGACTCAACCCTAAACCTATTTCCATAAGAGTGGCAATAGGTTTGCAATTTTCAAGGCCAAAATGCTGAAATAATGTGTCAATATATTTTTCTTGACATGGAGCTATTCCACCATCAATTTCCATAAACTAAATGCACAAATAATGATGCAAACACCCCAAATTTGACATCTCAAATGAGGCATGCAGATCAGCCTTAAAATCAGCAATATGCTTCTCATTAGGACCACTGCGCCGCATGTCATCAACATAGATAACAACGGTCAGAAGCATATCATTTGCACACTTAACATATAAGGTGCTCTCAGTTGGAGTATTGTGCAATCAAGTAGGCATGTATCCTTTCATAGCAAGCACATGGTGCTTGCTTCAAACCATATAATGCCTTTTTCAACTTGCACACTTTGTTTCCATGCCCTTTCTGCACAAAACCATAGGGGTGAAAAACATACACTTCTACATGTAAGTAACCATTCAGAAATGCAATTTTAATGTCCAACTCATGTACATTCTAACCATGATCGGCTGCAAGTGCACATATGATATGACTTGCAGTCATTCAACATGTGGGTGCAAAGGTCTCATCAAAATCAATGTCTCTTTCTTGAGCATAAACTTTTGCAACAAACCTAACCTTATACATGTCAATTTTTCCATTAGGCTTACGCTTTAGCTTTTATGCCCATTTAGTACAATTGGCCTTTTTTCCTGGAGGAAATTGCATAAAGACCAAGTACCATTCTTCATAATAGCATCATATTGTGATTGCATAATAGCCATCCAATTTTTTGAATTTTTTGCTTCATCAAAATAAATAGGCTCGTTCTCATCACGAAGACTACAGGCAGCCATTGCATAGCAATATGATTCAAAAGAAGCACTATAAGAGCCAAAAAAGTATGATATGACATAGGTTCATCTAATTGCTATCTTGCAAAGTCTCCACCAACCATTTAGGCATAGTTTTTTGTCCTCTATATCAGCCCTCTCATCAACAGGTGCATCATGTAAATTTGCATAAAAAATGGATTGATTTGCATCATTCTTTGGAACCTGTAAAGGCTAAGAAATTACCTCATTTAGATCAGCACTTGACTAGCTAATGTCTCCTTAGTACATGAAAGTAATAGCTGAGTTGCAACTTCCACAAAAAACATCATTGCTAACCAAAGTGTGTTGAGTTTGTGGATGATAGAGACAATATCCTTTGCTTTCAGAACTGTACCCAACAATAATACATTTCAATGATTTTTCATCCAATTTTCTACATTGTTGTTCAGACACTAATGCATATGCCAAACAACCAAAGACAGGTAGATGAGAAACATATGGCTTGCAACTATGCCAAGCCTCATTTGGAGTGATAGATTGTAGTGTTTTGGTGGGACACCTATTAAGTACATATGCTACACACATGACAACCTCAAGCCAAAAACCATGTGGTAAAGCCTGACTTTTGACCATGCACCTCACCATCTCCATGAAAGGCATGTTCTTTCTTTCAACAACGCCATTTTTTTGAGGTGTATATGGCATTTTACACTAATGTTTTATCCCATGCTCAGCTAAAAATGCATTAAAAACATAAGACATGTATCCCCTAGATTAGAATAGAGGGTACCCATTTTACATGCTAATAGATTTTTAGCTAGAACCAAAAACTTCTTGAAGCACATATCTGCATAGGACCATAGACATCACTATGAACAAGCTGGAATTTTTTAGTAGCTCAAGCTAAACCATCTTTTGGGAAGGAGGAATGCTGCATTTTTCCCAAAATACAGCCTTCACAAACATTTTTACCAGGTGCCTCACTAAGTATTATGTCAACAATCATTAGCTAAGTGATTTGTCTTACCACAAATCTAGCAAGCTTTGACTCCATCTTTATTACTCCTGCCTCTTCCTCTACCTTTGCCACCTCCTCTTCCTCTACCTTTGCCACCTCCTCTTCCTCTTAGGAAGTTAGCTTGGCTAGTTGTACCTTCATCTTCATTTGCTTGTTTCTTTCCTTTGATATTCTTCTTCTTATCCTTTGAATACATTGCATGACCTGTATTCTTGTCACCTTCACCTTTGACATCCTGCTCAAAGGTTAACATATGTCCTAGCAACTGATTTAAATCAGGAGTAAAATGATCAAGTGATAATTCAGTAGACAAAATGAATGGCTTCCATTTATCATCACCTCTCAACCCTGTGAGGATTTGCCTTACCAATTTATCCTCCTCAATTTCTTCATCAACTGCTCCTAATGCATCTGCAATGTCCTTCATCCTTGTTACATAGTCTGCGATGGATTGAGAGGCCTTCTTCTTGAAAGTGGTAAATTCTGCCCACAAAGATGCCTTCCTTGACTTTGTGGTGTTTTGGAAATGCTCCTCCAAAGCATTCCATATATCACTTGCACTTTCAAGACCTCTAATATGAGGTAGCAAGTAGTCATTGACTGCCATATAGATAATGCTCCTAGCTTGAGCATCTCTCTTCATCCAATTCTTCAAATCTGATAATTCCTCCCTAGTTAGAACACTAGGATCTCTGAACTGAGGCTTTTGTTCTTCACCTGTAATATAAGCTATCAAGTCTTTGCTCATAAGATGAGCTTCCATCCTCATTGACCATGCTGGATAGTTCTCTCTATCCAACTTCTCTATTTGAAGAGAATTTCCCATCCTTTCTTCACCTGTATATTGAATTCTTCAAACTTTATGAGTAATAGATATACCTTTACTTCGAATAATGTTCCTTTTGTCTTCCTTGATGTCGCATGACCTCCTTCTCAAGCTTTTCCCTCAAGCTTTCACCTTTTGAACCTTTAGATGTTGAATTCTTTGTAGCTGCAGCAGTCGGAATCCTCCTTCCTTCAATTTTGATACTTCCTGCTCTGATACCACTGATGGAGAGTGTTAATCTCCAAACGAACAAGATACTCTTGTAGTTAGAGCACCTCTATAACAAGAGTAACTCAAATTTTCACCAATTTTAGAGGATCAACGATCAATTATAAAGATTTTGAAAAAACCTGTGAAGGAGATGACTACTCAGAAAGTCTGCTGCACATATCTCTCTCATTAACTTATCAATTGTGTAAAGTTTTTTATAAAACTTTTCACAAGGTGTCCCCTATAGTCTGCGCACCTTCTCCAAGTTGAATCACTCCAAAATATTTAGTAGATCTTGACAAATGATCTCAACAAGTTAATTATGTCTAAAACTGCTCTTCTAAAAAGTCGATTCAAACACCTGTAAGTTCTAACACTTGGTTCTCTCAATCTAGAACCCCTTTATAGAAATGCTTTTAGCCATAGATGGCTTACCTTCTAACTTAAATTTTGACTCCTTACTCATCCAAAACTTTAACCTGTGCACTGAGAAATGATCAAATCATTGACCATCGAGATTGCACCTGTTTCAGGAAACAGTGAACACTTCTTCACATATGAATGTTCCTACTCAGAATTCTCACAGCTTGTTTACAATTGGGCTCTCAAACTTTAACCATAGACTCATTAACTATGGACTTAGACATCTACAAAAGGATTCTTGAAATGATCAAGCACAGAAGGAGAATGCACTAAAACATCGGGTGCAATTTTCTTTCATTCCTGAAGGAATTTTACAACTGAGTGATGAGAGAGATTCTACTCACTTCTAAGATGTCTAATGACTCATAGAACTATCAATTTCTCTATTCACATGCTCTCTCATATTTTCCCTGACTTTTACTTATATATATAACCACATATGTACAAGCTTATGACCATTCAAAAGATATATATGAGCTATCTCTAAATTAATGTACATATGTGTACACATCTTCATCTTCTGAATATGCACTTCCTCCATGCTTCATAACTTGAAATTTTCTTCAGTCCTGGACTTCCAAACCTTCATTAAAACTTCAATTATTGATTGCCCTGCACCAACATTCTTTTCACTTGGTTTTGGTGGTAGTTTACCATGGGGATAGACTCTTCTCCATGGAAGTACTCTTTGTCTTGTTCTCTTATCCATTCCTCACATTTCCATATTCTCTCTGAGGCTTCCAATCTATCTTCTTCCTATATCATTTCTTCCTCTCTCTTTTGGTTTGTGCTCCTAAGAGTCTTGCTAACATTTGTTCTATCAATGGCTCCATATACTTTTTGACCCTACAGCCACTTATGTAGTGGGTAAGATGTCTCCATCGACTGTGCCTAGGTTAATGAATCCACTTATGGATATTCTATTTATGAATAATGGTCCAAATCCTCATTGTTGTATTTTCTTTGCATGTTGTTTTAGTGTGGATACCAACACTAGATCTCCTTCTCTAAATCCCTTATCCTTGATATGAGCATCGTAATAAGCCTTTCACCTTCTCTTTGGTGCATAGATGCCTACTATAACTTGTAATTTAGTCTCGTGCAGTTTCTCTATTTGATCCAATTGTCTTGATAATTCATGTCCCATCCACTCATATTTATCAACGACTTGTAGAATAGGAAGAAAGAAATCAATTGGTAATATTGCATTATATCCATAGACTAGATTAAACGGGTCGTTCTAATAGTCGTTTTATATGCTATCTAGAAGGCCCATATTGCATGGTGCAATTGTTTATCCCCAATATGACTTTCCATTATCAACTATCTTGGTGTTGAAGATGATATCCCGCAAATTCCTGTTCGTGCTGCTGTTTCTACTGCACCTACTACAGAGCAGATTTGTTGGGATGGCAGAGATGCCCAAGCACATGCATTGATAGCTTTGTCTATCAAACGTGCCATTATTCCTCATATTCGCTCTTGCAGAACAGCTAAGGATGCTTGGGATACACTTACCACATTGTACCAAGCTAGGAATGAGGCTCGTGTTGCTTATCTCCAAAAACAGTTGGAGATTCTATGGACAGTTTCCTAACAAAGATCAAAGACTTGAAGGAACAGTTGATTTCTGCTGATGAGGATTCATATCAGAGTTTTGCTTCTACTCTTCGGTTGATGATGAAAGGCAATCCAAATGCCTTGTCATTTGAGGAGTTAGTCTCTATTCTGTTGCAGGAAGATCAGTCGAGGCAAAACAGGTCCATTATGCGAGTTGCAGATCAAGCTTTCCTGGCTAGTCAGAAGGGCAAAGGAAAATGGAGCTCTTCAACTAGTAGGCAGAAATCTGCTAATTCTGCATATTCGAAGAAGGAAGATAAAAATGAGAAGAAATCAGAAAAGTAGAAATTGTTTTGTAAGTACCATAAAGGGAATGATCATATCATAAAGAACTGTCCAAAACTGGCTGCTAAAGAGGCAAAGAAGAAAGAGGCTGGAATGGTTGTTGCAGAGGCCTCTACACCAAAAACAGAGTTTGCAAATCTTGTGCAGGAAGAAGAATGGGCGTTTACTACTGTCCACAGTTTTGACCCATCTTCTCATGATCAATGCATGTCTGCAGTGGACTCAGATGTTTGGTACTTTGACACTAGGGCGACCAAACATATTACCTCGCAGCGTAGTTTCTTCTCTTCACTCGAGCCTGACCCTACAGGAAATACTGTTACATGCGCCAACAACTCCTCTTATCCTATTACGGGAGTTGGTAAGATCATTTTGACTATTGCTGATGGTAGTTCTTTCACTTTGTTAGATGCTTTATTTGTGCCAGGGATCAAGAAGAATCTGTTATCAGTTTCTGCATTAGCGAAGATTGGCTTGGTTGTGAAATTTGTTGATGACAGATGTACACTTCATGATCTGTCAAATGGCCATGTTATTATTGCTTCTGGCATTTTATGTTGTGGGCTATATAAGCTCATAGACTATGAAAGATCTAAAAATGATTTGGCATGTGCAGTAAATGATTATCAGGCTATGTCAGATGCAAAGCTTTGGCATGCACACTTTGGTCATCTGAATTTTGCTAGTTTGCTACGCCTACAGAAATCTGAAATGGTTTCCTCTTTGCCCAAACTTGAGGCACTTGGAAAACATGTTTGCAAAGGCTATATTTTGGGCAAAATGCAGCGTTCCTCCTTTCCAAAAGATGGTTCAGTTCGGGCTACACAGAAATTGCAGCTTGTACATAGTGATGTCTCTGGTCCTATGCAGACACCCTCTTTTGGAAATTACCTTTACTTCATGACTTTCATTGATGATTTTTCCAGGCATGCATGGGTATATCCACTCAAAGTAAATTCCGAAGTTTTCATGTGCTTTAAACAGTTTTTGGTTTTGGCTGAAAATCTGTCAGCATGTAAAATGGGCACCCTCCGTTCTGATCGAGGGGGGGAATATATGTCTTCTGATTTTAATGCATTTCTAGCTGAACGTGGGATAAAACACCAGTGTATAATGCCGTATACACCTCAACAGAATGGAGTTGCTGGTCAAGAGTCAGGCTTTACCACATAGTTTCTGGCTTGAGGCTGTCATGTGTGCAGCATATGTACTAAACAGGTGTCCCACTAAAGCGCTGCAGTCTATCACTCCCTATGAGGCTTGGCATGACCGCAAGCCATCTATTGCTCATCTGTGTGTTTTTGGTTGTTTGGCATATGCACTAGTGCCTAAACAACATCACAGAAAATTGGATGATAAGGCAGTAAAATGTGTTTTTGTTGTGTATAGTTCTAAAAGTAAAGGCTATCGTCTCAATCATCCACAGACTAAACGCATTCTGGTTAGCCATGATGTTGTCTTTGTGGAAGATGCTATTCAGCCAATGCTTTCATGTACTAAGGAGACATATGTTAGCTCCAAAGACATGTATGATACTTTGATGCCTCTTTTTACAGGCGGACAGTCTAGTGCTGGTCCTAATGAGGCAACTTCTCAGCCTTTGCAGGTTTCATATGATGATGCAGATCATTCCATTTCTGATGCAGATTTACATGATGCACTTGTTGATGAGAAAGCTGATATTGAGTAGGCAAAAACTATGCCAAAATGGCTGGTGCAGACTTTACGTGACAGCAAATTAGATGCACCTTTGTCATATCGTACTCGTTCAGGCTCTCATAGTGCCTCCTTTGCATCAGATTGCTATGCTATGGCTACGTCTAGTCTCTGTGATGAGAATGAGCCTGTTTCTTTTGATGAAGCACATAATTCAGAAAATTGGATGGCTGTTATGCAATCTGAATATGATGCTATAATGAAGAATGGTACATGGTCTTTATGTGACTTGCCTCCTGGCAAGAAGGCCATTGGCACTAATTGGGTATACAAGCTGAAGCGTAAACCTGATGGTACAGTTGATAGGCATAAGGCTAGGCTTGTTGCAAAGGGTTATGCGCAGGAAAGAGGCATTGATTTTGATGAGACCTTTGCACCTACATGCCGTATGACTACTGTTCGGAGCATTTGTGCACTTGTAGCCCATCATGGTTGGAATGTACATCAGTTGGACATTAAAATAGCATTTCTGAATGGTGACTTGTATGAAGAAGTGTATGTTTTTTAGCCCCGTGGATTTGTGCAGAAAGGGCATGAAAACCAGGTGTGCAAGTTAAAGAAGGCATTATATGGTTTAAAGCAAGCACCACATGCTTGGTATGAAAAGATACATGCCTATCTGGTTGCACATGGTTTTCAGAACAGTCCAACTGAAAGCACCTTATATGTTAAGCGTGCTAATGATGTGCTTCTGATCATTGTTGTCTATGTTGACGACATGTTGCTCACTGGTCCTATTGAGAAGCATATTGTTGATTTCAAGGCTGATTTGCATGCCTCATTTGAGATGTCTGATTTGGGGCATTTGCATCACTATTTGGGCATTCAGTTTATGCAAGTTGATGGTGGAATGGCTTTGTGTCAAACGAAATATATTGACACATTATTGCAGCGTTTTGGCCTTGAACACTGTAAGCCTTTTCCACTCATATGGAGACAGGTTTACGAATGAGTCTTCATGATGCTGGAGATGCATTTGATGTTGTTCTCTATCAGCAGGCTATTGGATGCTTGATTTACTTATGCATTACTCGGCCAGATATTCAGTTTGTTGTCTCATAGATGAGCAGGTTTATGCATTGCTCAGGAGTCACGCATTGGAAGGCGATTAAATGCATATTTCGATACTTGAGTGGTACTCGGCTACTTGGGTTGTTTTATCCCAAGGGGGGATCACTACCGCCAGATTTGCATGCTTTTTCTGACTCAGATTGGGTTGGTTGCTATGACACTCTTGTGTCCACCAGTGGTTTTTGCTTCATGCTTGGTAGCTCGTGTATATTTTGGTTGAGCAAGAAGCAGCCTACTTTGGCCACTTCCAGTTGTGAGTCTGAGTATAGGGCAGCTTTCACAGCGACTGTTGAGTGTGTGTGGCTCAGATGCCTTATGGCTGATTTGGGTGTTGGCTAGTCTTCTGCCACCACCATCTTCACTGACAGTCAGAGTGCATTGGCAGTTGCGAGGAACCCTGTGTTCCATGCTCGCACTAAGCACATTGAGGTGCATTATCACTATGCCAGGGAGAGGTTCTCTGTTGGGGAGATCAGCTTGGCATATGTGCCCACGCAGGAGAACATTGCAGACCTTTTCACGAAGGCTCTGCCTAGGGAGAAGTTTGAAGCTTTCCACAAAGCTTTGGGCTTACTTCCTTTTGTGGAGTGATTTCCACATAGCTTGGCACTTCCTTATACATGAGTGCTAGCTCCTTGTTCACCACATCACTCCCAGGGGGGATTTGTTGATATATTTAGGTAGTGATGTGTGTGAACACACTAGGACCACCGGGGCACTTTTTTCCCTCTTTAGGAGGTTTTTTTCCCCCGGCTTGTATATACACCTATTGCCCTAATGGGCTACTTATCTTTGTACATTATCTAGTAATACATTCAGTCTTGTGTTTTGTGCTCCAAGCTTCTTCTTCTTCCTCATGTTGTTCGCGTGCTTCCGCAGATGTCTAACTCGAACAATAGGGCGTTGACTTTTTATGAATCACTAGAAATTCATTCATGAGTGGTTGGATGACTTTGCTTAAAAAGTGTGTTCCTCTGTCACTTACAGTCTCAATCAGTAGTCCAAATCGGGTGCATATATTTTCGAATAAGAAGTTAGCAATAGTGTGAGCATCATTTTTCCTAGTAGCTTTTGCTTCTACCCTTTGATCAAATAGTCTATAGCCACTATGATGTATTCAGCATGAGATCCTTTCACTACGGGATTAATGGGTCCAATGAAGCTGATGCCCCATTTTGCAAAAGCTCTTTCACTAATCATGGATCTTAAGGGCATATCATCTCGTCGTATGGGGTACTTCATTCCTTGATATACATCACAACTATGTACATAAGTCTCAGCATCCATGTATAAAGTAGGCCACCATAAGCCTGCGAGGTTTCATCTTATAATTTCTCTTTTCTTCCCCTAATTTTGGGTGCTTGGAGAAATTCATGTCTTTGCTCATATTCTCCCATGTAGTTAGGATGCATTGTTAGGCTCATTACTTCCTCTGTATTGTGGTCTAGGTTTGACAATTCTTCATAGTTCACTTTAGGTTCCAATATCAATGGATTCCTTGAGGTGTCTAACTCTTCAAAAGGTGGTATTTCATTTTCATTCTTCTTCCATCGGTCTTCTTGAACTCTAGCCCAAAGGTCACGTGGCCAGCTAGCCTGTACTCTAGGCATTAAGGAATTTCGTTCTTCATTGTCATTACTCATGTCTTCGTTTAACTCCTCATCTTGCTTATCCATCTTTAGTCGTGGATTGAAAGATTCTATACATCCCTTGAATTTTGCTTCGGATATTCTAGTCTCTAGGAGAGGTGGTATGAATGTTTCTAGTGTTGTCTAAGCAACTTTCATTAATTTCTTACATATTTTGAGTCTTTCTTTCTCAAGGTATACTCTTGGGTAGAGTTTTTCATGTTTCTCTAGACTAGGTCCTATCTCTATCCTAGCCTGATATGCTTTTAACCACATGTTAAAATCTTCAGTCATAGGGTTAGCTAGAATTGACCCTACCTATTCCTTAGTTTGTTTCCTCATCACCATATTGGCCTTCTTGTTTGCTGAATCACTTTCTCTAAGCTCTATCTCTTTTAGTGTTTGTTCTTTCTCTTCTGTTCTTTTCTTAATCCATTTGCTTTTAATTTTCTCTCGCCCTGCTATCCATCTTTGAGCCTTCTTAACTTTGGAGGTATCCTCAAGTTCTTCTAAGTCCTCAATAGCTTGGGTTCTATATTCTAGCTCCTCAATCTTCGGGTTATTCGTTACTTCTCTCTCCAAGATTTTCTTAGTCTTGGCTTGGGCAATGGCATTTAGAGGCATTGTGTATTCTTTGTCGCTTCCAGAGGACTCGATTACTTTAATCACATTAATTTGAGCAATGTTTTGAAACTTTATTAGGGTTCTTTGGGCAATCTGTAAACAATGTTCTTTGCCACAATCATTACAATATCCTTCCTAGGCATGTGGGGTGTCACTCTAGCACAATGGCAAGTACCAACATGAGGAGCTTCACCTCATAAATGTCAATCCGTGGAGACGTGAGGACTAATATGAAGACTATGAGCAAGTGATGGCACAAGTGTGTGAGTGAAAGCACACAAGCATGCACACACATACACACACATGCGCACAAGGTAAGAGCAAAGAGTGGAACAATAGAAAGCTTTGATTACAAAAGAACTCTCTTACAAAGCTGAAATATACAACAAGCTAACCTCAAAAATGAGCTCTCCAGCCCTTTTTATAGTTTTTTGAGTGGTTTTGGCCTTGTCCAGACCTAGTGTTTGGCCTAGTTAAAATATAGGTTCTAGGGCTTATTTGGGGGCTCAAGCGGAGTCTAAAAATTATGAAAATTGGTAGGGTGATAGTTCTAATACTCCTCAAGCTTGAGGAATCCTCGGCTTGAACAAAATGGAGTGACAAAAATGGAAAATGGTATTTACGATGGTTTTTAGTGATGAAAATCACTATTTTTATAGGGATTTCTTCTCAAAACTTGACATGTGCTTCTTGGAGCTCCCTACATGCTCCTCCTTCTTGTGTGTCCACTTCTTTGATGCGCTTCCATGCTTTGTCCTTGACCTTGAGCTTCAACACTCCCCCCCCCCTCTTGAGTCTGTCGTCCCTGACACACCCTTGTTGTAGTGGTTGTTTCATGTAGTACGTTGAGAGGTAGTGTCCTTCATGTATCACCAGGAGCGGTCCATCTTCCCAATGTAGCCTCTTGGCTTTCAAAGGTTGGTAGTTGCTCAAAAGAGGTTGTCGATGTTGATCTTGATTATCTATCTACTGTGAATTGCTTCTTGGGTACTGATGTTGTACCGTGGATGTCCTTGAACTTTTGAAACATGAGGCCAAGTACTTGTGACCCATAATGATTGATGGTTAAGTGCATTAGTGCATGGGTTGGAAAAAATAGGTGCCTTGTGCACGGCCTTGTAATGTAGCCCTATGTATGCATACTTGGGGAATGCATTGGAAGAAGTATGGTGCAAGAAATGGGGTCTTGAGCTAAGTGCTCAAGGGTATTCTGACGAAGAGGTTTCCTAATCTATCATGGTTATAGTGTTGTTGAAACATACATGTCTTAGCATGGTGAAAGGTCCGTTGATCTTCATCTCTTCATGTTGTACTTCCATCATGGTGTTTGACCATTGGATTGTCTTTTTTGTTGATGGATGTCCTTCCTGATGGCTCGCTGATGAGCGTCTTCAAGCACAAAGTTTTCTTCTTTCTTTTCTTTCTTTGATTTTTTTTTGTTGTTGTTTGTTTATTTGTTTTTGGAACAATATCACCAAACAGGAAGAAAGAGGTTAGTACCAACAAAATATTTTACATATGTCATATGTGTATCATGTGCGTGGGGTTCTCAATTGTGTCTATGCACGGCCATGTAAGGAGGCCCTATATTAATGCATACTTTGGAAATGCATGACCTGAATGGTGCAAAAGACAAGGTTATGCCAAAGGCACATGGTTGTTGCACGTCGAGGCTTTCAATGTTCTTGTAGATGTTGATGCAGCCTTTGTTGGAGGTATCCATTGGATGTCAAAAGGACAACTAATTTTAATGACGCATTTCAGAACAGTGTTGTCCTTCGCACAAGTCCTTGTTGACTTCTTCATCTTTGGTTGGTTGCTTAAATTGTGTATCCGGAGTGGTTCGTTCTTTGGTGATGTGGATGCTACTGTTACCTTAGGCTTCCAAACACATATCCTTGTTGGTTGTCTTCTTACTTTTGCCGAAGGGTTGAGTTTATCTTCCTTTGTTCTTTGTGCTCTGTTCTTACCCTTTTCTCTCCTTGGCTTCTGTATTGAGATCTTTTGCATGGTGGAGAGCATACAACTTTGTGCATGTAAGAGTTCTTTGGGAACCCACATGTGTAATCACCCTTCTTGAGTTGCAGCTAATTTCTTAGGTACCCACATTTGTCGGAGATCTTTTGGTTGAGGTGGTCCTGGTTGTTTGTTTCTTGTCTTTGCATGGTTGGTTGGCCTGAGTGGAAATTGTGTTGGCAAGGCTAGTGGTTGCTCTCCTTTTCGTACCCAGATTTGTTTCATGCCCGAAACTACTTTCTTCTAGAAATCTCTTTGTCTATTTGATCTAGCAGTTTTCATGTGTTGTGTTGCTTGCCTCTTTTGTTGAGTTGTAGTGGAGGCCTTAGTCCTTGTGCAAGAGGAGAAGCCCGTCTGTCCTTGAGCATGTTCTTCCATGATTGAGTTCTTCTGAAACATAGAGCTTTTGACACATACAACATCTTTTTCGCTAAGATGAGTCTTAGAAGAACTAAGAGAATGTGTCACATCTGGATTTGTGAGCATGCAATTCTCTAATTCTAATGTAACGCATTGTTCCTGTACCCAAACTTGAAGAAGTTGACTTCTTACGTTCAAGTTGACTGCATGGTCGTAAATCCAATCTTGACCCAAGACAAGTGGCTCTGTAAGGTCCTCATCGTGACACACTAGCATTTTGACTTTTATTGGAACATCATGAAGGTAGATGGGGTGACTTCCACCTCACCCAAGCAAGGGGTTTCCACATCTCCCAACCCTATAAGATAGGCTTCTACATGTTTGATGTTCAATTGCAGGTCTTTGCAGTACGAAAGTCTAACTGCACTAGTTGCTGCACTTGAGTCAACCAAGGCTCTCACAGTCCTTACACTCTTTCCTTGTCCTACCTCGGCAGTCACAAAGGGGCGTTGGTCGATTATTCGAGAAGTAATTATGCCCAATTTTTGGCACACGTTCATGTGATATTTTTGGGCTTTTGTGTTGACATCTAGGCCTAGTCGCCTTAACTTATTTCACCTTATGCACTCTCTAGCCTCTGCCTGTGCTTCTTCTCTAACCCTTAACTCCTCTTCTTTTTGCTTCTTAGCAGTGTTGAGTCTCATGAGCATATCCTTTGTAAGAGGTTCTTGATATAACTTGACTCGACAACCGCTTATATCGTTTGGCAAGATATCCCCTAATAAAGTGGCCAATTGAACTGCACCGCTAGTGGAAATTCTATTAATGATCATGGGTCCATATCCTCGTTTTTTCAACTTACGGGCATGTTGCTTTAGCGTATAAACAAGTACTAGGTCTCCTTCTTTCAATCCTTTATCCTTTATACGGGCATTAAAATATGCCTTTTGCCTTTTCTTCGCAGCATAAATGCCTGCTCCTACTCTTAGCCTCGTTTCACCTAAGCGTTCTAAGTCGAAGATCCTAGAGGACAACTCATGTCCATTCCAATCATGCTCTTGTGCTACTTTTAAGGCTGGGATTAGGAAGTCCAATGGTAGCACAACATTCTATCTGAAGACCATCTGAAATGGGGTGGCATTGAGTACTGTTTTGTAGGCAACTCGGTATGCCCAAACAACATGATGAAGTTGTTTGTCCCAGTCAAAGCGTTTATTATTTACCAGTTTTTTCAATACGTTGCATAAGACCTTATTTGTGCTCTCGGCTTGTCCGTTAGCTTGTGGATGATAGGGAGCAGACTTCTTATGTATTACCAAGAACTCTTGGAGAAGGTTTTCAATAACTTCGTTCAAGAAGTGCGTGCCTCTATCACTTACTAACTCTATTGGTAACCCATATCTGGTGAACACGTTCTCGAATAAGAACTTAGCCGTCGTTTGAGCATCATTCTTTGTCATGGCTTTTACTTCTACCTACTTTGTAAGGTAATCTGTGGCTACAATAATGTACTCTGCATGGGAGTTTCTAGCTGGGGGGTTAATAGGACCTACAAAGTCTATACCCCACTTCGAGAATGCACGTCCTCCCATCATTGGCCTCAAGGGCATCTCATCTTTTCTGATCGGATATTATGCACGTTGACATGTGTCACATTTCTTCACATAGTTATGTGCATCCATATGAAGAGTGGGCCACCAAAGTCCTAAGAATAGAATGGTCTTAATTACTCGGTTAGGACCGAAGTGTCCTCCTACAATGCCACTGTGTGTAGTTTCTAAGACTTTCAAGTAGTCGAATTCATGAATGCACAATCTTAGATAACCATCTTTTCCTCTTCGATATAGGTTGTCTCCTACTAATGCATAGTCTTGAGCCTCTTGTTCCAAACTTTGTTTCCTTGCTAGACTAGCCTCCTTGGGTAAAGTTCTCGATCTCATGAATTCTACCAATGGAGCACTCCAATCTGGAATTAATGACACGTGATATAGGATGGCATGCTCCACTGCGGGTGTCTCCTGACAGACTGGAAAGTTCTTGATCCATTGCTGTATTTCTCTATCCATGCTAGGCCAATACACTCCTAAACGTTTTAGATTCTGCAATGTTCGTTGTTTAGAATAGTGATTTCCTAGCAATCCTTCATGGGCTTGTTGCAACCAACTGCTATGTTCATCGTCCTCAACGCAACAAGCTAATACACCCTCTGTACCTTGTTTGTACATGCTACCTGCCAATATTTGATATTTTTTTGATCTTACAATTTCTTCTTTGTTCGTTTTTACGTTTTTATTCGCAGGTCCGAAGGTTAGGACAGGTACCAACTTATTTGCCCATTTAGGAACTACTTATAAATTGAACAGATAAGTGTCTAGAAGTTCATCCGACACTCCTTGCGGGGATTCTCCTGAAGTGATTCGAGAAGATGATCAGTGCTGAGGTGGGTTCTACCTTTTCTAACCACAACTTCAAAGTCATATTCCATTAGTAAGAGAAACTATCGTACTAAGCATCCTGTATTGCAAGGTTTATTGACCAAATATAATAAATCTTGATGATCAGTGAAAAACTTGAACTTATTGGCCAATAAGTAGTGTCTAAACTTTTTCACAGCATATACCATGCGTAAACCTTCTCGCTCGGTTGTCGTTTAGTTTTGTTCAGCTGCATTTAATTGCCTACTAGCATATGCTATCGGCAAATCTAGGTTTCCTTCACCTGTTGGTTGTGATAGCACACATCCTATTGCATAATTGGATGCATCCATGTGGACATGGAATGGCTTATTCCAATCAGGAGTGGTCAGTATTGGTGCTGAGCACAAACGTCTCTTCAGCTCATTGAAGGAATTTTCGCATTCATCATTCCACTCAAAGTTTGTTAGCAAGGCATAAAGAGGTTTGGCTATGATTGCATACATGTGTATGAACCTGCGATAATATCCACAATGGCCCATAAAGGCTTGTACCTCTTTAACATTCCTTGGCCTGGGCAGCTCCGCTATGGCTCTTACTCTGTCCTCATCGATTGATATTCCATTCTTTGAAACAATATGGCCTAAGATTTTGCCTTGTCGTACCATGAATACACACTTTTCTGGGTTTTGACACACTCGATATTCTCTACACTTGTTGAAGATTTGTCTGAGCTCAGGGATGTGGTATCTTCTTTGTTGGGAATGAGCACATAAATCATCCACATATACTTCTAGGCTCTTTCGCAAGAACTCCTTGAAGACATGACACATGAGCCTTTGGAATGTTGAGGTGCATTGGTGAGCCCAAATGGCATCACGCGGAATGCAAAGATTCCCCACTCAGTGGCAAAAGCTATTTTGTGTTGATCTTTTGGGGCAATGGCTACTTGATTGTAACCTGAAAATCCATCAAGAAAGCTATAAACTTCCTTGCCTGCAACACGCTCCAATAGATGTTCAGTGATTGGAAGCGGATAACTATCTCTGATCGTAGCCGCATTAACTTTTTTAAGGTTAATACACACCTGCAATTTTCCATTCTTATTGGGCACTACTACAATGGGGGACACCCATTCAATATGCTCAATCTCATAGATAAATCCAGCTTCAATCGACCTATCAATTTCTTCTTTGACTTTAGCTACATAAGTGTCATTATATGCATAGGGCTTTTGTTTGGTGGGCTTGGCATCGGCAATCATGGGGATCATATGGGAGCAAATTTTTGGATCTACTCCCTTCAAATCTCTATAGTGCCATGCAAACACGTCCCTATATTCCCTTAATAGAGCTACAAGCTCTACTTCTTCTTTTGCACTTAGGTCATCTCCTATGTACGTACATTGCTCTTCGTTCCCTTCAATGGTTACAACAATTTTCTTGGTCTTTTCTTTATTGTCATATGCTTCTCCTATAATGGCCTATCTCTTGGGCATTCGTACCAAAATTTTTCGGTCTTCAACTTCATATTTCTTGAAATTTTATGGTACTTCAAACAATGATTGCTCCTCTTCTTGTTTCAATGCTTTTCTTTTTTTTTCTTTTTACTACCCTCACTTCCATCCTTTGAGTTTATTGTTTTAATGCTTGTGAGAGGTTCTTCTTCATGTTGGTTAAATACTCCTACATCTTCTAGATAGTGCTTCTCTGAGTTAAAGCAACTATCCATCACAATGGACTCTAGATCATCGTCATTTTCTTCTTTTTCTATGACCTCACTAGGGTCACATTCTTCCAACAAGGGCTCACACATGAACACCGATATATCATAACCCTCCTCATCACAATGAGGTGTCCATTGTTCTTCATTGACTGCAATGTCCATGGTAGCTAAGATTTCTAGCCAACCGTGAGGCTCAAATTTCTCATCTGGAAATATCATCGGTGTATAGCCTGGGTCTTTAATTGGTCTATCTCCTTGAGAAGTTCCTTCTTCTCTCGCTTTTAGGCGCTTTTCCTCTTCCTCTGAGACCTTGCACATCCACAAGTGAGTATCTTCATGCAGCCATGATGGATCAGGTGAACTTCCAGAATGCACAGAGATTGAATCCTCTTTTGCTTTGTGGATAGGATTCCACTGTAGGGGTGGTACATCTCTGAAGGTGTAATCCTTCAAATTGACCTTGGTTGTGATCCCTAAGTGCTGTAGGTAGAAGGAGTTGGTTCCCCAATCTTGTACTATTTCCAATTGTCGTAGGAAGGGTCTTCCTAGGATCATCTCATAGACATTTTTTCTCAAATAGCAAATGTGTGTTCAAAATCTACACCACAAGTGGTTAGAGTTATCCCTTCAAGCAATCCTAGAGGTCTTTCAAAATGACCATATGCCATTTGAAGCTTCATTCTAGTTGGTCTTAATGTGGGTTTGCCTCATCGCTTCCACAAGGAGGTGGTCGCAATAGCAACACCAGCACCTGAATCTATGATTGCTTTGGTTGTGTAACCTTGGTAGGTGATTGGAAGATAAGTATTACCTTCTTCACTTTCACTCATGTCTCCTATTTTATCGAGAGGTATCTCTGGAACTTTTTGCTTAGAGCCTGCTTTTGGCATATTGGAATCAAGTTCTCGAACTTGATCTTTCACATGATTCTAGCTCAGGTTTTGCTTTGAGCAGTTCTTCCACAGTGAGATGACACTAAACCTTCGCGTTCTTTATGACATCAATGTTTCTTGGAACCACCGAGTCCTCATTTCTTACCAATATTGTGGGAGCTCTGATCTGAAGAGATTCAGATTCCCATGGGCCCGTGAATTGTGGCAACTCTTGTAAAGAATTAGATTCAAAATCTAATCTTTCATCTTCTTGTTGCTCTGTTTGATCTCCATAGATAGACGGGATGTCTTGGGGAAAGTGGTCATGAAGATCATCAATCTCAGGAATAGGAGGAGGATTACCCTTCTCCTTGGCCCATTTCTCTTCTTGTATTTCCCGCAAGAACTCTTGAGAGTACTGCTGAATTGAAAGAGGTGTTCCATCATCCACGGAAACAGGAACATAAGCTTTCCTTGGCGGTGAGCTTTCTCTTTCCATAATTGGTTGAGCCTGTGGAGGTACAAAAACCTGGGGTTTGTTTACCAATTGCTCTAATCTTTTTAGTAAGCCCTGAAAATGCAAATCCGGTTTGATAGAGTTTGTCTGATTGAACTTTTGACTAGTCTCGAGCGTGTAAGTCCCCATTTAGACAATTTTAATGTCCAATTGATGTACATTCCAACCATGATGAGCTGCAAGTGCACAAATGCTATGAACAATGGTCATTTAGCATGTGGGTGCAAAGGTCTTGTCAAAATCAATGCCTCAAATGAGCATAACCTTTTGCAACAAGCCTAGCCTTATACCTATTAATTGTTCCATCATGCTTACGCTTCAACTTGTATACACATTCAATGCCAATGGTCTTTTTCCCTAGAGGCAAATCACATAAAGACCAAGTATCATTCTTCATAACAACATCATATTCTCAGTGCATAGCAACCATCCAATTTTATGAATTTTATGCCTCATCAAAAGAAACAGACTCATTCTCATCACAAAGACTAAAGGCAGCCATTGCATAGGAATCTGATGCAAAAAAAGCACTATGAGAGCCTGAACAAGTAGAATATGACAGAGGTGCATCAAATTTGCTATCTCGCAAAGTCTTCACCAACCATTTGGGCATAGATTTTGCTTCCTCTATATCCACTCTCTCATAATGAATGCATCATGTAACTTTGCATAAAAAATGAAACTATCTACATCATCATGAAAAACTTGGAAAGGTTGAGAAATTGCCTCATTTGGACCAGCACTTGACTATCCACCTGTAAAAAGAGGCACCAACGTGTCATACATATCCTTGGAGCTAATTGATGTCTACTTGGTACATGAAAGTAATGGCTGAATTTCACTTCCATAAAATCAACATAACCACTAACCAAGATGTGTTTAGTCTGTGGATGATACAGATGATATCCTTCGCTTTCAAAATTGTACCCATCAAAAATACATTTTACTATTTTGTCATCCATTTCTTGCATCCTTTTTTAGACACTAATGAAAATGCAAAACAACTAAAGACACATAGATGAGCAACAGACAGCTTGCAACCATGCCAAGCCTCATATGGAGTGATAGGCTAGAGTGCTTTGGTGGGACACCTATTAAGTACATATGTTGCACACATAACAACCTCAAGCTAGATGCTATGTGGTGAAGCCTGATTGTTGACCATACACCTCACCATAGATTCTTGATCTACAACATGCATAATGGAAATTTTCTTCCTAGAATGATCTCCTGCAATAAAATAGAGACTAGCTCCTCAACATTAGGGGAAAAAGTGAACCTTGCATGGGCCTTGTAAGGATCCTTACAAGGCCCATGCAATGTTCTTGTAGTAGTTTAAGGGGACACAATAAATTTCTAGTGGTATTGATAAATAAAATAATCCTTCATACATTTCCCTTTTTTAATAGACAAGAAAGACAATCCGTAGCCATTGGTTCTTCTAGATCAATGGCACCGATCAATCCATGTGGGCATGGGGACGAGAATTTGTAGTTGTGCTTGCGACAATTCTCTACAAAAAAAGTTGGACATCGGATGCATGTCAGATCTAAGGGAGAAATGCAATTGGGTCTTGTCATAGCTCTATAAAAAGATGCACTGTTAGATCCCACTTCCATCTGATGGATTATATCGAATCACGCCTTGACCTTTTGGGGGAGCACAATGAGCCTCTGGATTATGGACAAGATCCAATGGCTGAGAAGCAAAGGCACCCAATTCAAAGGCATGATAATATGATCCATCAGATTTGAAGACAATTCAATGGCTTAGATTCTTGCATGCTCTCTTCTAATGGTTTTCTTTGTGAGCCATATGATTGATGGCCAATCCAAGGGTCAATATTCATTCCTTCCCTGAATTTTGTAAAAAGACATGAACCCTTGGATCTTTGAGGGCATGCAAGGGTTAGGATTGATTTCTTAGCACTCTCATCTCACTCATGCGTAAAAAACCCATGATTCCATAGATGTTTTTGGAGGATTTGATCAATAAAATGAAAACAATAGTGTACACGTGCGGAAGCAAAATGAAAAGAAGAGTGTACACCTGCGAAAGCAAAATGAAAAGAGAGTGTACTCACAAAAGAAAAAGTATGAGAGACTCAAAGTGAGTAGACCAAGAAATGGGTAAAATCACATGGATTAAAAATGATCTTACCAAGAGCATGGAGTAGGCTCCTGAAGCTTCTAACCAAGTACAAATGGGGGGAGAGGCCCTCCTTATGCAGATTTGGGAGGGGCTCTCCCAAGTACATCTCATGTGGGATACCCCTCAAAGGAGAATGATTACAATGGTAGAAGCAAATGGCAAGGTACCCAAATACAAATGATATCACATAAAATGACAATGGAATAGAAATAGAGTGACTCCAAGATACAAAAGGGAGATGCACCCTCATATTATCAACACCTGCTCTACAGCTCCATTGTTTAGAGTATAGAGGCTGCTAGGGTATGAGAGAAAGGTCCACCAAGAATGTAGAAGCAGTAGCACGAGCACCAAATAGGAAGTCTCCATGTGGAATTCCATAGCCTCCAAGTGGTATCGACCATGCAAGATCACTAGGTACTCCATAAGATGTCCACCCATATGGATCAAGCGGATGCTCCATAGGCACGCCACCAATGAGGTACAAGAACGGAACAAGATCCCACTAGACGAGATCACCTCCATGTGAGATAGAAGGGATGACTCCATGTGGTACATGGGAACCTCCAAATCTTTGACAATATCCACCATGAGATGTGTATTGCGAAGAAGTAGGTCCTACAAGAATGAAGTATAAAGCATGAAGCATAAAATCATAATCACATGGTAGTACATATGTGTGATGTGGTCCTCCATGGAGTGTATAAAATCCTGATGTGTGTCGATAGGACCATGGTAGTACCCTCTGAAACAAGAGGTTGGCTCAAAAAGTATCCAAATAAGTGATGAATCCAAATAGATGCAGGAGTACCTTGTGGAAAATTAAAAGATGTTGGACTCCACGAATGGAAGACTGTACACTTAGAATGCGACTGTAGATGAGGTAAGTGGACTCTCAAAAATAGGAAAGATGCCAAAATAGCTCACACTTGGCTTCTCTTGGTGTATTTTATCCAAGCCTAATGCTTGATCATTCATAAATGTAAAGCATTACTTATGCACACTCTCAATGAGATAGACATAGAAACATGCTCTTGTAACTCTTAAAAAGTTATTACCTTGAAAAGTAAAAGTCTTTGAAGAAACTTGTGGCCATGTTAAGAACAAATTACAAGCTGAGTTAGGATTGATTGATTATCTAGATGATTCCTCAACTTTAGGGGGACTTTTAGGTACAATCCCTCCAAGATTTGAATTCAAATATCACTATATAAACACCTATGTGTAGTCGCAGATTAGAGCAATACTTTGAGCTACATTTTAGAGAGATTTTGATCCAAAAACAAGCCATAAGTGAAGCACACATTGTGCTCATCCTTCTCGAGCTTCATTTCCATTCATATCATGTACATTATGTTCAATACAGATTGATTTTCAAGCTATACTTTGAAGTTGTTCTTATCTATTGTTACAGTTTCATATTCTCATTTTCAGTCAACTTCAATGAGTGAGTTCTCTGTGTATACTTGATCTTTTGTTGAGATTTAAATTGGAATAGGTACCTTGCTAAGTCTATTTTCATCATTGAAATTTTCATCATTATTTGTTTATTACTTTGTAAACTACATTCATTTGAAGCTTACTACATATACTAGCAAGATAACTCCTAAAATGTCGGGATGATACCTATATGTTGTTAGATTGGTTTCTCTCAGTATGGTTCATCAAAAATCATCAGACTTGTTGATTTAGATTCATTATCTATCTAATTAAAAATGTGCAAAAGATCTCTATTCAATTTTTAGCAGGCTGTGTGAATTAATTTCCAAAGTGCAATCCATCCCACAATAGCAAGTTTTTTGCTTCATCCGTTTTGTATCAACTAGTCTATTTTCATGAATCAGTTTGACATTGATACTCCAAAAGCACTGGGATGGTTTATATGCATCCTTAACAAGCACAAGAAATCCATTTATCATCTCTGAAGTTATCTTGGCAGTTGTAGAGCAGGTTTTGTAGCACCAGGCACATCTTTGGAGTGTATCATTCATCTTCCTTCACAATGGTATTAGAGCAAAGATAAATCAATATGGGAGATAGATTTCCTTCCACCATTGAAAATTTGGATAGAAACAACTACTCAGCCTAATCTGTGAGGATGGAGGCCTACCTTCAAGGGAGAAATCTATTTGGATACATATCTGAAGATGAAGTCATGCCAACAATGAGAAGCAAAGGGCAACCATCACATAAAGAGCAAGAAAGGCTTACAACTTGGTGCTCAAAGGGTGCACTAGCCAGGTTCTACATCTTAAACTCAATCTTTGATTTTTTCTTACCTCATGTGAAAGGATTCAAGACCTCAAGAGAAACTTGGAAAGCACTTGCATCCTTCTTCTCTTCAAAAGCCAGAGCAAGGAAGAACCAGCTATGGATGGAGTTTACTACCTTGAAGAAAAGTCCCAAGCAAAGTGTGACTGATTATGTCACCAAAATGAAGGAGATCTCTGATCAGCTAGGAAGCATTGGAGAGGTAATTGAAGAAGAGAAAATCATTAGGCAAATCATCAATGGAATCAAGGTTGATGAAAAGTGGGAATCTTTCACAACTACCATGGACCTATACATGGACATGCAAGTGCCTAACCTCAACACTCTTATGGGCCAACTCTTTACACATGAAGCAAAGATAAGCAAGAATGGTAATCCTCAAGAGGTAATCAGTCTTCTGCCTTATAATCTGATAAAGTTAAATCTAAGGACAAGTCAAATTCTAAGAAGAATGAAGATGAAGGTAGCTCTTTCCAAGCCAACTTCATAGGTAGAGGAAAAGATAGAGGAAGAGGCAGAGGAGGAAACCAAGGCAGGGGGAAACCCCAAGCATCTCAATCTTGTAACATTTGTGGTTACTATAATCATACCACTAAGAAATGTTACAGGAACCCAAGAAATTCCAGAGGAAGAGGATTCACTAGAGGCGGCTATGGATCAAATAAAGACAGGTACAATGGCGGATACAACAACAACTACTACTTCAACAATCATAATCATCAAAATGTATATAGAGGAAGAAAGGATTACAACAAAGGGTGCTCAAATCATGTATCAGGAAATGTAGCATTGCTCTCTAATTTAGAAGATCCCGAAAATAAACATGAAGTGCAGACGGGTGATGATACAAGACATTCAATGGAGAAAGTAGGTAACGGGTGATGATACAAGACATTCAATGGAGAAAGTAGGTAACGGGTGATGATACAAGACATTCAATGGAGAAAGTAGGTAATGTCAAGACATTAGATGGCAACATGAATTTTCTACGCAAGGTTTTTTATGTACCTATCACAACCAAAGATTTGATAAGTGTTAGTCAAATTATGGAGAAAGGATTGCAGGTTAGGTTTACAAGGCATGGAGCCCTACAAGTGAATGGACATAGTACCCACGGGACCCCCCATATCTCGCAAAGCAAAGGTTAAATAAAGTTTTAAGTGGCCAAAGCCATACATGTCCAACTCGGGGCTTAAACTCTGGACCTCCGCCTTTTATTTTTTTGAAACAACAAAATAAAAGAATAAATTATAAGAGAGTAGAGTAAAAGTGCAAGAGGCACGATCCCACATCAAAGGGAATACAAACTCCACTTCAGATAAATGCAATAGAGACCTATTAAGTACAAGATAGAATCATATGGCATCTTTTGAGAGAATAATAAGACACTGAAGTATCTCTCCAATTGTGAGATGGAATCTTTTTCAGAACACTAGACACAGAACACTCTGTGGGCAATACATCACTGATGGAATTTATACAATAATGAATAATCTTTCTAAATCCCAGGTGAAAAGAGTACAACAGATTATTTCTTGAGTTGAATACATGGTGATTCCTCCTATCCAAATGAACCGCAAAGTGTGTGATCTCCAAAGGGACCGTAGGGCCAAATCCATTTTATAGCAGCCCCTCTAACAAAACTTCTTTGTAGCCAAGTTTGACCCCAAATTGGGAGCAGTAGGGAGCCAAAACATTCCAAAACTGATTAGCATGCTTGCAATTGAGACATAAGTGGGGCAAATCCTCGAACCTACTTCCCCCATTCGTTCTGCATCATGTATTAAAAAAAAAGGCAAAAATGATCTCTTAATTTGTCAAATTGAGGCTCATGTATGAAATAAAACCTTTCCATTTGGCAGCACAAAGTGTCCCCCTAATCTCTCTGAACCTATTCTAACAACACATACACACATGCACCTTCACATTAACACATCCACCTAACATAGTTACATGCAATGCAGACAAACTAATAGAGATATACACTATAATATGTTATCCATATGGATACAACCATAATCAATTTCAAACTATTGATTTGACCTTTTTGGAAAAACCAAGAAATCTTATGTTATGGATTAAAAAAAAACATGTAGACCACATACACAAACTACTTGATACATTGCTTGTATCTCTAAGTATTGGATAGACAAAAAGCCATTTTGATTGAATTAAGTGAAATGTTTACATAGCATGAAACTGGTACTAAGAAACAAAGAATTATATTAGTATTAATAATGGTCATTTACAAGAGGACTCGATATGGATTGAGTTTTCCATAGGATATGAGGCACTAAGAGAGAGTACCTAATATAAGATCAGAACTAATGATGCTAGCAATAGTCTAATTTACAATATACAATATGAGTTACCATAGAGATAAAACCATATAAAATCTAATAGCAGAGAGAATGATAGAAGTGATTCTATTGGCTCAGAGACTCATTTCTAAGAATACCAATGTTTACTTTCAAAACGAGCATCTTCAATGCTTTGCAAGGAACATTTTCCATTTCTATTAACAATAATAGTGTAGGAAAAGACATATTGGTTCAATGGTTTTCCGAATTCAGGATATCAGGTTTCCACATATGCCAAAGAGCAACATGTAGCCTATAACAAACACCAAGGAGGACTTCTTGGATACTCAGCTTACAAGGGAGCATAATATTCAAAATGTTCCTGATAACCTTGAAAAGACATATTGGTTCCATGGTTTTCCAAATACAGGATATCAGGTTTCCACATATGCCAAAGAGCAACATGTAGCCTATAACAAACACCAAGGAGGACTTCTTGGATACCCACCTTACAAGGGAGCATAATATTCAAAATGTTCCTAATAACCTTTCAATAAAGTTGAGCATACACTTTCCATGATTAGTACTAACTTTGTTTGGTTTGATCCTATCCAAACACAAAGGTGCAAAACTAGTGATTACAAGAATGAATGCTTAATATTGAGTGGAAATGCCCACAAGCACATGAATCTGTATCTAGATTGAGGTTCAGACCACTTAAGATTCCATCTAGTGTTGTGTTTATTGAGGATTCGAGTGAAAGAGCCTCTATGATTTCTGAAGTTTGTGTACATAGGGCTAGTGACTTTCTTGATTTTAACTTTATTATGGTTGGTGGAAGTAGGGCTCACTCCATCCTCAACACTCTTTTTGACGAGAACATGTTTATAACCATAAGTCATGTCAAAAAGAGATTAAATGTAATCATGGTACATCAACTCACCTCCGTGGAATAGTTCAAACTAGAGATTAAAATTAGATTTCATACATATGTGCTGCTTGATAAAAATATTAACATTGGTGTTGAAACGAGATTCATCCAGTTAGGAAAGCCATTTAAACTCAGATTGCAAGGATTTACCTCCTTCCATCATTGTACATATTGTACACTACCAATAATTGAACTGATGAAATGAGATAAGAGTATCACAAAAATTTAATCAAATAGCCTTTTTCAAAAACCATTATTAGTTACTATCCAAACTTCAGAAAATGAGATCTATATAAAAATCTATATTAATGCAAAATCATTAGAGAACTATGTGTGCACTTCTCACTAGAGAACTATGTGTCTTTCAATGTAGAGATGTAGAAGTAGATTTTAGTACATGCTCTAGAAATAGGAGACTCTAGATGGCTTTAAGTGCATGTGAATTGCTTTGATACTAATGAATGTGCACAAGAGAGATGAACTTAAACCTTAAATATGAGACATCCAATACCGAATCAATTACACATCCCTTTTGAGAAATCAGCATATTGACCTTCGAAAAATCATTTAAATAGATTTAATCATGAAAACTAGGTGTCTAGTCAAGATGCGGTTGCTTTGTGAGTAGGACTTCAACACTTGTCGTCTTTGTTGTTGTACCATTCATACATCAGTAATAAGTTTTAAAAAAAATAAAAAACTCAAAATACTCAAAATACATAAATTATTAGGGAAAAAAGTGAACCCTGCATGGGCCTTGTAAGGATTCCTAATTTTTAGGGATTAAGCTTAATCTTGTTCTTTGTTAAGGGGACAAATGGACTTTTTAGTAGGTTGAAGTAGGCCTTTTTTTAGGCTGAGCTAGGATCATCTCTCTCTTCTGCACAAAGAGAAAGAGAAAAGCCACTTTTCACCTCATCAAATCCATCCATCTATATGAATTAAAAATTGACTTTTCTGAAAAAAATCTCTTTTTTAGCTATTCTTTAGTCAAAATGGCTTTTGTCTAGTTATTATAAAAAACACTTTAAAAAAAATACTTTTCAAAATCCCTTCAAAAGTTACGTGTCACATCATCAAGCTCGTAACTTTGATTGCCCCAAAACATGAATTTTTGAAAAAAACCTTATTTTCACTCTTAAACACTAGAAAAAGTCATTTTGACATATCCATATACCAAAACACACTTTTTTCTTGCAATAGAACTATTGTCCACACCATTCAAGCCATCTCTGTGCTTCTTTCTATTCGGTGCTCCAATTTTGGAACATCATGGTGCTCACATGTATTACAAACATGACACCAACACCAATGCATGCTCCTCATTCAACGAGTGTAAATGTTCGTGTTCCAATAGAATTTGCACCAACAACTAGAGGTAGCAATGATAAAGATTCCCAAAATGAACGACGTGCAGCTGGAGAGAAGAATATTGATCTTTGGGTCAATGGTGCATTGTATCCCTTAGATCTAATGTCTAATTTTCATCCTAGATTCCATACTATCTCCATGTTTCTACAATTCCTTGGTAGCGATGAAGCTGGATTGCTAGGCTATTGCAAGCGATTGTCTAGCCATTCAACATCTATTGCAAGTTATTGGGTACAACAATGCCATCACAACCATTTGAAGATACACACTTTAGAAAGTGTTGTCAAATCCCTCAAATAGTGAAATCATATACTCCAACAAGATGTGCAAGAAAAGGAGATCACAATTACAAAGTTAAAAGCCAATCTAACACAACTAAATGAGACCCCACTTGGTATGAGATATAGGAAATGACCATTATCATCCTTTCAAGTTCTTTCAATTGGTGGTGAAGCATAGAAGCAACATGTTTATGCATTTAGTTTCGTGTTTCACTTGTTTATTTTTGCGAAAAGACTTTTAGATTGAGTCTCTTATTGTGCATATCATTTGTTGAAGATGCTAGTGCTTCATTAATAATAGAGGATCAATTGAAGTTTCTAAATTCTTATTTAAGCAACAAACATGTGCTTATGATTTTGGAGTCACCAATAGGAAATCACATCAAGACCCAAGTGATTAAATATTTTCTAGGAAACTTAGAGAACATTATTACTCCTATGAAGGTACAGATGGTATGTGATGAAGCACGTGTTAGTACTAGAGCATACACTGCATTGTATAATCTTTTGAATTAGGCACTACAAAACAAAAGTATTTTGCAAAGTATTTTTCCATGCCCTTACAAGGTATCTCTAAAGAAGAAGATGATCGATGAGGATGTAGCTAATACTCTTGGAAACTTGCATATAGAAGATGTTATGTGTGCATCCATTTATCATTGTGCTACATCAAAGAAAGAGTTAAAAAATTCATCTAGAAAGGGATTTATGTACATAAAGTACAACAACATATTCATGAATTTGGAGAGGCTTCAAAAGGAAATGGTTAAATTCGAAAAATCTACAATTCAAGTATATCTATTGTTGTGATAATGACATTCATATTTTTTTATTAATATAATATTTGTTATTTGATGTAGATTGTGGTTCCAAACTCAAGTTTATATTGAAGCTAGATGAATGTCAAATCATAAAGGGTGACATATGGAGAGACTTAGTGTGACACTCATGAATGAAGCTATGGCCCATGCCATTATTGATGAAAGTAAAAACTCTACCCATCACTTTACATATAGTGTTCAATCCAACAAAGATATATGGTGGTTAGGTGCTATTGAGGTATCTAAAGAATCCAATGATCTTCTTTCATGGATTTTTAGTAAGACCCCATGGATCGCAGAGGTGATAACTTCTCAAATTCATGGTGCAAAAATCAATGTTGAAGGCCTAGGTGATTTTGATGTAGAGTGGCACTTGGGTGGAGACTTAAGACTATGAAATGCATGTTAGGGTGCAAACAAGGTGCATCTGCTCTCTATCTTTGTCCATATTGCACACAAGAGAAAACAAAACAACATAGAGGATTTATTTGATGACACAGATGCATCTCCATTTACTAAATGGGATATACCTTTAATGAGGTGTCCCATGTTAGGTACACCTAATCGTGACACAAGGTTTTAAAGGAAAAAAGAGAAAACAAAACAACATAGAGGATTTATCTGATGACACAGATGCATCTCCATTTACTAAATGGGATATACCTTTAATGAGGTGTCCCATGTTAGGTACACCTAATCGTGACATATCAGATAAGGATTGGAATCCCATCATTCCATTTCCTTTAGTTAATGTTCGTTTTTTCATATTGTATGCCTTCATGAGAATTTTTTACTATTTAAGCTCCATATAGAATATGCATTTTCCATGAAGCCAACTGATAAATCTGTACAAGCTATTAAAAATTGGAGGAAATCCTTAATCCAATTGGTTGTCATGGTGCATTTGCAAGAGTGGTAAAGGAAGAAATTCAAAGCTATTGTGTAGGCCTATGAATACAAGGGATAACACTTGAGGCACTTCAAGAGGCAACAGACTTCATCTCCATGCTTGAAGATTCTAACCTATGTGTTATCCATGCCAAGAGAGTAAGCATACAACCCAAAGATATTCAACTAGCAAGAAGAATTAGAGGAAACAACCCATGACCTCTGTATCTTGTAGCTTTTGCAAAGCATATTTTGCAAGTACTTCAATGATTAATGAAATGTTTTTTCTTAAACTATATTGTCTATTTGTTTATCTCTTTCTCTCTCTCACTATGTACCATAAGTGTTATTACTTTTGACTTCATTGCGTTTATTATGGACTATCTAGGTTTCATTGGCCTCATTACCTCTTTTTTTTACTCCATATGAATGTATTTACCTAAAAAAGTCCTAAAGATACTTTGAAATGCCAAAAAACCCCTAGCCACAGAAACATGGGAATCAAGCCTACAAAAATTTTGCACGTGTGAATCCTGCATTTTTGTGGATGGGTTTTGTTTTTGCATTAATTAGCATATGGAAGGCTATTCATGTATTTCAACGACTTGGCTTTGGTTAATTGGGCACATTAGTAAGCAGACTTTCCATATGATTGCCTAGGTTTTAAGTGGGTACTTGCTTGCCTCATAACCCCTATATTTTGCATCCTAATGAATGTAGTTACCATACATATCCTTCAAATAGTCTTCAAATCGCCAAAAAAGCCCAGCCATAGAAACGAGGGATTCAGGCCTGCAAAATGTTTGCAGGCTTGAATCTCGCATTTCTGTGGCTAGGGATTTTTTGGCATTTTAAAGACTATTTTAGCACATATAGGCCATTACATGCACATAGCGAAGATAAAAAAGCTCTTGATTAGATACAAAGTGTGGATAATATTTCATAACTTACAGTGAACAACACAACATATGGAAAAGACAAAATTTATTTATCCAAAATGTTACATCAGTTCATAGTTGCTTTCAATTTCTCAACTATTTTCTTTCTCCTTTGGAGAGATTGTGGCAACAAGTAGGTTAATATAGATCTAGACATTACATTGAATTCTTGCATTCCAAGATCCATGGTGATACTTGTTTGTCCTAGTACCTTTCCTCTAAAGTTAACTCAGAGAGTAGTTAAAACTAAAGATTTTCTAACCAAAATGACACAATTAGTGCCTTGGGTAATTGTACACAAACACAAAACTTTGCTCAAGGCCTTCAAACACTAGGTCATGAAAAATTCAAATCTCGTGGTCCTTGAAACATTAAGTAAGTAAATACCACTTCTACCATCATATTTTTGTTATTTTGACCAGTCCAAAACCAAGGAAACCTAGGCCTAGCCTACTTGATTGAAGCTCTAGGCTGTGGCCACCACCCTTCTCTAATTGTTCCATCAATAATCGACCCTTAATATAAAAGGCTCTTGTAGGGTTCATTTTTTTCCCTAATGTTTTGTTGAATTCCATCTTAATGAAGAGAAGCTTTTGGTTTGAGTATTTATCATACTCAAGGACTTCCAAGATGTTCAATAATAGCTTCTAAAATCGATCTACCTTTAATCAAGCCCTTTTTATCAACATGGATCCAATGTTGGAGGAGATGTGAAACATAGCTAGAAAGGGCTTTGGCAATGACCTTGTAGCCAAAGTGACAAGATGTTGATGAAAAACCTTCATGCTAATTGAGTACATATTTTTTTCAAAGTTGGAAGGCCTCCCAATTTATTTGAGCTTGATGTTCACTTTTCTGCTAAATGAACAAAACATATTTTCCTATGAACATGAGAAGAATACAACTCTAGAGGTAGAATACAAATATATGATACAAAAAATAAAAATAGAAACAAATTATCTTGTAAGGATGAAACTTGCAAATACATGCTTCCATGCATGTGTTCACTCTTAACCTTATTAAAAAGATGTGGTAGGAAATGATGATCATGAGGATGATGAAAATATTGGGATATTTCTAGTGGTTCTTATCATTTGAAAGATTCTTTCAGATAATTTTGAGTACAATTTTGAGTATGTGTAGATTGGTGCATGGCACTATGTGTTTATGCATTTATCAAATAATTGTTGTTGAGAAATATATTAAAACAACTATATTTTCCTATGGTTTGATTTGTGACTGATATGTTTGATCAATTTTGACTATCCATATTTGTTTCCATTGGTCATCCATTTGATCCTTAGATATATACACTTGAAGTGGTTGGGATGGAGGAGAAAAGTGCTATACTCAGAGTTTCTCCATGTGAAAAACTTCTAAATTTCATGGTCCAAGAGGATCTAGCACTTAATTACTTTCAAGATGCTATGAAGATATTCAACCCTACATTTGATGAGTGACATGTTTTTCTTAGGATTATCAATGGATAGAGGGCGCATCTTTCTATTAAAGAACATATCAATCCAAGAATATTTGGAAAAGGATCCTTTGGATAGTTCCAAAATAATAAGAAAATGAAGAAAGGCTTCCCCCATCCCTCAGAGGACAGATTTTTTTCCCACACCATGAAAGTGGACATTGTTTGCTTCCATTGAATGTTGCCTTTTTGTTTTGGCTTGAACATATATCAAGTGAAATAGTTAAAGAGGGGAGGAACCTTGATGTAAAGGAAACTATTGAAGAGTTCAACTTTGACACAAAGTCAGAAGAGGTAAACTATTTTGATGTGGCAACTTTGAGAGTAGAGACAAACATAAGATTGCCAATAGAGAATGTAAATATCTCAGAAAAATAACTTCTCCTACCAAAACTTCCATATTATTCTATCTCTCGAGGGGAATTTGCTCCTCTTGCATTCACGAGCATTATAATCTTCGATAAGAATATTGCCTTCTAGCAATAACTAAATTTGTTGAAACTACAAGAAAATTAATTAATGAAGAAGAGAACAAAGAGGATTTTCTAAGCCTTAACTTGTGCTTGTCAAATGATACATTATAAGATTCTTCCAAAGTATTTTCTACTTGCTTTCAAAGGACACTTGAACATAATCCAATACTAACAAATGAAGATTTTGACAAGAGAAAGAAAGAACTTGGAATTTATTCATTTTGAAAGAACTTGAAACTCACCAAGTAGTAAGTAATGTGTTTGACACTTGAAGCTTCCACAATTGTTGATATACACTTTGTGATTTCCATTTTGAAATCAATCACATACACATTTGAAATAACTTGTTTCTGCATGATCTTCAAAACTCCATCAAGTTTAAGATATACCTCCATTCTTTTATTTGCTATTGCTAGAATATTGCTCTTTACATTTATTGCAACCTTAGGAAATTGTTTCGCTCAATTCCATATTGCATTAACTTGTTTACCATCACTCTTGTTAAAAAAACTCCTTGCTTTTGCACCTCCCATTGACACATCCCCTATATCATATGAAAGCTTTGGCTATTTCCTAAGATAAATATCTTGATCATGGAATCCTATTTTTGAGAGCAAAGCTTCATATTTTCTATAGATTCATCTACAAGTGTGATAGGTTTGATAGGATATGCATAATCCAAGTGACAAAAAACTAACTTGTCAATGATTCTAAGCTCTACATGCAATGTACATATGTGTACATATATCAATTGTATTGGAGCTATATGATCCCGAATGATGGTATAAGATGAGAAATTATAGATTTGCATTTTGTCCGGAAGGTGCTTGCCTAGCCTTGTTGAGATATTTTAGTAGTGATGTGTGTAAACATACTTAGGAGCATCAGGGAAAATTTTTTCCTCTTTAGGAGGTTTTTCCCCCAACTTGTATATACACCTATAACCCTAACAGGGTACTTATCTTTGTTCTTTCACTTCATAATTCATTTAGTGTCATATTGTGCTCCAAGGTTCTTATTTTTCCTTGTGTTGTTTGTGTGCTTCCATGGACCTCAAACTCCAACATTTAATGTCAGAGTAGGTCACTACTTCATCTAAGACATCGTCGACACCCCTCTTATCAGAGTCTCATAATCACACAAAAATTGGTGAGCATACACTAGGCCATTAAGAGTTCAAAACATCTTCACTTTGTGGCATTGAAGTTTTGATTTGAGCTCTTTCTACCTTAGAATGCATTATCACAACAATTAAGCAAGCAATTTTGTCCTTTTTTGCCACACATATATACATGTTTTGGTTCACCAGTACAAGTGGCTCAAATTCTACTACATGCTTAGTAGAGCTTGATGGGGTGGCTTTGTTCAACTTTTTGAGATACACTCATTTTCTACAATAGGGTATTTAGTCATTGACCATGGTGAAAAGAAATGATGTATTTTGTATGTTGGCTATTGAGGATAAGTTGGATGTTACCAATCACCCTAGGCATATATGATGTGTCATGTATTGGTAGCAAAAGGGCTATGGAATATTGTGCATGGTGTTGAAAAACATCCTATCAAAAAAAAAAAGAAAGAAGGAAAATCCTAGTTATTGAAAGTGATGTAGATGGCATTGAAGATGATGATCTTCAAATTCTTGTTCATGTTGTAGCTCTTGTTGCACCTATTGTAGAGAAACTTTGTTGGGATGGCAAAGATGCATAGGCACATGCATTGATATCTTTTTTTTGTCAAACTTGCCATTATTCCTCACATTTGATCTTGCAAAATAGCTAAGGGTGCTTGCGATACACTTACATATTTATACTAGGTAGGAAATGAGGTTCATGTTGCTTATCTATGAAAACAATTGGAGAGTACGCATATGAGCGAAGGAGGTTCTATGGACAATTTTATAACAAAGATTAAATATTTTAAGGAGCAATTGATTTTTTCTAATGGAATCTTACTAGATAGTTCACTTGTGCAGACTCTTCTTAATGTTCTTCCATATTCATATCAAAGTTTTGCTTCTATTCTTCGATTGATGATGAATGAAAATCCAAACACCTTAACATTTGAGGATTTAGTCTCTCTATTGTTGCAAAAAGGTTAGTCCAGGCAAAGCAGGGTCCATTATGCATGTTGTAGACCCAAATTTCCTAAATATTCAGAAGGGCAAAGGTAAATGGAGCACTTCTACTAGTAAGCAAAAATCTGCTAATGTTGCACATTTGAAGAAGGAAGAAAAAGATGAATGGACATCCCCTATTCTGATCAAGGGGGAGTACATTTCTTGTGATCGTAATGCATTTTTTGCTGACATGGGATAAACCATTAGTGTACAATGCCGTATAAACCTCAACAAAATGGATTTGTGAAAAGAAAGAACATCACTCATGGAGATGGCAAGGTGTATTGTCAAAAGTTAGGCTCAAACACATAGCTTCTTGCTTGAGGTTGTTATGTGTGCATCATATGTACTTAACAGGTGTCCCAATAAAGCACTATAATCGATCATTCCATATGAGTCTTATCATGGTCACAAGCCATATATTGGTCATATGTGTTTCTTTGGTTGTTTAGCGTATGCATTAGTGCTTGAATAAAAATGTTGAAAACTGGATGAGAAAGCAGTAAAGTATATTTTGGTTGGGTATAGTTTTGAAAGCAAAGGCTATTAGCCTATCATCCACATGCAATGCATTTTGGTTAGCCATGATGCCTTTTTGTGGAAGATGCAATTCAGCCATTAATTTCTTGCTGTCTCTTTTTACAAGAGGATAGTCAAATGATGGTCCAAATGAGGCACTTTATCAGCCTTTGTAGGTTCCACATGATGATGCATATCATTCCATTTGTGATACATATTTGCATGATGCACTCGTTGATGAGACATCTAACATTAAAGAGGCTAAAACTATGCCTAAATGACTAGTGTAGACTTTGAGAGATAGCAAATTGGATGCACCTTTGTCATACCATACTTTTTCAGGCTCTCATAGTGCTTCCTTTGCATGAGATTGTTATACAGTGGCTACTTCTAGTCTTTGTGATGGGAACGAGCCTATTTCTTTTGATGAAAAAAAAAATTCAAAAAATTGGATGGATGTTTTGCAATTAGAATATGATGCTATTATGAATAATGGTATTTGTTCTTTATGTGATTTGCCTTCAAGCAAAAAGGCCATTGGCATTAATTGGGTATAGAAGATGAAGCATAAACCTGATGGAATAATTGTCAGGTATAAGGTTAGGCTTGTTGCAAAAGGTTATGCTCAAGAGAGAGGCATTGATTTTGATGAGACTTTTTCTCCCACATGCTGAATTACCATTGTTCATAGTATATGTACACTTGTAGCTCATCATGGTTGGAATGTACATCAGTTTGACATTAAACCTGAATTTTTGAACGGTGACTTACATGAAGAAGTGTATGTATTTCAGCCTCATGTTTTTTACAAAACGGGCTTAACAACAAAGTGTGTATGCTAAAAAAGGCATTATAATGGCTTGAAATAAGCACCATGTGCTTGGTATGAAAGGATACATGCCTACTTGCTTGCACATGGTTTTGAGAACAGTCCAACTAAGAGCACCTTATATGTTAAGCATGTACATTATGTACTTTTGATCATCATCATATATGTTGATTACATGCTGCTTACTAGTCCTAATGAGAAGCATATTGCTGATTTTAAGGCTGACTTGCATGCCTCTTTGAGATGTTAGATTTGGGGCATTTTCATCATAATTTAGGCACACAGTTTATGCATGTTGATGGGGGAATAGGTTTGTGTCAAAAAAAATACATTGATACATTATTGCAGAATTTTGGCCTTGAAGATTGCCCATTGCTCTAATTTCTTAATATACCTTATTAAAATGTGTATTTTATTGTTGCAGAAATATTTCCTTCTACCTTGGTGGAGGAGCAACCACTTCATAGTCTTACAGGTACTTTCCAAGCATTGCATGTAGATGTTGAATCACTAGTCTTTCCACAAGCCCGTCCTGCTCAGCTTTTATGTGAGGGAGTTTTCTTTTACACACATACATATGTTGTACCCTCCTCATCAAATGATTTTGGTAGGTTAGAGATGATAAAGGTAGATTCTCTTTTCAAGCTCGAGTGGCCACAACTTGATATATGGACCTTGATATCTTTGAAGCATAAGATGATCATGGATATACATAACTCTTTGAAATTCACAGGAGTGTCTAGATATGTAGGATTGCATTGGTGTGTTCCTATTCATTGTTTTGTACATCTATTTTAGATATTCACAATTCTAGAGACTTCAATAATGTTCATGTTAAAAGATATCACATATGAGCAGGTGGAGGGTTTACTAGGTGAAAATTGAGGACTTGTAGAATGATGCACCAAAGGGGATAGATACCTTTGTAAAATTTGTCCAATATGCATAGGATTTTGATATTTGAAACACCACATTTCATTGTACATTAGATTCTATTATGATCGTTGGATGTGTCAACTTGGTGAATGGATACCATTACAAAGTTCTGAGGGTTTTTTAATTTCATTTGAAATTAAGATAAATCTGCCCAACAACAAACATGAGAGGACATCTAGTAATAATGGGATTTGAGGATCTGAATCAATCAAAGTTCAGAGTACAAGGGCATAAACAAAAAAATTATGGTACTTTTTCTTTTATTTATACAAATTATTATATTCAATATGATATTATAAAGTTTTTGTTTTTTCTACAAATTGGTCAGAGGTTGGAGGATAAAATTAAATTCCTTCCTGAATGGAGTGTAGATGGAACTCAACTTTCATTGTCATAGCTCAAGAACTATTTGAGTACTAGAGTTTACACATAAATCATTTTCCATTCATAATCCTTCCTTTGCTACAATGTAATGCACATGCAGAAAATGAAAGACGTAAAATGTTTTGATCTCAATATAATGTACAAATTGTCAAATCTTTGATTTTTTCCATGGCAGTATATATTACAATTTTAGAATTCCAAAAATTTTCTTTTTTCTATTGTGCAGATGTGGTATGTATTATTATAAATAAATGATTGTCTGTTCAATCTTTTTTATGAGCCAATTTTCTTTTTTGAGAGTTCTATGCATGATTATTATACTTGTAGGTATTATTTTCACCTTTCAATGGGTCCCACTCACTTGAAAATATTGAAACTACTATAAAAACAAGTCTGATTCTCGCATTTCCCATTTTGTAACCAAGAAGAGCTAGAATCACTCCAAGAGCACATGCCCCATAGCAAGCATGTTGCCCTTACGTGCAATGGCTACCTCAACCTCTACTACCCCTTGTCCAAATGTCCTCAAGAACTCTTCAATGAGTTCTTAGAATCAACTAAGTACAAAGGTCAAACACACTTGTATGACCTTGTTTCTAGAGTCCCTAATCTGGACAAGAAAATTCAACTCAATTCTGATGTGCTCAAGGAAATCATAGAGTTCCTAGTAGTACATCTTGTGCTATTCCATAGATATCCCACCTTATGAGGGTCCCGTGTGACCTTTTGCTCCACATTCATAAAGGTGATGAAGCTTTCATGAAGCACCTTAAGCGCATGACAATCGCTGACCATGCAAGGCATTTGTTGGATGAAATGGTGCCTTTGATAAAACAACTTAACAAAAAGAAGAGGATGGGTATTAGGTACCTTTCTTATATTTCTATAACAATATTTATCATCAATGAGGATTCGGAGCGTGCACCCATGGATCTCCCCAACCTTTTCACAGGGGGATTTGTTCATGAAAAAAATGAGCCTCAAACAGAGGTCATAAACTTGGCCAAAGAGAGTGGCATAGTCCATCGAGAGTTCTCTGGCGGTGTGGAGGACAAAATGTGTGAGAAATCAAGCATGGAAGAGCCCTTGCCATCAACCCCTCTGAGCCCACATTACCAGAGGTGGAAATTGAATATCTCTCCATCATCATTGTGGATGGAGAGGAGTTTATTTTCCTTCATGATATTGAGAAGGCATTCGGACTCCGTCTGGATGAATGCCTAAGTCTTTTCTCCACTATGTCAGATGTTCCACTTCATAATACATATGATCTACTTGAAAAGAAAGCTATCCCAATAGGTGATTTTGTGGAAGAAACCATAGCAATGGTGTGTGAGGATATTTTGAAAGATGATAACAATTATACTATGGAAGAAGATTTCAATGCAGTGCAAGAGAGAATAATGAAGAACAAAGTACCTACATCCCGAGTAGTAGAGCAGAGTGGGATGGCCCACTCTAGCATAGATCTTGATGCTCTTGGAAGAGGGGTGAAAGAAGACAAGCTTCATGATGTAAGTTTTTACTAAAGAATTGAATAATTTAATTTAATAAGATTGGAGCTTGAATTATCCTTTTCTTGCTTAACGGGAAGTCATTGAAGTGGACAAGTTCACGGCAAGGTCTGGTGGGGATCGATCTTCTTATGAAAGTGGCTCATCCTTGGCAAACTACATTGGAAATTCGCCAAAGGATGATTTTGTAATTGTTCATAAAGATTATACTCGTGATTTTGGCCCTTGGCTATGAAGGAAATGAAGTGTTCACGCTTGAAAAAAGAAAGACATGCACCTTTAATTGTCCATAATTAGGGGGTTTTTGATCCATGACTCATGATCTTTTTAGAATTGGATTGGATGCATTTCTATTTGATAAGTCTGATTGGCAAGAATCCAATGGTTGTCCACCCATTAGAGATATCGAATGGCTCTCAATCATAGCCATGAATCAATCTAGATTGATGATTCAAATGTGGACTTTTGCAAATAAAACATTTATATAAAATACCAATAGTTGTTTTCTATGCTTCCTTAATACTAAGAATGATTAATTTTAATCCCTAAAAATCACGGATCCTTACAATGCCCATGCAAGGTTCACTTTTGCAAGTAATGGCATATGAGAGACTAGAGTGGGACTTCATCCTGCAATCCCTCAAGGATATGGGCTTTTGAGAAAAGTTCATTAAGATGGTCTCCACTCTCTTAGCGAGCAAGCTTTCATCTCCCATTTTCCTCAAAAGGTCCATTAGATAGGGTTGTCCCCTATCCCTAATGCTCTTTGATATTGTTGTAGATGGCCTTAGTTCTTGCTCTAGCATTAATTTTAGAGGGTCACATTGAGGACCTATCTGTTCCAGATGATGGAAAAAAGATTTTTCTTAGGGTCATTGGTGATAATACAAATGTCTTACTCCACAATGAGGTTAATTGAGCCCAAAAATTTTGGTGGTGCATTGGCACATTCTGCATTGCTTCTTGGTCAAAAGCTAACCATGAAAAGATAACCTACAAGGTGCTTTCACAACTCGTTTTGTAGCTTATCATAGATGTGGTTGCAAAAAGTTGGAAAATGAGAAAGTTATAGGCCTTGGTATACCATTGTGTTTTGACACCTTAATGTGTGAGAGATGGGAGTGGATGATCCACAAACTAGAAACCACGCCTCAATACTTGAAGGGCTTGCAACTTAACATGGGTGTGAAAGTGATAGTGAACAATTTCTTTGTGATCTCTTCCATCATATATTACCTTGCCTACTACAAACCTAATAATTCAAAGCTAAAGAAGTGGGAGAGAGTTTACAAGAATTTCCTCTAGGCGGGAGACCCCAATCGAAGGGGATTTTCTAAAATCAAGTGGGACATGTGCTCTACTATGAGATATATGAGGGGTGGGGGGGCTCAACATTCTCGACATGGGGGCCATTGCTAACAAACTTGTTGTGAAATGGATAATTAAGGCTTGGGTCAAGGAAAGAGATTCTTGTTTGAAGCTACTTTTTCACAATGGTCAATCTCTCTCTCTCTCTCTCTCTCTCTCTCTCTCTCTCTCTCTCTATATATATATATATATATATATATATATATATATATATATATATATATATATATATATATATATATATATATATATATATATATCCTATATGGTGCAATGGAGGGGCTCACATTTATATTTTCATCTTTCCTATGATTCCCAAAGGTACAAATCTAGTTATATCTCTATGGAAAGCCTACAATATGTCGAATCCCCATTGCTTTATTAGCAATGATTCAAAGTGGAAATCTAGCATTAGGTAGAATGACTCCATACATCAAAGGAAAGAGAACCTCCAAAGGGTCAAGAAAATCTATTCAAAAGGATTTTGAAAGTAAAAAATAGCTATAGATCCAAGAAATAAATAGTTAGACCATGTTCAAGGATATTGACTCTAGCATTAGACTTGATTATGTGAGTTGGTTTTTAATTTGTTCCAAGATTGATGCTTGGAATGCCTTGAAGCCTCATGTATTGATTGGTCAAGAGGACCCTCACCAAAACGTTCTAAGGTGTAATAGAAACAAGCTAGAAGATGTTATTTGATGAAGAAAAACCCCAAAATTCATCATCCTCAACAAAAAATCATGCACCAATTAGACTTTGGTTAAGATGGGAGTATGAGCTTACAGATCTTTTCCACCCTCTTGCAAAAAATAAGAAAGTGATTCTTCTTTGACAAATTCTCTTTCAAGGGGATATCGATCAATGTTACAAGCAAGATAATATATGGTGCCCCTCCATGGTGTAAAAGGTGTCATGGTTGGAGAGAAGACATTGACCATGTATTCTTCTTTGGAGTGTTTTGGTGTGAAATCAAGTCCCCAAGTCTCTCATTATTGGCCAACCTATCAAAAAGAAGCAAGTTGTGCTAGGCTAAGTGATCAAATAATCTCCTACCCTCTAGAATTGGTGGATCAAGTAGCAATCCTTGATGGTTGCTCAACGTAATGGAGAACTCTCTAACTTAGATGTCTCATACAAGTATTAGTGCTCGAGCTTCAAGCTTGGAAACTTACACCTACAAAATTAATTAATTTGTAGAGGTCATAAACCTTAATCCTTAGTTGCTAAGTGAAGTTTTAGATAAATGTAAAGAAGCCAAATTCTATGAGTTTTATTTAGTTGGAGATTCAAATTCAAATCAATTTTGGTGATTTGGAAAAATTCTACCAAACTACCTAACTCCATGAGAAAAGTATATATACCTGGAACTTGGTCATGGGTGTAGATCATTGAGACTGATTGGTTAATTCAGTTTGAGTTTTATCCTAAGAGCGCAAGGAAGTTTTCATGTACCTCCAACCATTGTACACTACATTATTTATCGGATTCCATCATTTTATTCTCCAATTCTCCACTAATATTCCTCATCTTGAGTAAAATGGTCAACTTTTATTACTTCTATAGCTAAGTAAAGAGGTTTATTTACTTCAAACGCTACTGGATCATATTATCAAAGTAATGAGTAAATCGGTATGACTATGTACATTGTCTCTCACCATCTTAAAATGTTAGGGACACCATAATGACTTATTAAATTAAATTCCCTTTATCTGGGACAAGATTAATTCAAATATAACCTTGAACAGCTCACTTTAATTTTAAACTAATGATGTGTAGAATAATTTTAATCAATTTGGTTAATTTTCTCGTTCTATGCATAAGAAATGAAGCATGCATCTATAAAATAGAGGGTTTTCTTATGATTATCAAAGTCTTCAATAGTTTGTTTTGGGGAATCCATTTGAGGAACATCTTCCAAAGCACCATACAAGTTTTCCTACATTATTTGCATTTTAAGGAATCATATTAAGTATTTGAAGAGAGATTTAGGTTGTTCAAGAGCACATTTTTTGCACAAACACTTCAATTCCAGAGTCTATCATCACTTGAAATCCTATATAGATGACGATTTTTAATCAAAAAATGATAAATTGGACAAAAATAACTACATAATCTCTATGGGTATGTGATTGAAGATAAGACAATGCTTATAACAAGATCCAAGGGACAACCAAGTCTAGAGGAATAAGAAAGATTGAGATGATGGTGTGTGAATGATGCACTAGCCAGATCATACATCCTTAACTCTATTTATATCTTTCTCTTACCTCACATTTGGAGTTGTAAGGCTTCACATGAAACTTAGGATGTACTAAATGAGAATCAATTATGGATTGAGTTAACATCTATGAATAAGAAACATAAGCTAAGTGAAAGAAAGAGTAATCGGGCGGTGGTCCGAGATAGTTAGGTCCATGTGTTGGGAAATCAAAGGAATACCCCACTGGAGGATGGTGTTTTGGTCGATGTAACATCTATCAAGTCTTGCTTTCCTCAAAGATTCCCCCAATTGGAGGTTAGACCAGGAGAACCCCTTCATGTCTTTCACCTCGACCACGTCGAGATGGAACTTGATTTTATCCCATATCTCTTTCTCCTGACTGTCAATAATTTTCCCCTTGTTATTCCAACGGTCCTCGGGAAATTCAACCATGTTGAAGTCCCCGCAAAGCAGAACATTGTGTGAGAGGAGTCAAGGGAAGTCCAAGTATCGATTCTGTCCGTCTCTCCATTAGGGGCATAAATTGAGACCACAGTGAACTGATTAGGTGGCCCGATAGAGGCAACAATCCAACGATGATTTCGATCTTCACAAGTCGAGGTCAATCTGTCGGACTAGGAGTGACTGATACCGATTGCAGCGCCCCCCGCTCCCCGAGGGTGCGAAGTGGAGAGCCAAAGGTGGTTCGGAGAAATGCGTTTAAGCCGTTTCTGGAGATCCTCTACATTGATTTTAATCTCTTGTAAGCAGATAAAGTCGGGGTTGAGGCACTTGTCTTTGAACCATTGACCAAGAATCGCCGCTCTTGAGGGGTCCGACAAACCCCTGATGTTTAGCGAAGTGATTTTCATTATTGATGGTTGCCCTCTTTGAGGGGAGGGACCCGATCTTTTTTTTTCTTTTGATCTTCTTTTTTCCTCCCAACTTCTTGATTTAGGATCCTACTCTTGAGGGGGCTCTTCCAAGGCATGCCCGACGGTTGTTTCCCTTTAAGCTTTGACTTTTGATGAGGTAAGCTTGGCAAGCAAACTGGAAGAGTAGGGCCAAGAGAGGAGCTTTCACTATCTCGGTTGTGTTCATTGCTAGTAGTGAAGCCATCCTCTTTACTGGTGGTATAACCTTCTTGGTTGTCTTCTTTGCTGGTAGAGCATCCAATGGAATTGTCAACCGGGTCTTCTTCGTACAGGTTATTCCCAGGGAGGTTGACCTCATTAATCTCCTTTCTAGGTTGCAGTACATGTTATTCGAAGGAGCAATAGTCGTAACGTTCCTTGCTAATGATCTTCGAGGGCTGACTTTCCTCCTACGTCTTACTTCGGTGAACCCTAATCCGTCTTTACAACACGAGTGCCCCCTAGGTTACCAACCGACCACGTGGGAACCACTCCTTGCGCAGCCAAGATCTCACATTTTCTAGAGGGGGTCTAGGGCCACCTAGACCAAAGACTTGACCGATTAGACAAGTTTTCATCAATTCTTCTTGCTTTGCCGCCACCGACTCCTTGCATAAAGAAACCACCGGAGGAGCGACGTCCGATGGGCCGAAATCCATCTCAAGGGGGCACTGGGATTGGGGGGGAGCCACATTGCTCAGGAACAACGAGGGAAAAAGGGTTGACATGGAGGTAAAAACAAACGAAAGCTACCCAAAAAGATTTAGCGCACCTCTAGAAGCAAGGAAACTTGAGATCATTACTAACAACCACCAAGAAAAGCTCACGTTAATGCATAGCTCTTTTTCTTTTCAAATTTTTTCTCTACTATACCTTCGAATCTTCGCACGCGATTATCTTTTTGAATAAAAGCTTAGAAGCCAAAATTCTCCTCCTTCGGAACTTCTCATGAGGAAAGGCAGAAGCGAAGAATAGAATAAAGATAAAGGGTAGTCGATGAAGATACTCGAACGCAGAAAACTAAGAGGGGTCACACACCTTTAAGACAACTCAAAGACAAGAGTTGAAAAGAAGAAAAGCTTGAAGCACGCGATGGGCCAACTGAATAAAAAATGGAATTAAGACTTGAGGCGCACTAAGGCGTAGGGTGTGCCATCGCGATGGTGTACCCTCGAAAGTCGTGCCCCACACGAGTGATCTCTTTCCTCGAAGCGTAGCACAAGGACGATGGGCATGAGCCACACCGTCGCGATGGGCAACTAGTCACACCATCGTGATAATGAAGGCAAAGGACGTGGACGCGATGGACCAGCTGCACCACACCACACCACAGCTTGTCGGGGCCCCGTCGGCAGTCTAAACAACCGCAGCTATCCTCAACCGATTAAGATGGCGCTCAAAAAGAAAGGTCGACCGTCAAAATACTGGTCCCAAAGGTCAAACGCAGGACGCTAACTGTTGCCGGATTCATTCTGCTGTCCGTCATCGGATTCGAGCTGTGCATTGCCAAGTTATCTTTCAGTGCAATTAACTTCCCCGAATTGTTTTCAGATCACCGCATTACATCCGACAGTTTCTGCTTCCAACTTCTGATAGCCTATCTTGGTTCAGTTGCAGCAATCAAGTCCCGGGGGCATGGTTCACAACGACGTCGTTCTCCGTCGCACTACGATCGTCAGAATTCCGATTTTGCGGTAATCCGATCAAAATGTTGCTAGCATTAAACAGGCCACCGTAACAATAATATTAAAAAGTTTCAACTTTTGCTCTACTTTATCTGCGACCCTTAAGACAGATCACGCGTGCCCTTTCGTGGTGGTCTGAGCATGTTCCTAGATGAAACTTAAGAAGTCTGAGAGGGAAACGTTTCTCTGACTCAATATTGGCTCTAGTTGTATCTTAAGGTGTCTTCCATCTTGCTGATGTTCCTTGTAACTTACCAGATCTTAGTTGATGTGTGGACCCTTGCCCCCTCCATGAGATTGTACAATTCTTTTTATTAATTTACTTTATAAAAAAATGAAAAATTATAAAAAAATGAAAAAAAAATAAAGTACAGTAACAAGTCTTGCGTAACGGATTGTCCGGTAGAGGCTGCTGAAAGCTGATGTATGTGGCAGTAAACGCTGCCACTATAAGATACTCGAGACTCGAGAGGTCGTCTCACTCGCAGCCTTTTTTTTCTCTGTTGCGCCATGGCAGCTTTGGTTGTCATTCACAGCCTTACTTTCGCCATGGCAGCTTTGGTTGTCATTCACAGCCTTACTTTTTCTCTCTCTCGTCATGGCAGCTCGCAACTCATTTCTGTGAAGGGAATCTGTCCTTGTAATTTTTACTCATATCTTCGGTGATGCAGAAGCGAACACGTCGCAAAGATTCCCGCCGTGCATCTGCCACCCTTGTAGGGGAAAGCCCTGCACATGCCCCCGTTGTAAAAAACAACGAGAGGGAGACTGGAGTCCTCTGCCCTCCCTCAGTCGGGAATTCACGGAATTGAAAAACGAGAATTCACGGAATTGAAAAACGATTTCCTTCCACTCAGCAGTAAACCAAATTCCACAATGGAAAAAAAAAAACGGTCCTGCTCCACTGTGTAATACTAAACACGTTAGGCTGCGTTCACACACAGAGGTGTTATACCACTCTCAACTTGTTCATAGTTAGCTTCCACTCTCAACTTGTTCACACATAAGGAGGTGGTATACCACGCATATCATTGGTGTGCCATCATTCTATATCAACATTGAAGGACGACAGAAACAAAAACAATCGACATTGAATGTTGAAATGAGACCTGAGCCCGAGCATGCTTCACCCGAGAAGCCTCATGTAGCAAGGCCCTGTAGACTTTGGTTGTGGTCCTCGACCCTACAGAGTGTGGTTGTGGCATCTACTTGCATTGGATTCTTCTAGTCATGCTCTACCTCCCTGACAAGGGGGGCCATGGCTCTACAAGACACCTTAAGAAATGGCCTTATGTCAATGGTCCGAGAGAAGAACTCAAAAACTTTTGGGGGGGGGGGGGACACTACAATGGACATGCCAGTGAGCATGAAGCATTCGTTTCACCAAAGTCTTATGCTGACTCTGTGCGTCATCAAGATCCACTCGATTCTTGAAGCTCATCAAGTTCCAGGTGACCTCGTAACCTCCCTCAGGGTAAGCAAAAAATAGAAGAGAACCCTCATGGAATTGACTTAGACTCTCTACTTAATACTGGAGATCATGACGTCCTCATTATCGATAAAAATTCACTGGACAACTAGGAATTCCAACTCTATGAAAAAGTGGTCATAGGATTGTGTCACTGCCCTAGGCCTACTCATGATGTATTGAAACATTGGATAAAATTGAGCTAGGAGAGTAGAGGGATCTATGTTAAGCACATTTAATACCTTCCGGACAATTACTTTTTTCTTTTTTGAAGATGTCGATAGTGCATTTCATGTTATATCAGAAAGACAATGGCTCACTAAGAGTATTCCAGTTACATTTTTCAAATGGAATACAAGATTTAACCCTAGAGGACCAAAGCCTACAAAGGTGCCCATATGGGTGGAATTCCCAGACCTCCGAGTAGAGTATTACCCATGGGTAGAAAGTTTAGGAAATATGATTGGCACGATGCTAGGTCAAAAAGCTAGAGGTAATGGGATTAATCCAAGTGGGATCCCCAAATAATGATTGAAGTGGATATCTCCAAAAATATTAAAACATCCATTGCCATAAAGGACTTTGATGGTAAGTTTCTACATGAATAGAAAGTCTTATATATAGAAACCTTCCTAATGCATGTTTTGATTGTTACATGCATGGACATAAAGGCCATAGAAGTCTCTATAGGTACTCATTAACGGAATGTTTGGAATGCTCTTGTCCAAGACAATGTAGGGCAACAAGCATCTAACAACAACAGGAAAAACACCCCCACGAATGGTAAGAAAAAAATGGTAAACTTTTTAACACTTTTGATGTGCTTCTAAAAGAATTCTTCAATCCTTCTGATGAAGAAAAGTGCTCTGAAGGAAATGACCACATGTACCAAGATAAAGAAAACCATCATTCTAACAATGTGAAGAATTGTGATTATAAGAATCCAGTAGGTAAAGACTCTCTCAACAAAAACCCTAATTTTGAAAAGAAGGATGATTGGATTGTTGTAGGTAAAAGGAATAAAGGGCCTCTCAGTACTCTAAGTAATGATTATGATCCTTATAAGGCATGTCTACTACTGACAATTTTTCTCTAACCAACTTAATTCCTTGGATAAGCAGAAAATGGATGCTATGGACAATGAAGAGGTTGAACATGAAGATGTCCCCATGAACCAGTATGAGGAAAGTACTCCCTCCCCATCTGCCTCCAATAAACCCAAAAGGAAGGAGATGGTCAGGACTGTAGGAAACGTGATTAGGCGCCCCCAAAAACTAGTAAGTGAGGTCTCTTCTTTATTTCCTCTCGAGGTTTCTTCTTTATAATTGTGTTATTATTATGATGAGCGACAAAAAAATTATTTCTCTAAATGTCAAGGGTACCACTGACCCCATTAGGGCCAAAGTGATTGGTAACTAGCTTAAAAACTCTTCTTTGTTTCCTGAGTTTCTCTGTCTCAAGGAAGTTAAAGTTGGTGGTCCCAATTTATAGGCTAACCTCAAGGTTATCTCCACTTATTATACTTGGTATATTTCTATTCACCCTAATGGTAAATGTGGTACTACTATTGGTATTTTGTCTTCCTTTTGGAATTTGTTAAATAATGTACTTTATAGTAACTCTCACCAATCCTTTAAATTTCCCACATTATTGTTCAGGCACTAATGCATATTCCAAACAACCAAAGACACACAAATGAGCAACACATGGCTTGCAACCATGCCAATCCTCATATGGAGTGATAAACTACAATGCTTTAGTGGGACACCTATTAAGTACATATGTTGCACACATATCAGCCTCAAGCCAGAAGCTATGTGGTAAATCTTGACTTTTAACCATACACCTCACCATCTCGATGAGTGACCTATTCTTCCTTTCAGCAACTCCATTTTGTTAAGGTGTATACAACACTGTACACTGATGTTTTATCCCACATTCAACCAGAAGTGCATTAAAATCAGAAGACATATATTCCCCCTCTCGATCAAAATGGAGATTGCCCATTTTACATGCTAACAGACTTTTTGCCAAAACCAAAAACTGTTTGAAGCACATAAACGCTTTGGACTTTGCTTTCAATGGATATACCCATGCATGCCTAGATAAATCATCAATGAAAGTCACAATGCGAAGGTAGTTCCCAAAAGGAGGTGTTTGCATAGGACCACAAACATCATTCTGAACAAGTTGCACTTTCTAAGTAGCCCATACTCAACCATCTTTTGGGAAGGAGGAACGCTATATTTTGCCCAAAATATAGCCTTCATAGACGTATTTACCAGGTGCTTCAAGTTTGGGAAGAGAGGACACCATTTCAGATATCTATTGGCATAGCAAACTAGCAAAATTCAGATGACCAAAGCGTGCATGCCAAAGCTTTGCATCTAACATAGCCTGAGAATCTTGAAGTGCACATGCTGAATCATTCATAGAATATTCATAATCTATGAGCTTATACAACCCACGACATAAAATGCCATATATCTAGTCTAGCAACAACAAAGGTTTCCCAGGACATGATGGAAGCATTATTTTCTCCAAATTCTGAACCAAGCACGAGATATAGAAATTCACATGGAATCTAAGGTTCATGATGGTTTTCTTTATGCCCATGATATCACCTTCCCCTCAAGCGAAGCGTTCTATGCATTCTATGAGTTTTATGAGTTCTATGAGGAGCAGTTGTTTGAATGTGAGATCATTTAGGACTTGAATCTTAATTGCTCTTGGTCTTTGTAGATCTCTTGATATGTGGTACTGCAACATGATGATGATGGATATCTTGATGGGATGTATTCATCTTATGGATTTGATGATAGTTCCTTTGATATGAGATGGTGATTATGAAAGTCCGAATTCCAAATTTTTTCTTCTTCTTAGGACATTTGAATACCATATGATCACGATCTCCACAATAAAAAAATAATCCATTGTGTTTTTGATGTTTTCTTTCCTTAGGTGAAAGTCATCTCACCTTGAAGTTATCCAACTGCATGGGTTCTAATTGAGATTCTTACAACATATGTTGTTGAGGAAGTGAGATAAAGTTGTATTCTCGATCTTGAACAAAAATATGTTTCTCTTGATTTCTATATAACTTATTATCACACTCAGTTTCTTGATTCATGAATTCATTCAAAGTATTTACCTTGGACATGGTTAACATGAGGTCCTTGAAATCATCACGTAAGCCCCATTGAAATTGGTTGATAAAATAACCCTCATGCCATGTGAGATCACAAATGATATGTCTAAATTATGATGCATACATAGAAGCAAACCTATTTCCTTGATGCATCTTTCTTAGCTTTTCTGCAACATGTGATAGTTGGCATCCCCGAAAGAAGACATCAACTCTCAAACAAAGGCTTTGAAATCATAAAAAATATCCATATCCTTCTCATGGATAGGTGAAAAGCATGAAAGAGGAGGGCCACATAATATAGTTCCTAGGAGTCCTACTTGGGATGCATCATTTGGGTACCTGCTTGGCTACATTCTTATGGATAGCTTCACCTACTATAGAAATCCTCAAAACTTTGATCGTGTCCCATCAAATTACTCAAACATGCTCACCTTTGGAATTTTCTTCATACTGCTTGCCATGAGTGTACTTGAAGAAGATTGATTTACTATGACTTTCAAACTCTTAGATTTGTCTTTGAAGCTCTATGATTAAATCTTGAATATTTGGTGTTGGATTCTTTCTTGGTTTTCTCTTATCTCTTGGACTTGTTGTTGAATAACCTTTAGAGGAAAATAGAGTTCTTCATGAATAATCTCCATGGCGCCTAATCTCGTTGAAGTTAGTCTTTCAAAAATGTCACTAGAAAACTAGATTGTGCCCTATGACTAGACTAGACAAGGTTGCAAAATTATACTTCTGATTACAAGATCACCCACGGAGGGGAAATAATACAAGAATATCAAACTAATACAAGAAGTCCAACAACCTGAGAATGATAGGTATGGATAACTAGACTAGAAATGATACAAGAGATCCCACAACCCGGGACCATAGGTATGAATCACGATATTTGAATTACAAGAACTCCCTTGAGGTAGATGACCTAGATACAAGAAATGACTTGACAAGATCTTGTACTATGAGATTAAAAGGGGACAAGACTAGATGTCCAAGTATAGGCTAATCAAGACTCAACAAGGAACAAGACAAGCACTATACCTCGAACTTCAAAAGTACTTACTTGGTGATCACAAATCCTTGAGCTCCCAAGACTGGCATTGGCAAGACTGAGGATAAGAGTGGTTAAGCCCTCCTCATATAAGTGTTCCAAGGTGGTTTGTAAAGGGTGGTTCCAGAATGATGATGTGATTGATGATATCATCAACTCAAAATAACATGTCCAAGTGTTAGAATGAGGCAAATAGACAAATGATCTTAGGGTTTTGACATGTTCTAAATGCCATGGAAGCATTATTTTCTCCAAATTTTGAAACAAACATGAGATGGTTTTCTTTGTGTCCATGACACTTTCCTTCAACCATATATTGTGTCATTTCAAGGAGTGTTCTGTTTTTACACTGCAAGACCATTTTGTTGAGGTGTATATGGCACCGTACATTGGTGTGAAATTCCTCTTTCACAAAGAAAAGGATTAAACTCATGCAACATGTATTCACCACTATGATCTATGTGTAGAGTCAAAAACTTGTTTCGAGAAAATTTTTTAGCCATAGCTAAAAATGCTTTGAAGCAAGAAAATAATTCATTCTTTGTTTTCGTAGGATGCAACCATGTATGGTGAGTAGCATCATCAATGAAGGTAAAAAAATATACATGTTTCCCAAAAGATGGATTCTTGACGAGACCACGTACATCAATATGAACAAGATACAAATTTCTTGTAGTGTGTGTATGAATATCTTTTGGAAAAGAAGCATGATGATTTTTTCCAAGAATGCAACCTTCAAATGCATGCTTTTCAATAGACTCGAGTGATGGCAAACCAATAAAAATGTCCTTCTTTTGCAAGTAAAGCAAAATATTGAAGGTTAAATGACTAAAGCGAGCATGTCAAAGCTCCATTTTAGCCATGGTGGAAGTATGAGCAACCAAGGCATTCGAGGCAACCCTCTTATATGTATCCAAGTGATACAAACCATTTCATAATGTTTCAAACATGACGATAATATCACCATTGTTGAAATCATGAACCATACACTTATCATCAACAAAGTGTACGTGAACTGAAGTTAAGTTTTTCTTGATACCCGGTACATACAATGCATTTTTGAAGAGAATCACACCTCCATTTGCAGTCATAAGCTCAGTTTCTCCTACTCCAATGATAGGATAAGAGACATTGTTTTTGCACACCACATGTCCTCCTTTGAGTGCATCTTTCAAAGATGCAAAAGATCCTTTGCATGAAGTTATGTGCTTTGAAGCACCACTATCAAAGAACCAAGTTGAATCAGCCTTACTCACAATCTTATATTTAGAATGCAATGATGCATCATAATGATATGTAACAACACATGCCCAAAAATCTTGAGCCATGTTGGCTTCATCATTCTTTGCATTTGAATATTTTTTAGCAATAGATATGCTGGATTCCTTCTTCTTTTCCATGTGCTTAGCAAGCTTTCTACAATCATCAATAGCATGACTAGTTTTTTGACAATATTTGCATCTCTTCTTCTTCTTTTCTTCTGTAAAGCAACATCATTAGAAGAATGAGTGGAAGAGGAATGTTGACTCGGCTTTGGTTTTGATGAACCCAAAGTGTGAGATAGCAAGTGCTTGTGTTCCCTCAATCAAACCACTCATATTCACTCTAGATTGCTCTTCTTGCAAAAGAAGAGACACAACCTCATCAAATGCATACATATTTGGATTTCATTTTACATGAAAGGGAGTTTAGTGGAAAAGCTTTGAAAAGATTTTGGTAATCCTTTCAACAATGTAGAGATGAGTGATGCATCCAGAATAATATCATCTATGTTTGCCAATTTCTCTTTAAAGTTCTTGATACATGTTGCATACACATCCTTTGACTCATTTTCAACCATACGTACATCCTCAAGTACGCAACATGTGCTTCATTATGCACGGCATACAAAGAAGATAACCCATGATTGTCTTGATGTAGAAGATGAACAAATGTGTCAAACTATATGAAGTTTCACAAAAAACGTAATTTATGCATGAGCTTGAGCATCTTTTCCATCCCATCTAAGTTGCTCATATGTAGCTAGAGAAGGAGTAACCATTGTACTTGAAGAATAAGCTCCATCTGTGACAATAGTGTGAAGTAGAAGAATCTAGGGGTCTTCGATCTACATCTACCACTATGTTCCATAGTTGTTTTTCAACAAGAACATGTTTCATCATGTAAGAACACATTGGATATTTGATTCCATCAAGCTTATCTTCAGCTTGAAGCATGCCAAACAAGTCATTGTTGCCCACCATTTCATTAAAGAATAAGAATGTAACAAGATATTTACTTCAAGGAAAGCTAAAATGAATGTTGAAATTTCAGCTCACAATTTGGCACTCTGATGGAAATTTCGACTGCATGAATGGCTTTGAAATGGGGGTAAAATTGTAGTGCAAGTGATGTAAATGATTCTTGGTTGTGTAAAATCAATTTTCTATGCAGAATCTCATCTTGCATTGTTAAAAGTACATACATGCCATGATGCAAAAAACTGAAACTTGAGAAGGAGCTACACTGATACCACTCTTGGGTGTGTGTAGAAATGTGAGAGGCACACATGAAGCACACACAAGGAGCAAAGATGCAAAAAGAAACATGGAGAAGATGGATAGCTGGAATAACTCTCTCTATTGATGATGAATAGAATTGAATTAAGAGATCAATAATATCCCTAAGTACAAAGTACCACCACATATGAGTGTACCATGCATGTGGTAACATGGGGAAAAAAGCTCTAGCCAGCACTACAGTAGAAAGTGCCCATGTATAGGGAAAAGTTTCACACCAAAGCTACTCAAGGAACACATGAGTGTAACATTCATGACATTGGAGCTAGTAGGAGGTTTATTAGATTTTCCAGCACTTTGTTTGGTAATGCGTACTCCAGAATTGCCATGAATGGTCATATCTTTGACCCTTTCAATCTTAGTATATCTATTAGATAGGGGTGTCCTCTTACCCCCTTCTCTCTGCCATTGCTAGTGACTCCCTAGGTTGGCTTGTTCAAGATGCAATGGCTAGAGGGACTATCAAAGGGATACAAATTTGTAATGCTCCTTCTTAACTTGGTCTTAAAATATTTGTTGATGATAGTAACATGGTTACTAATGTTGCTTGTCTTTCTATTGTTATCTTTCTTGATTGTCTGTATGTTTTATCTCTTGCCAGTGGGCCTAAAGTGAATCATAAAAAGATGTTCTAAGGCATTTGACAATAAGGTTCTTGATTGTGTCTCTAGGATTCATTGTGAAATTTCTAAACAAGATGAAGTGTTGAGACTACTTGGTATTCCTATGGGATCCAATGTTTCCTTTAGACAATGATGGGATGGGGTTGTTAATAAAAAAAAACATATATGGATTAGTAGAAACCAATTAGTTTTTAAGTCTGAAAAAAAGCACTATGTCTATTCCTTAAGGAAAGTCATGTATAGAACTAGATTGGAGAGTTTCCAAGCCATTTTAGATGTGCGCGATGTTAATTTTAAATTGTCCAATGCTTTATATAAGTATCATCACAACAAAGGGAAAGATAAGATCTTTCTCTTCGTATACTTTATAGAAAGATTTGTGATGGCGTACTCTAATTTGCTTTCTCTATGTTGAGATATGGGGTCTTGCCTCTTGCATAGTTTGTAATACCCTTCATTAATTTAAACACCTTTTCCTTGTTGTTTCAAAAAAAACGATATTATTTGATTAGTTGAAACATATGAACTTGATTTGTATATAAAAATGAATTTACATTTGATAAAAATTAAATTTTATGATAGCACATACGAGTTTGGGTGGAGTGTTCCATGAGGTGGGGAGGACCCCAGGGGGTGAGAACAGAAAACATAGATTTGTACCGCAATGTGGCATTTATCTGAATGCATACCTTTATATGGATGATTTCTATTGGGAAGTTAGCTATTCTCAACTAGGATGCCACCCTATTTTGAACTAGCCCTTAGATTCTAGATTGAAAGTTCAAAGTTCATAGTTTAAAACTCGAAGATGGGTCTCACTTTTAACCTCTACAAAGCAGAGGGTAAGCGGAGTCCTCAAGAGTGTGTGAGTGTTTCTTTTTCAAGGTTAAATGAAAGAATAGGTAGATCTTTGAATTTTCAAAAAAAGTATGAAAATGATCTACAAGAGTTCTAAAGTAGATAAACTAGAAAGATTTGGAAGAAAATACCTCAAAAGAGACCCAAGTTCCTCTAAATCAATCTTTTTATGAAAGTAGAAGCATTTGCCCATAGGGTCTTGATTAATTTCCTTGAATGAAATTGAAGGATGAAATCCCACTTAAATTTTTTTGCATTTTTGAGAACAAATGATCTTGGCCCTTCAATAGAACCTCATCCTTGTGAATCGAGTTCAATGTGCAAGATCTTGGCAAAAAAAAACCGAAAATCTTGTTGGAATAGTAGTCACTAATAGAAGAGGATTCTGAACATCAAGTGGGACATTTGCAATCATCCAAAATAAAGTGGGCACCTTGGGTATTCTCAATGTCTAGAAGCTTGCTTATAAATTTACTATGAAGTTGATGATCAACTCTTAGACCAATAATAAAGAGTTCTAGTCCCAAATCATTTTAGGAACTCTCAAATATTTTCATGATAGGCATGCCATGATGGAAAAATAAGAATGAAATCACCCTTTTTTTCTCTCATCTTGATTGTTTTGAGAGGGTATATTCTTATTGTTTTATTTTTCCAAGCCTAGATATATGTGAGAATCAACTAAATGGACTCCATATAGTTCCCCATTTCAAGAATCTACCTAATTGATTAAGTAGATTTCTAGAGATTCAAAAGAATTTGGGACAAGAGATTTTTCCACAGAGGACACCTCTAGAATGACAATTGAAGAGATTGAATTAGACAAGAAGAAATTGATACTAGCCCACGACTAGAATTTAATGACTAGTTCCTTCTCCATGGAAGAATCAGGGACTAGGTCGTGAGGATAGTCATCAACTTCAAGTCTCTTCTAACACTCATAGGAAAGGACTAAGATGCCACAACAAGAGACAAGTTGAATCCATTGCATGGATGGAAAACATTACTTCATTTCATCCGAGGTTGAATTGAACATGGTGCTAGCTTTTCTTATGGATTGAGTGGGAGTTCAAGTTTCAAGAACATTGGCACCCTTTGATGGAGAAGAAAAATTTTGTTCTTCTACTATGAACCCCTCCATCAAGAATATGGACCAATACCAAAGCTCACAAGATTTTTAGCATTCTGCTTCGGTGTAAGTGATGTCACAATTATACAAAAAAGATTGGCCACCTTTTTTTCTATTTCCTTGGCGACATTCAAGCATTGCAAAGTTGCTGAGAGAATCCTCTAATTTGATCTCTAATAAACTGGAAGCAAGCTCTTCGTGAGGAGGCTATTGGATGCTTGGCCATGTTATCCTATGGAAATTATGGAAGAAAGATGACTCTGAATTTTTGTGTGTCACGAAAGGAATGGCCAATACAGAAATCCTTAGATTACATAGGTAGAAGAATTAGGAATCATAAGAGTAAGCCCCCTTATAGACACACAGAAATTTTAATTTTTGTCGAAAAAAATCTCATATTGAATGGACCTTCTATGAAGGGAATGAAAGGCTTATAAGCCTCCTTTTTATCTCTCTTCAACTCCTTGCAACTCCTATTTTGATGATATTCTAGTTGCATTTAAAAAAGGGGGCTTATTCCTAGAAAAAATCATATCATGGCTAGGCCAAAATACAATTTTAAAGGAAGAATGCTACATTTTGCCCAAAATATAACCTTCACAGAAATGTTTAAAGGCTGTCTCAACTTTGGGAGATGTACTCCATACCTTTATTGATAATGAAATATGCAAAGATTGGGTGTTTCCTTTGAAGCTCAAGGATGAACTTTAGCCCACTTTGTAGATGATTACCTCTCATAAAAGTATAGATATAGGGGAGAAGAAAAATAAAGAGGATATTTGCTAGAAAAAAAGGGATTAGGAGGGATTTATGTTTATGTTTAAGATTTGTTAGCAAAAAAGGGATGAAGAAGGAGTTCAAAACCCTTTAGAGTATGAAACAAAACTCTAATATGGGTAGACAATAAATTACAACATCCAAGAAAGTGTCAATTCTATGCATATTTATGAAGACTTTACATGTCATGCTTTATAGATATGGCTATGCTCAATGGTTGATCATGTCCCATGTGTTAGGCTTTTGATCAAACACGATTCCACCTGAAATGTGGGTTGGACATAACCCAAAACACAATCATGTATGCATATTTGGATGTGAGATTCCTTTTTTCATATTTTTCATTAACTTTTCTTGATATTGATCTTCCTATTTGTCCAAATCCAATACCTAGTCATGTTTCAAATGTTTTAGAACCGACTTATGGTCAGAAGTCATCTACTACTTCTCTTGTTCATTCACAAACATTCATTATGTTTCTAAATTTCTATATCAATATTCCCTTGATTTAGATATTTTCTTTTATTGATGTAGTTAACAAAGAAGATTTACTATGGAAGTTGGAAGAAATTCACAATGTTCTCTAATAGATACATAAAAAATGGTACCTTCATGAATAAACTTTTATGTAACTAACTCTATTTTTGAATAACAGACTAGAATTTCCTACAATAATGGAAAAGAGGAGAGGAGAAAGGTAGCAACCTTACCTAATAGAATATTTAAGAAGGAAATAATTCGTAGGAAATTTTCTATAGGTGGCATGAAGGCAAGACACTTCCTCTCTAGAAAAATCAACAATGCAACTAAGAAATGTGCAACAATGTACATCAGTAAGATAGAGAACTACATAATCTAGCTAAAGACCATGAAGCTGCATCAAGAAATGCAAAGGTAGAGGTTTGGCATTCAGTAGATAGCATCTTCAGGATGTGCGACAAGGACTCTTAAGGACCTCAAAGTATTTAAATCCCATCTTCAACAATTCAAAAAACACTTCAATGCAGCTAGGATAGAGAACAAGATAACACATTACATGGTATAATTTTAAAACATTGTCTTTAAACGAGACAAAAATTTCAACAAAATATGGCTTTCATATGTTCGTGCTTATAGATTGTAGTATAAATTATGAAAGACCATTATCGACAACCATTTGACCTTCTTACAAAAATGAGGTGATCCAAGCATATCTAGCATTCATGGAATGAATAAGTATCATTACATGGCATTTAATGCATGCTTTAGACATAGCCAACATCATGGTGCTAGTCACAAAGGGAACAACCTTCAGAAACTCTTCTAGCGGTATCGCAAACAAATAATGCAAAAATGTAACGCCAAGAAAAGTACAAATGCATCAAAGATTGCGCAAGCCATAAAGAAATCTCAATAAAAAATGGAAAAAGAATTATATCATTTAGAAACTATAATGCTCTTATTGCTCTAATAAAAAATTGTTGCTCTTGCTTGCTCTTGAATCATATCAGTTGATTTTTCTTGTAAGGTTGTAGGTGCTCACTATTTTATAATTTTAAAGCTAGAGCAACCCCAAAATAAGCACTAAAATATACTCTTCTCAAGCACACGATGAAGAATGATAGCTAAAATATATAATGCGGTAAATTTATCTACCAAGATTATGTTCTTGTAGCTATTAGCAAGAGGATATGCACCTAGATAATGTGATAGTGTTTTGAAGAAGAAATTAGCTAAAAGATCCTCATTCGGTCAACGTTGCTACCTTTTGCATCCCCTTTCCAATCCTTCAAAAATGCTCTATACTAATTGGAAGCTTGTCATATCCAATTTATGTTTGGAAACCCCTAAATTCTTGGTCACTTTGTATTCCTATTATTTCATTATCTTCCCTTACCCTATTGAACCATACATTAAAGTATCCCCTTGCATCAAAATTCTCTTCTAGGGCACGATTCACAATTTCATCATCAAAGAGGAACTACTCATCTTCCTCTAGATTATGTGTAATGTCTACAAGTGCATAATCTTCTTAGATGCTAAATACTTTGAATATCTGTAAGGAAAAAATACTTACTTCCTTCTATCAGAAAACTTGCTAAAACTTGTAATGGCATGGAAGGATTAATCAAAAGCATTTCCTCTACATTGTCTAGGCCTTTGATGCGTCTTTCTTCATATCCCTCAAGATGGCCACTATGGTCTCATTCTCCTCTCTAGTGGGACAAAATTCCTCTTTAGCTCCAACTATTGATATATTTTGGTAATGATGTGTGTGAACACACTAAGGACCACTAGGGCACCTTTTTCCCTCTTTAGGAGGTTCTTTTCCCCTAGTTTGTATATATGCCTATAGCCCTAACAAGTTACTTATCTTTGTACATTCACTTGGTAATATGTTTAGTATGTGCATTGTGCTTCAAGCTTTTTATTCTTCTTACTTGTGTTATTTGAATGCATTCACAAACCTCAAACTCCAAAAATTGGTATCAGAGCAGGTCGTTGGTTCATCTAGGGCATCCTCGACACCCCTCCTATCGCAATCTTAGAATCGCATGAAAATTAGTGAGCATACTCCGGGCAATTAGGAGTTCAAAATTGATTTGCTTTGTGGTTTTGAAATTTGGATGTGAGCTAATTTCGGCCTTCGAATGCACTATCATAGTGCTTGTGTAGGCAATTTATTTCTTTTGTGCCAACCATATATACAGGATTCGATTTGCCAATTAAAGCGCCTCAAAGTGTGCTACAGGTTTAGTAGAGCTCAATAGGGTAGTTGTATTCAATGGTTTGAGATATAATCATTTTTCTACATCATGGTTTTTTAATATGTGGCCATGGTTGAAAGCAATGATGTATTTTCTATGTTAATTATTGAGGACAAGTTGGATGGTACCAATTACCCATTGTGGGCATATATGATACTTCATGTATTGGCACGAAAGGACTATGGAATATTGTTTTGGATGTTGAAAAATGACCCACTATAGTTCAAAATATAGTTATTGAAGGTGATATAGATGGGGTTGAAGACGACTACCTTCAAATTCTTGTTCATGCTGCAATTCTTGCTGCACCTATTGCAAAGAAACTTCAATGGGATGATAAAGATGCGCAAGCACATTCATTGATAGTTTTGTCTATCAAACGTGCCGTTATCCCTCATATTTGCTCTTGAAAAATAGCCAAGGATGCTTGGGATATATTTATTACCTTATAACAGGCAAGAAACGAGGCTCATGTTGCTTACCTCCAAAAATAGTTGGAGAGTGAACATATGAATGAAGGAGATTCTATGGATTTTTTTTTGAAAAAGATCAAAGATTTGAAGGAACAATTGATTTATGCTGATGATGAAGACTTGCCAGACAGTTCACTTGTGTAGATTGTTTTGAATGGTCTTCCAGATTCATATAAGAGTTTTGCTTCTACTCTTAGGTTGATGATGAAAGGCGATCCAAATGCCTTAACATTTGAGTAAGTCTCTCTTGTTATAGGAAGATCAGTCCAAGCAAAACAAGTCCATTATGCAAGATTTTTTAGCTAGTCAAAAGGCCAAAGGTAAATGGAGCTAATTTACTAGTAAGCAGAAATTTGCTAATTCTACATAGTTGAAAAAGGAAGACAAAGATGAGAAGAAATCAGAAAAGCAGAATTGTTTTGCAAATACTGTAAAGGAAATGATCATGTCATCAAGCATTGTCCAAAATTGGTTGCAAAAGAGGCAAAGAAAAAAGAGGTTGGAATGGTTGTTTTAGATGCCTCTACACCCAAAACAAAGTCTAATCTTATGCAGAATGAAGAGTGGACATGTACTAGTCTTTGTAGTTATGACCCATCTTCTCATGAATAGTGTATGTTTGCAGTAGAGTCACATAGTTGGTACTTTGATAGTAGGGCAACCAAACATATTACCTTGGGGCATAGTTTCTTGAGTTCACTTGAGCCTGCCCCTACACAAAATATTGTCACATGCACCAACAACTCCTCTTATCTAGTCATGGGATTTGGTAAGATCATTATGACTACTGATGATGGTAGTTCTTTTACATTATTAGATGCTTTTTTTGTGCCACGGATCAAGAAAAATCTAATGTTAGTTTCAACATTAGCCAAGATCATCATGTTTGTAAAATTTGTTGATGAGAGATATACAATTCATGATCTATCAAATGGTTATGTTTATTATTACTTTTGGCATTTATGTCGTGGGTTGTATAAGCTCATAGACTATGCAAAATCCATCAGTGATTCTACATGTGCACTTTAAGGTTTTAAGGCAATCGTAGATGCAAAGCTTTGGCATGCATGCTTTGGTCATCTGAATTTTGCTAGTTTGTTACACTTATAGAAATCTGAAATGGTGTCCTCTCTGCCATAGCAAGAATCAAAGAGGTAATTTCAGAGGTAGACATAGTAGAGGTTACTTTGGAAGAAATGCAGGTAGAGGATTCCAAAGCCAACAATACAACAATACCTACTACAATTATGCTTTAGATCAGAAGGAAGATTCAACATTGATAATGAATGCAACTTGTGAAAGGCAAAGTGAAGATCAAAGAGTCTTCTACATTGACTCAGGATGTAGCAATCATCTGAGTGGTAACATAGCCTTGATGACTGATTTGGAAAATAAGGTAACTAATCATGTAGTTCAAACAGGTGACAATACAAAGCACAATGTGAAGTCAATTGGATTAGTGAAGGCCAAGGATGGTAGCACCCTCTTGAGTAAGGTCTTGTATGTTCCTACAATTCCTAAGAATCTGATAAGTGTAGGACAAATTGTTGAAAAAGGTTATGAAGTTAGCTTCACTAATGAAGGAGTGTTTGTGGGAGACCCTAGCAATGGGTATAAAGAGATTGTCTCAGGAACGAAAGAAGGAAGATTGTTCACATTGAAGATCCAAGGTAATGTTGGTCATGCCTTGTTCACCTATGGAGGACATAAGATCTCTGAGCTAGATCTTTGGCACAAAAGGCTTGGACATTTTAATGAAAGAGGTATCAAAGATATGATTAACAATGATTCAGTGCTTGGATTGCCTAATGTTGTAGGTCAACATATGACATACAGATGTGAGGCATGTCAATTAGGTAAGGCTCATAAGCAATCTTATTCCAAGCATGGTTTTATGTATTCAGAGAAGCTTGAGTTGGTACACACAGATGTGTGGGGACCATCAAAGGATTTCAGTATCAATGGTTCAAGGTAATATGTGATTTATGTCGATGATGCTACCAGATGGATCACTATCTATGTGTTCAAAGATAAGTCAGAGGTATTCAATACATTCAAACATTATCATGTGTATGCAGAGAGAATTACAGGTCATAAGTTGAAGAGATTAAGGTCAAATGGAGGGGGAGAGTATTTCTCTAATGAGTTCAGTGATTACTTGTGGAATGTAGGTATAAAAAGGGAAATTACTTGCAGGTACTCTCCTCAACAAAATGGTGTAGCAGAAAGGAGAAATAGAACTCTTGTTGAGTTTGCAAGATCCATGATGAAGGAGAAAAAATGCCCAAATTACTTGTGGGCTGAGGCTTTAAATATAGCTACTTATTTGGTTAATAGGTTACCATGTAAAGTTTTGCAGGGTATGACACCATATGAGGCATGGTGGGGTAAGAGACCTACTCTAGACCATTGCAAAGTATTTGGATGTTTGGCATATGCATATGTGCCATCACAATTAAGGCACAAATTGGAACCTAAAGCTGAAAAGTATGTATTTATTGGATATGATGATAAACAGATGGTATATAGGTTGTGGAGTCCATCCACAAAACAATTCCTAGTGTCAAAGGATGTTACATTTGATGAGCAAGGTGCTTGGTATGCATGTACAATCAATATTAATGCAGGTGATGAAGAAGTTGTGAATGAAAAGAAAGGTAAATCAAAGGTCCAGATATTTGATGAAGAGGAGAATAATGAAGTACAGGTTGAAGTTGAAGAAATGCCAAGATTTGATCCTGAGTGTGATGAACCAGAAACCTCAAGGAGTGGAGAACTCAGAAGGTCATCAAGGCACAAGTGGCAACCTACAAGGTATAGCTATGACACTTCTTTTTTGGCTACCAAAGATATGCTTATATGATAAAGGCAGATGAAGACCCTTCTACATATGAAGAGGCAAAAGGTAAGGAAAATTGGGAGAAAGCTATGGAGGAAGAATATGATGCATTGATGGAGAATCAGACATGGGAGTTGGTTCCTAAACCAAATAGCCAACAGATCATTGGATGCAAGTGGGTCTACAAGACAAAGAGGTATGTAGATGGAAGTGTGTATAGATATAAAGCTAGACTTGTTGTGAAGGGTTTTGCTCAGACATATGGTATAGATTATGATGAGACCTATAGTCCTGTGGCAAAGATGACAACCATCAGGACACTCATAGCTATTGCTGCATGTAAAGGTTGGAAGTTATGTCAATTGGATGTGAAGAATGCTTTTTTAAATGGTTATATTTCAGATGATGTTTTCATGGAGCAACCACAAGGATTCAGAGATGGAAGGTATCCACATCATGTGTGCAAGCTCAAGAGAGCTTTGTATGGTTTGAAGCAGGCCCCAAGGGCATGGAATTATAGACTTTTAAAGTTCTTGAAAGAACTTGGATTCCAAGTATCTAAAGCAGATAGTAGCTTGCTTGTTAAAGCAAGTGATGATGGGTTCATTTACATGTGAATATATGTTGATGATATAATTCTTACAGGTACAGATGAGAAAGGCATTCAAAGTCTAAAGAAGCAAATGGAGAAAGAGTTCAAGATTAGTGACTTGGGAGACTTGTCATATTTCTTGGGCATGGAGATCTCATACACTCAACATGGAGTGTATGTAACTAAAGAAAGGTATTTGAGAAACTTGTTGATCAAGTTTAAGATGAATGATTGCAGGGTAGCACCTACTCCAATGGAGGTGAATCACAAATTGAGCAGATATGGAGGTGAAGAGTTCAAGGACATGAAACTTTATCAGAGTTTAGTTGGTAGTCTGATCTATGCTACATTAACTAGGACATTATATGCAGTTGGAGTATTATCTCAATTCATGCATTGCCCTAGGAAAGAACATTGGATTGCAAGTCAAAGAGTGTTGAGGTACATTAAGGGTACACTCAAAGAAGGTTTGTATTATGGTTTTACATCAGATACAAACATCAAGATTTATAGTGATACAGATTGGGCAGGTAATCTTGATGATAGGAGATCAACATATGGATACTTGTGTTATGTGGGAATAAGTTAATTTCTTGGTGTTCAAAGAAGCAACACACATATGCTTTATCATCTACAGAGGCTGAGTACAAAGGTATGGTTGAAGCTTTAAAGGAAGTAATATGGCTTAAGACTCTGATGAAGAGTTTTGACATTATTCAGAGTACACCCACTATTCATGGAGCTAAAATGAGTTCATTGTATTTAGCTGCTAACCCTGTGTTTCATGGCAGGACTTAACGCATTGAGATTCAGTATCACATTCTAAGAGAGAAGGTGATGGATAAAGAGATTGAAGTAATACATACTTCAACAAAAGATCAGATAGATGATATGCTAACCAAAAGCTTGGATGGACCAAAGCTACAGAGATTCAAAGACATTTCAGGTATAAAGAAGATAGAGAAAACCTCAATTGATGATTGAGGGGGAGCTGTTGGTGCAGGGCAATCAAAAATTGAAGTTTTAATGAAGGTTTGGAAGTCAAGGACTGAAGAAAAGTTCAAGTTATGAAGCATGGAGGAAGTGCATATTCAGAAGATGAAGATGTGTACACATATGTACATTAATTTAGAGATAGCTCATATATATCTTTTGTATGGTCATAAGCTTGTACATATGTGGTTATATATATAAGTAAAAGTCAGGGCAAATATGAGAGAGCATGTGAATAGAGAAATTGATAGTTGTATGAGTCATTAGACATCTTAGAAGTGAGTAGAATGTCTCTCATCACTCAGTTGTAAAATTCCTTCAGGAATGAAAGAAAATTGCGCCTGATGTTTCAGTGCATTCTCCTTCTGTGCTTGATCATCTCAAGAATCCTTTTGTAGATGTCTAAGTCCATAGTTAATGAGTCTATGGTTAAAGTTTGAGAGCCTAATTGTAAACAGGCTGTGAGAATTATGAGTAGGAACATTCATATGTGAAGAAGTGTTCACTGTTTCGTGAAACAGGTGTAATCTTGATGGTCGATGATTTGATCATTTCTTAGTGCACAGGTTAAAGTTTTGCATCAATAAGGAGTCAAAATTTAAGTTAGAAGGTAAGCCATCTATGGCTAAAAGCATTTGTATAAACGGGTTCTAGATTGAGAGAACCAAGTGTTAGAAGTTACAGGTGTCTGAATCGACTTTTCAGAAGAGCAGTTTTAGACATAGGTAACTTGTTGAGATCGTTTCTCAAGATCTACTGAGTCTTTTGGAGTGATTCAACTTGGAGAAGGTGTGCAAACTGTAGGCAACACCTTGTGCAAAGTTTTATAAAACAATTTACACAACTAATAAGTTAATGAGAGAGATATGTGCAATAGACTTTCTGAGTAGTCATCTCCTTCACAGGTTTTTTCAAAATCTTTATAATTGATCATTGATCCTCTAAAATTGGTGAAGGTTTGAGTTACTCTTGTTATAGAGGTGCTCTAACTACAAGAGTAGCTTGTTCTTGGAGATTAACACTCTCCATCAAAGAATAGGTAATTTCATATGACAACCATACTTAAACCTAGGTATTGGTAAAAAAGAGTACCAACTAGTGGATTCATTAATTGATATAGGAGTAGCTCTCAGTAGTATCCAAGCTTCTTTAGCTGAGAGACTAAAGGTACAACTCATTCCAATGAAGGCGTGAATGTAGGAATTATAGGTAACATCATTTAGTGCTTAAGAGAACTATCCATGTCTTTAGATTTAGGAAATAACACCATGCAACACAAACTCTTAGTCTGTAAAGACTCAAACCTTCTAGAAGAATTGGTTCTAGGTCAAGATTGGATATTCTAATTTGAAGTTTCTATCCACCTTGCCCAAGGGTATATATCGGCAAAATTAGGCCATAGAGAGGTGTTTTGTCTACTGGACAAGAAACCACTACAAACATGTAAGGAAAACCCTAGTGGCATAAGTCCAAAGGAAGATGTAAACAAAGCCCCATCCAAACCTTTGTCGATCAACTCTACTCTTCTATCCATTAAGGGAGAAAATGAACCCTGCATGGACCTTTTAGATTAGAGAGTGATTAGTGATGGACCAATGAGAAGAGGGTGGTGGCCATAGTCTAGGCTCTTAATCAACTAGGCTAGGTATAGGCTTCCCTTGGTTTGATCTAGTCAAAACCACATAAACAAGCTAAAATTCGTGGTTTTGTTCCTCAGGTAGTTTTAGAAAGACATGGGATTCAAACTCAACCCTTGGATGCCCTTCAAGATTCAATGGCTAAGATTAGTTCTTAAGAAATGGGCTACTTTAAATTATAGCCCTTAAATGTTGCTTAGATCTAATGGATGTGGTTGCTCCCAAAAGGAAAAAAGGCGCCTTGAATTTGGGCCATTGGATTTTGAGAAAAATGAATGGATGAGATTTGATCCTTACATGGATCACATCCTATTCAATCCCAACCATCCATCCTCTCTCACATCCAATGGTCAAAAAGCTATGCGGAACCCGAAGTTCTCTCTCTCTCTTCCCATGAATTTTCGTGGTTTTGTCTTTTAGTGACAGTCCATGGAGCTATTTTGTCTTTTAGTGACAATAGACTGGCTCTCAATCTCCACCCTCAAAATCGATTGCCATCGGACGGTTGTCAGTAGGCAAAGTCCTGATTTTTTGTTCTCTCTCTTCGCATGGGAGTTTGCTATTTTGTCTTTTTTTGACAGAGACTGTGGTCTTATTTTGTCTTCTAGTGCCTTTCTTTTCCCATTTGATCCTGGCCATATAATAAAGGAATCTAATGGCTTAAAATGCACACGAATTTTTTGTTGAAAGATTCTTCTTTTTTATTCTTTATTTTAACTGACAATACCACTAGTGGTAGTTCCAAATCTCTTAATCACCTTGATTAGCCATTTTAATTCCTTAAAATTAGGAATCCTTACAAGGCCCATGCAGGGCTCACTTTTTCCCTTAATGCTATGCACATACGTTGTTCTAATTTGCATGATCAAACTATCCCTTCTTCTCAAGAGATTAATCTTGAGCGACTCAGTGAGTTCATTCATCCTTAAGAGAGTTGTGAGAAAGTAACTACTTCTACCTCCTCAAGGACAACACGGAAAGGTGTAAGAGAAGTATGGATTCGCAAGGATCAACTACAACAATACAAATGCAAAGGGAACTTGGAGACACACAAAAAACCTAAGAGGTGAGGAGACAACAAAGCTCAAGGCTTATTATGAAGTAAATCAAGGACACTAAAAGTGTGGATACCTAAACAATTGGTGGATGCTCAAAGATGACAAAAGCAAATGTGGATCCCAAAGAAAACAATGGAAAGGGCGAAGAAGGAATTAAAGAATTTAAACAAAGAAACTTGCAAGATGGTCAAAGACTTCAAAGCCTCTCCTAAAGAACAAAGACAAAGAGGACCATAAGAATTAAAACAAAGGACACAAAGTCAACATCACAACAAAAGAATCAGAGTACAACATTATGTGGAAACCCAAGGAACAACAAGGAACGTGCCAACCCAATGAAATGGATCAGTCTTACACTCATGCTGAGTTAAATGCACTAAGATTATGCACTATAGGGCCACACTACAAAGCCACACATTTGACACACAACTTCAACTAGTTTAGTGGTGCACATTTCCTTCCAAGGAATAGGGCTTAAAACTATACAATAGTAGTTTAGGAAATTTCACTAACAAATACTAACAATTGCTTCAGCTATGACTAACTTTCATGTTTTCTTTCAGAAATAAAAAAAAAGGAAAATGAAAAAATACATAAATAATCATAAAGTATCATGCTAATTTCCGACCTATGAGAGGGGAGTAGGTTAGCGATGAATGAAGATTGTGTACGCACATAAGGAGGAAGGATAATATCCTGATATAAGACTAACTACTAGTTCTGGCTTCTAAGGATTCTAATGTGATCCATCAAGAGTAGATCTTGGAATCCCCTTTGGAAAGTGTAGGCAAAGAGAGAGGACATTGGTTTCACAAAGATCAACTAATAGGCAATCATCTGTTTTTTATCATGATCAGAATTATGGACAAGGATCACCAATTCCCTATGATGTCTCAAGATTTCAAAGTATTGCATGAACTACCATAGCAATAGATACATGGACAAAAGCTAACATTGAGGGATATCTAAGGTTACCAATCTATAAGCCAAACTTTGAAAGGTGTACACAAGTAATGAACACCATGCACCCTACACTAGATATGCCAACCGTGCCTGAAGCCGAGGTGATGAATTTACAAGGTGATTGGCAAACAATCAAGTTCACACATGAATTATTCAAAAACACTTTTGGTTGGACAAAGGATGTGTTGGTGTAAATCACAAGCCTACACATTTGGCTTGAAAGATATCTTGAAGACCCTACATATGTGAAGAAGCATAGGAATTAGTGCTAGTGGTTAATTACCACTTTATCTCTTTGTAAAAGACAAATTGACTTAGAATCTTTTGTAATCACCTACCAAAAGGATTCGTGGAAAAAGGTAGCTCTTTGATTGAAGGAATATCTCCTAGGATATAGGAGCTTGATCATAGGGAGCCAAAAGTTTGAATCTGAATTCAAATTTATACTCACTCTCTATAAAAATAGACATGGAAAAGTCGCGGGTAGAAATCATCACTCCCGAGCTTCTCATTAAGTAATTTTAAGTGTGTGTGAGGCCTACACTATAGCCCACACCTATCTATACCAGTAGGCAATGGTTTTCATGCCAATGGATTTGCATACAAGTGTTCATTAATACATATATTCACATTGTTCATTTCTGAGTTCTCTATCATACTACTCAAAAGTCTGTCAACTTGTGAAGTGCATATCTTAGTCATTTCTCCATCAAATTCAGTGATTCAAAGCTTGTTGGATTCAGCTCAAAGTTATCTACATGATATCAAAGTTTGAAGAGATTCTATTATGCCATTTCAGAGAAATACGTGTCGAGGTGATCATTGAGTTTCAAAGTTATCTGTTTTGGTTCAATCATTGCACACATCATTTCCAAAGTACATAGGCTATCTTATGGTGTCATTGGAAAGCTAAGGAGGTCCACTTATCAAGCCTGAAGCAAAAGAGGGCTGGTACAAAGTAGGTTTTGGCAGTACCTACTCAATCTCTTGGAGCATTCATCCATCTTTCCCAACAATGGTATCAGAGCAAACTAAGGTAAAATGAGAGATGGTTTTCTTTCATTTATTGATAAATTGGAGAGGAACAACTATCAAGCATGGTCTCTGAGGATGAAGACCTACTTACAAGGAAGGAGTCTCTATGGATACATCTCAGGAGATGAGGAATTGCCCTCATTCAAAACAAGAGGATTGCCAACAAAGGAAGAACATGAAAAGCTCAACACATGGTGTGCTAAGGATGCATTGGCAAGGTCTTATTTACTCAAGTCCATCTCTGATTTTCTTTTGCCATATATTAGAAATTGTAAGACATCCCAAGAGACTTGGGAGACCTTGTCATCATGGAAAAATCAGCTGTGGATTGAATTCACAACATTAAGGAAGCAACCTAAGCAAGCTGTTTCAGAATTTGTGACCAAGATTAAAGATGTAGCAGATCAGTTAGCAAGCATAGGAGAAGAGATTGAAGAAGAACAGATTGTGAGGCAAGTGATCAATGGGATCAAGGCTGATGACAAATGGGAAAGCTTCACAACTGCCATGGACCTTTACATGGACATGCAAATTCCAGATCTTACAACTCTCATGGGACAATTGTTTACTCATGAAGCAAAGCTCAACAAGAATGGAGATACATCCAAAGGTAATAACTCTTCTGCCATATACACTGATACGAAGTCTAAAGATAAAGGCAAGAGCAAGAGGTGGAAGATGAAGGCTCTACCTCCCAAGCCAACTATGCAGGGAGAGGTAGATCATCAAGAGGAAGGGGCAGAGGAGGTAAGCAAGGTAGGTGGAGATCCTATAACTCCTCACCATGCAGCATTTGTGGTTTATCAAATCATACTACAGATGAGTGTTTCAGGAATTACAAGAATCAGAGAGGAAGAGGATACCAAAGAGGTGGATACTCACAGCCAAGAGGTAGATTTAATCATCACCAAGGCTACAACAACAACTACAACAAAAATTACAACAACAATTACAATGGAAACTACCAAGGAGGATTCAAATCCAGAAAGGACTACAACAACAACACAAAGGAGCAGGATGACTCTCTTCTGATCATGAACATGACTTCAAAATCAGGTACAAATGATGACCACCTATTCTACATTGACTCAGGGTGCTCAAATCATGTAGCTGGCAATGTAGCACTACTCTTTGATCTTGAGGAACCAAAAGGTAAGCATCAAGTCCAAACAGGTGATGACACCAAGCACTCAGTAGTTAAAGTTGGAAATGTTAAGACTTTTGATGAAAATCAGAATTTGTTGAGCAGGGTACTCTATGTACCAACCATTACCAAAAATTTGATGAGTGTTGGACAGATTGTGGAGAAAGGTTTGCAGGTTAGATTCAACCAATATGGAGCATTTGTGAAGGATCCAAGACATGGGTTCAAGAGGATTGCTAAAGGAGAAAAATCAGGTAGACTTTTCACTTTTGAGTTAGAAGACACAAAGAATATTGCACTATACATTTATAAGGATGAAACGCTTTCAGAGCATACCTAATGTATCCAAGGAACATATGATTTACAAGTGTGGTGCTTGTCAATTTGGGAAGTCTCACAGGTTACCCTTCTCAAGGAAAGGTTACATGCATGAAGACTACCTAGAGCTTGTCCATACAGATGTATGGGGACCAAGCAAAGACCCTTCAGTCTCAGGATCAAGGTACTATGTATCTTTTATTGATGATTATAGCAGATGGACTGTATTGTACTTCATGAAGCACAAGGATGAAGTGTTTAATTGTTTTAAAAAATATCTTGCACTTGTTGAGAATCAGACAAGAAAGAATTTGAAGAGACTAACATCGGATGGAGGAGGTGAGTACTTCTCCAATGAGTTTGAAAACTTCTTGCAGCACAGAGGCATCAAAAGAGAAATAACCACAAGGTATTCTCCTGAACAAGGTTTGTAATCCCTTGATGGGATGACACCCTATGAAGCATGGCATGGTAAGACACCATCACTAGACCATTGTAGGATATTTGGAGTTAGCATATGTACACATTCCTTCTCAGATAAGAGGTAAACTAGACCCAAAGGCTGAAAAGTGCATCTTTATTGGATATGATCTGAATAAAAAAGGATACAGGTTTTATAACCCTTCCAATAAGGGATTCATGGTAAGCAAAGATGTTGTCTTTGATGAAAATGATTCTTGGTATGAGAATGAATGCAAGAAGGTTAAATTACCCTATGATTTGGAAGAGGAGTTTCCAAGTCTTGCAAAGGAGGAACCCACTCAGAATGAAGACACAAGTTCAGATGATGAAGACACTATCAATCTTGAAGAGTTCAAGGCATAGAAGTCCAAGGGCAAAATGAAGATGAAGAGGCTTGAAGACATACCTGAATCTTTAACTCAATCAATCACAAGATCACAAAGAGAAAGCAAAAAACCTATCAGATATGGGTATGATACATCTCTTGTTACTAAACATTCTATCTATCTTGCCAAAGATTTCTCAAATGGAGAACCAGGATCATATGAAGAAGCCATAACCAAAGCAGAATGGAAAGAAGTTATGGATGAGGAGATTGAAGCACTCAAGGAGAGTGATACATGGGAGTTAGTACCAAAGAAGGACTCAATGAAGGTAATAGGATCCAGATGGATCTATAAGCTTAAAAGAAGTTCTGATGGCACAATTAATAGGTACAAAGCCAGATTGGTAGCCAAGGGTTTTGCACAAACCCAAGGCATTGACTATGAGGAGACATTCTCACCTGTGGCCTATGGGAAAGTGTCTACACACAATGATATTTTACCCCAACTTGCTGATGCTAGGTCAGCTTTTATCACCCTAAGTCCACAATTTCACTCCAAAGTATTGATGGAGGATACGGGAAAATACATGCACAAATGGATATCCAACTCTAATGTTTACCTCTCGCGACCTCCCTTTCTCCTTACTCACACCTTTCGAGTCCACTTAGTTCCTCGCTCTCTCTTTCACTTGCTCTCCCCCGACTCCCTTTTGCTCTTATTTCTTTTGCCCACCCACTTGACGTCTACACACTCTTATTCTCCTAAGCTCAAGATTACACATTGACATATGCACACTACCTTTCCCTTCTTTTTTTTCCTCTCGCACACACACTTATGCACACGTACGCACTTACCTTCACCTTCCCACTACTCTCATACACACTCCCACATACACACACATAACTAGACACACACACTCATATTCACATCCACTCCCTTGCTTTAGCTAACACTCTCCTTTTTACTCACTCACGTACACACCCGTACACATCCTAAGTGCATTCCTGCTCTTACACACATAGATTCGCACACACATCCGCATATACACTTGCCCCCTTGTGTACACACACACCCGCACTCTTCCACCTATGCTTACACACACATGCAATCCCTTACACACTCTCACACATGTACTCACACGCACTTACACTTGCACACACATCCACTCTCACATACTCTTATACTCCTATACCCAAACACACCTTCACCCTTGTTTCCCCTTTGCATCATACTATATCTCCCTCTCGTTCACTCCCATACCAAGGCTCACATATGTTCACACACACACACACTCGAACCTTTACCTTGTCCCATTCACCTAACTCACGATCTACCTTGATTCAGAAGATACCCCTTGATCACTACCCTCCTTCCCACGTTTAGAGTCCTAGCTCTACTCTCGGCAATAATCCCTTGAGTTTATGACCTCCCCTCGACCTTTTCTGTCCTTCCTTCCTTCCTCCAACAGTTACGATTGTGACACAGTTCATCATTGCACTCTTCATTACTCCCTTTGGGTGTTATGCGGACTCGAGTGCATCAATCCGCGCTCAAATATTCCAATTGGGACCTTCCTTATGCAGATGCGTATAAGATTCACTCGCATTCAATTGCAAAGATCATGCACGAAATGAGGATAAAAGGCACACATGCACTTACATCATATATGCACCAATCTACACGTTTACTTGCAGGTTGGTGTTAAGACTTACACAAACATGCACATACGCAGATATACCGTAGATGTGTTAACGTTCAACACCATGAGAGGGATTTTCAACAAATCGTTGTCCTTGAAGCATTAGGAGAGGATCCAAATGCAAATCAAATTATAATGTAGGTAGAAACGTGTTGATCTTAGAAGCTAAGTATTGCTGAGCGTCAACGTTCAAGAACCATTACATGCCAGAGCAGCTGAAATGGGGCTCTCTTCTAGCGTGTTTATGCAACAAGGTGCCAATGATTCTAGTTCGGGCTTCTTACAAGAAATGCATCATTGACATTAGAAAAATCATGTTTGAACAACAAAGCTTTCAAAAATATGCAAACAAATTCTTCAATATACAACAATCTTGTGAATCTGCTGCTTGCACCACTGTGTTTTGTTATTTCTCCTATCAACAACCATGGGCAGTATATTCCATAACTGGTTGATAAAATTTTTTCATCCATGCAACATGACTTATACAAACGGAAATGACACCCCAAATACCCGTAGGGTGAAGGTCTCCTAGCTCAATGTTAGGTCTATACAGGCATCAATACAGGATGCAATTCCTGCGGGATGCCGATGCTTTCAAGGGATACAACGGTAGGCATCCTGTCTTTAAGATTCAATGTAAAAGGATTGCAAAAAAAAATGATAACGCTTACCAAAACAGCCCTCCAAGACCACAACAGATTTATCTCCAACTAATCTCACTTGCCATCCCACACAATGGTCAAACTCGTGTGCTTTTATTCTCCAAAAAGGCCGGTTCCTATGTCGGTTGTCTCCTTCTTCTTCTCCTCACTCCCCACGCATTGACTTCTGATGCATCTTTCTTAGCTTCAGGCTGCTCCCCCGACTTCTCCTTTGCATGCGCCCATGGGCAACTCCTCAATGGAACAGGGAGGAAAATACGCCCCTCTGAATGGACCCCATGGCACACTCCTGGAACGGTTGCCACAGATAACAGAACAACTGAAAACTTTCCCCAAAAATGACCCCTGCAGGACTCTAAGTCCCCAGCCGACTGCCGTCTTTCCCCAAGAGAGAGAGAAAACCAAGGCCCTTCCCAGCTACACTTTTGAACTCCCCTCCTTCATTGTGTGTTGCCTCCTCCTTGGGGATACCTGCACAGAAAGCTGAAAAAGCCCAAAAACAGGAAAAGAAGCAGCCCCTCATTCTTGCTCAGAAATTTTTTTAGAAGACCCCGTTCTTTCCTGCAGCCTCCGCTAAAAACTGCCCCCCTCCCCCTCGATGCCTACTCAACAAGAAAATGGCGAAGAGGAAGCCCGTTCCTATCCCCTCCTTTCGCATATATCGAGCGAGAGAGCCCCCCAAAACAGGCGCTCCCTCCTGCCACCTCCCTTCATTTCTCCCGTGTGAGCATAAAAGCCATAATCCCCCTCAGTCTGCTCTGACAACCATTTGCGAAACCACCGCCACTGCCTCCCTTCATCGCTCTATACCTCCAAATCTTCTGAAACTTGAAAAGATTTTGAAAGCGAACTTAGTATCCAAAGCTATAACCATAAGCCAAATTCTTTAAGGGCTTCAAGGACTCTGCTAATGAAAATCAAGTCTTCTCGACATCATACAAATATAATCAGGGCTATAAAAATCTTCTCTCCTTGTAGTGTTCATTCCCAATCCCAAGCTCTTCTAGGAACAGGTCAATCATCATATTCCATGCTGCCCATGAGCTCCTTTTCCACTTGGCCTCATCTTCCACCTCGTCATGGCTATCACCTCCCTTGTCTATTGCACCTTTCTCGAAAACTTCTTGCACTTGAAAGAGTAATCATTCATTAGTGCTTCCCGTGACCTTTTTCAAAAGCATTGAAGAATATTGTCTGCTGACTCTTTTGTTTTCTTCAGCTCCACAGAGCTATGCAAGTCTGCACACTAAGGCGTTAATATTTTCTCTTTCCTATCCCTGTGATACACTTTTTTTTTTCTCTTCCAAGTACCCACCATCCAATGTTTAACCTATATCATGAAGATGTGTTAGCACAAAAAACCAATCATAAACACAGTTAACATACTCCACTCTTCTGCTTGCAAAGTCGTCCTCGATGAGCCAAATTGTTCCTGCATCCTTGCAACCCACATCAAGTCATCCAAACCTTTCCACAAGTAAATTACCTGTTTCATTCTTTTTCTAACGAGGTACCTACAATCATATACTCAACATCGATTAGTAACAAAATAATCACATTACTTACTGACCTCATGTACTTTCTACAACTCTCGTGTCCTTCGCATCTGCAAACTCATCAAAAGCATTAGACCACTTTTCATCAAAATGCAAATATATTTCAGAACAACAGGAACCGACACATCATGAATCTACATCACACATGCATGTTTGACATCCTCTTTGCACACACCATGTACTCATACAAGCAGAAAGAATCCCCACATTCCCTTCTCAACACTCTTCCATCTATACGATCACTCTCTCGTTTGTCATCCCATTTTTAATCCAAATTCCCTCGTCCATTTCCCGTTTCCTTTCCACCTAGGGTTTTCTATTCCCACTTACCTTTTTGTATATCTCTCACTTTTTTCTCGCTCGTCGATTAGATCCTATACTAGGTCACCACTACACCTCCCTAACTTGATGGATACACGGCAAAGACCACTCAAGCCTAACACGAGCTCACTCAGACAAGATAGCTCATCGTCGACATGCTTCAAGACATCGCAAGTAGTTGCACAACCCAAGACCAAACTGAGCACCTCCGGAGAGTTCGCAGACGAACAAAGCCACTAGCACGCTTGGATCCCTCGAGTCCAAGTCTTCCACAGACACATTGCAGCCAAAACTCTAGCCAAGCTTAAGCTTCGATTTGACATGCCTCATTAGGAGTCCACACATTCCCAAATCCCCACAACACATACACATACCCATCTGAGCATCATGCTCTCTCACCTCTCTTTTGTCCCCCCTCGAGCAAGGAATTTTTCCCATTCAATTTTTCACATTTTTCTTCTCTCTTTTTTTTTTCCATTTTTCTTCATATACTTACCCATACTAGCGGGCCTACGCTGAAGCTGGATGCGACTTGTGGACTCGACCACCCGATCGAGTTTGTTCCACCCATCTACCAGCCCAACGTAGCGCATGATACACAGATAGCTAGCCCTATGCAAAACCGATGTCGGTTCGTGGCTTTGACCACCCGACCAAAGTGGGTCCACCCACCTATCGGCCCACATAGGCGCGTAGCCACACGCACACATACACAAACATATAGATTTTTTCTTTTTTTTTTTTGTCAAGATCTCGAGAATTAGGAGACAAAAGAAAGGATCTTTTCCCAACCTAACCAATCATGACACACACACATAAACTCCCCGTGGACATGCCGATGAGACACATCTCTTCTCTACTGCTACTCAAGCCAAAATCCGGCCACTAATGCCATCGTCAACTTTTCCTCTCGAAACCCGCACACACTAATTACTTTGCTGACCTGAACCTCAAAAAGTGTCACTTCAGTCCTAAGTGTACAGCCAACTCGATCCGTCCGTCCTCACATCTCTGACTCGCAATCCGCAAAGCAAACCCTAGTCAAACTCAAGCCGTCCTCACCGACATCCATCTCCTCGTCTATTTTTTATCTCCAACCTCTCCCTCGTAGAGATTCCACCTGACCTGATAGATGACTTGGATAACTACCATTAGCCGTTGTACCTCTTAGTGCCTCAAGCCTCGCCACTAGGTCTCTTAATCCTTGTTTGTTGTGCTCAATATCACTCTGATATTGGAACAGGTCAGAGTCGATGCTTCGGAACCGATTCCATATTTGCTCCATCTTTTCGTCTAAATCTCTCATCCTTTTTTCCGATCCGAGGGGAATATCCTCCCTCACAACTGGAGCAGTCAACTTCTCGACTTCCTCTCTAATCGATCTCTCCTCCCAAATCCTACTCATATTTTCTACATCTAGATCTTGTACCTTCTTCGACAAGTCATTCTTCATCTCTTCTAACTCTGCTCTGAACGCCCTCAACCTGTCCAACACCACTTTTAGCTCTTCCTCCATTTTCCCTACTCTCGGGTCCTCTACTTGCCCTCGCATCTCATCGTCTTTCCGATTCATCCACCTACCGAGCTTGCTACTCAGCTTTGCATTCTCTTTCTCTACCTGTCTCACTTTCGCATCACTCTCTGCTTGAGCACTCTTCATCCCTTCTAATTCTAGGTGGAATTCTTCAACTACCTTATTTGGTTGGTCACCATATCTACCTATCATCTCTCGTAATTTCTCAATTTCCTTTTCCATTTGGTCGAGTCTCTCTGCCAGATCATCATCATATTTAGGAGAATCCTCCTCAATCACAACGTCATGGCAATCGGCTATCATCAAGCCGGTTCTTAGGTCTAAGACCACATTTTCATGCTCAGACCTCGCAAGGCCTTCCCTCAAGCTTTTGTTCGCTTTCAGCCCCTTGTTTCTATTCTCAACAACTTGCAACTGTTCTACCCACTTTGCAACAACCTCTCCTAATCTTGCTTGACTTTCCTCAAGCTTTTCTACTTTGGTCCTCTCGCTATCCCGCTCTAACTGAAGCAAATTGACTTGACATTCCAGGCTCTTTACGAGTTCCATCAAAGCTAGATTCTCAGATTCCCTATTCGTGTTTCCATTCACCCTTGCGGTCTCCATCGACGTACCAACTCCACTGATGTCAACTTCCACATACAAAGAGGATAAGCACCTATCTGGTTCATTCGTTGTGACCTTTAGGTCAGTCACCTCTTTTGAGCCACACACATGCTCGCATAGCCTCTTTTTCCCGCATTCTATGCATCTAGGAACAAAGTCCAATGAAATTGACACACGAGGGCAAAACTTTGCAATGTGCCCGACTTTCTCGCAACACCAACACCGAATGTAATTCGAGATTGGGCCAACCCGACGACATTCATATGCACGGCTTCGCGTTGAGCGTCCACACTCGCTTCGACTTCTAGTCCATTCGGAGTTCATCGTCCTCGAGCCGACCTTTTGAAAGTCTCTAACTTGCATTCTTTCTGTCATCACTTTACCCAGACCAAAGCAACCAATCCGAGGCTTGGCTGTGCCACACAATTGGGGCACCAAGCGAGCTCGTAGCAATCTCTATGAGATGTGCTAAGCCAATTCCCAGCAGACGCACCAAAATGCTGAACCTCTTAACCCACGGGAAAGTGTCTACACACAATGATATTTTACTCCAACTTGCTGATGCTAGGTTAGCTTTTATCACCCTAAGTCCACAATTTCACTCCAAAGTATTGATGGAGGATACGGGAAAATACATGCACAAATGGATATCCAACTCTAGTGTTTACCTCTCGCGACCTCCCTTTCTCCTTACTCACACCTTTCGAGTCCACTTAGTTCCTCGCTCTCTCTTTCACTTGCTCTCCCCCCACTTCCTTTTGCTCTTATTTCTTTTGCCCACCCACTTGACCTCTACACACTCTTATTCTCCTACGCTCAAGATTACACACTGACATATGCACACTACCTTTCCCTTCCTCTTTTTCCTCTCGCACACACACTTATGCACGCGTACACACTTACCTTCACCTTCCCACTACTCTCATACACACTCCCACATACACACACATAACCAGACACACACACTCATATTCACATCCACTCCCTTGCTTTAGCTCACACTCTCCTTTTTACTCACTCACGTACACACCCGTACACATCCTAAGTGCATTCTTGCTCTTACACACATAGATTCGCACACACATCCGCATATACACTTGCCCCCTTGTGTACACACACACCCGCACTCTTCCACCTATGCTTACACACACATGCAATCCCTTACACACTCTCACACATGTACTCACACGCACTTACACTTGCACACACATCCACTCTCACATACTCTTATACTCCTATACCCAAACACACCTTCACCCTTGTTTGCCCTTTGCATCATACTATATCTCCCTCTCGTTCACTCCCATACCAAGGCTCACATATGTTCACACACACACACACTCGAACATTTACCTTGTCCCATTCACCTAACTCACGATCTACCTTGATTCAGAAGATACCCCTTGATCACTACCCTCCTTCCCACGTTTAGAGTCCTAGCTCTACTCTCGGAAATAATCCCTTGAGTTTATGAATTCCCCTCGACCTCTGCCGTCCTTCCTTCCTTCCTCCAACCATTCCACTTAGATTGTGACACAGTTCATCATTGCACTCTTCATTACTCCCTATGGGTGTTATGCGAACTCGAGTGCATCAATCCGCGCTCAAATCTTCCAATCGGGACCTTCCTTATGCAGATGCATATAAGATTCCTCTCATTCAATTGCAAAGATCATGCACGAAATGAGGATAAAAGGCACACATGCACTTACATCATATATGCACCAATCTACACGTTTACTTGCAGGTTGGTGTTAAGACTTACACAAACATGCACATACGCAGATATACCGTAGATGTGTTCACGTTCAACACCATGAGAGGGATTTTCAACAAATCGTTATCCTTGAAGCATTAGGAGAGGATCCAAATGCAAATCAGATTATAATGTAGGTAGAAACATGCTGATCTCAGAAGCTAAGTATTGCTGAGCGTCAACATTCAAGAACCGTTACATGCCAGAGCAGTTGTAATGGGGCTCTCTTCTAGCGTGTTTATGCAACAAGGTGCCAGTGATTCTAGTTCGGGCTTCTTACAAGAAATGCATCATTGACATTAGAAAGATCATGGTTGAACACCAAAGCTTTAAAAAATATGCAAACAAATTCTTCAATATACGACAATCTTGTGATTCTGCCGCTTGCACCACTGTGTTTTGTTATTTCTCCTATCAGCAACCATGGGCAGTATATTCCGTAACTGGTTGATAAAATTTTGTCATCCATGTGACAGGACTTATACAGATGGAAATGACACCCCAAATACCCGTAGGGTGAAGGTCTCCTAGCTCAATGTTAGGTCTATACATGCATCAATACAGGATGCAATTCTTGCGGGACGCTGATGCTTTCAAGGGATACAAGGGTAGGGGTCCTGTCTTTAAGAGAAATGGCTTCAATGTAAGAGGATTGCAAAAAAAAATGATAACGCTTACCAGAACAGCCCTCCAAGACCACAAAAGATTTATCTCCAACTAATCTCGCTTGCCATCCCACACGATGGTCAAACTCGTCTGCTTTTATTCTCCAAAAGGCCGTTCCTATGTCGGTTGTCTCCTTTTTCTTCTCCTCACTCCCCACGCAATGTCTTCTGATGCATCTTTCTTAGCATGAGGCTGGTCCCCCGACTTCTCCTTTGCATGCACCCATGGGCGACTCCTCAATCAAATAGGGAGGAAAATACTCCCCTATGAATGGACCCCATGGCGCACTCCTGGAACGGCTGCCACAAATAACAGAACAACTGAAATCTTTCCCCAAAAATGACCCCTGCAGGACTCTAAGTCCCCAGCGGACTTCCGTCTTTCCCCAAGAGAGAGAGAAAACCAAGGCCCTTCCGAGCTGCACTTTTGAACTCCCCTCCTTCGTTGTGTGTCGCCTCCTCCTTCGGGATACCTGCACAGAAAGTCGGAGAAGCCCAAAAATAGGAAAAGAAGCAGCCCCTCGTTCTTGCTCAAAAATGTTTTTAGAAGACCCCGTTCTTTCTTGCAACCTCCGCTAAAAACTGCCCCCCTCCCCCTCGATGCCTGCTCAACCAGAAAAATGGCGAAGAGGAAGCCCGTTACTATCCCCTCCTTTCACATATATCAAGCGAGAGAGCCCCCCAAACCAGGCGCTCCCTCCTGCCACCTCCCTTCATTTCTCCCATGTGGGCATAAAATCTATAATCCCCCTCAATCTGCTCTGACAACCGTCTGGGAAACCACCGCCACTGCCTCCCTTCATCGCTCTGTACCTCCAAATCTTCTGAAAATTGACAAGATTCTGAAAGCGAACTTAGTATCCAAAGCTATAACCATAAGCCAAATTCTTTAAGGGCTTCAAGGACTCTGCCAACGAAAATCAAGTCTTCTCGACATCATACGAATATAATCAGTGCTATAAAAATCTTCTCTCCTTGTAGTGTTCATTCCCAATCCCAAGCTCTTCTAGGAACAGGTCAATCATCATATTCCATGCTGCCCATGAGCTCCTTTTCCACTTGGCCTCATCTACCACCTCGTTATGGCTATCACCTCCCTTGTCTATTGCACCTTTCTCAAAAACTTCTTGCACTTGAAAGAGTAATCATTCATTAGTGCTTCCCGTGACCTTTTTTAGAAGCATTGAAGAAGATTGTCTGCTGACTCTTTTGTTTCCTTCAGCTCCACAGAGCTATGCAAGTCTGCACACTAAGGCGTTAATATTTTCTCTTTCCTATCCCTGTGATACACTTTTTTTTTTCTCTTCCAAGTACCCACCATCCAATGTTTAACCTATATCATGAAGACGTGTTAGCACAAAAAACCAATCATAAACACAGTTAACAGGACTCGCTCCCGAGAAGAGTCAAGGAAATGCACCAGAGAAGTCTTCAAAGAAAATGGTCAACTACCATGTAAAGTCCTTAAGGGAAATAAGAAGAGCTCAAAAGTCTGTGGGAGTCCTGATCCCCAGACTTCCTTTTATGAGAGTTTTCAAGCAGATCACAACCAATCTCTGTTCTATGATGAAGACCACATCCTTTATCAATGTGAAGTGGCAAACTCAAGCACTGCTATGCTTGCAAGAAGTTGCAGAGGACTTTGCAATTGACTTTATGAATAATGCTTATTTATGTGCAACTCATTCTCATAAGGTGACATTGATGGCAAAATATTATGTGATTTTATCAAGAATAAGATATATGTTTGACAAATCTCTTGTGCCTATTGATCACCATGATAAAAAATCCTTTGATATTCTCAATATACCTCCTGCACGAGCACCCAAGTCAACAGTTGTAATTGAAGAGGTCAACCCTTAGGTCACTCATGATCATGAAACAAGAAATTCAACAAATAGTGAGGAGGAGAGGAAAAATTAGGGATTATTAACAGAGGAAAGTGTTATCTTAAACCAGATTCAGAAGCTACAAAAGGAAAATAAAGAACTTTTTAAGAAAGGAGATGGGTAGGTTATACTTAATGTTGCAATGGCATGGCAGGATGAATATTTCCTTGACATAAGACTAGAAGACAACAAAATGTTGAGGGAGTTTCATGGTGAAATATTAGATAGTGTAGTCAACATTTCACTCAAGTATTATCTACAGGCCATAAAATGCTCTTGTATTGCTTAATTTTCTAGTTCTTAAACTGAATTTTTATTTCTTGAATTGTAGGGTCCTTCTACAACAATGTGAGGAAGCAGTTCAAAGAAAATTATTTATCATAGATCCTCTTGTGACTCAGTGTTTTTTGTATAAACATGGAGATGCGAAATCCTTTCTAAAGAATTTTACAGAAGAGGTAGAATGTGTTATCTTCATGGAATTCATTGATAGGGGCCATTGGGGTCTTATTGTTGTTGACTTCAATGCACATCAAGCTCTTTTCCTAAATTCTCTTAAATCACAACATGGGAATTGCAAAGTGTAAGTTGCTATATATTTTGTTGTTCTCTATTTAAGAGCCATGCCATCCATTTTGATTTTGATTTTACAATGCAGTGCTGCTAAGCTTCTCAAGATTCATATTGATCAGAATTTTGCTGGAATTGCTAAATTGAATGAACAAAAGAAATTTGGATATATACAAATTCATGTGCCATTGAAAAAAGATGCAACGTCATGTGGCTAGGGAGTGATTGAAAATGTTGTAAGATCCTTGGAAAGAAGGTTTTATAGTCTTGATTTGAATTTATCAGACTATCCAGATGCATGGATAATCTTGATTAGAGAGAGAGCAATAAATGGCATTATGAAACATGCAATCTGCCCCCATGATCCAGACTCACCTCCACCCACTGCATGAGATAAAATGAAGTCTGAAGAAAGAAAGAAAGGGCATCCTCTTCACTCACCATTGAAGCATGGGACCAAGAATAAGAGTCATGGTGAAAGCTCCAAAAAGGGCCACAAGCATCAAAGAAAAGAGGGCTTCAAAAAGGATAAAAAGGGAGGATGAATCATTTTTGAATCTAAGATTGTAATCTATTGTAAAACCAACATAGGTTGAAAGATTTATTTATGTACAAATTGTATGTACTTATGACAATCTTCATTTGGAAGATGGTCATTGTAACCATATTTATATGCCTTAACCATCTTTATATGCCTTGAGTAATATAATGTTTTATTGAACCTCTTGAGAGTTAAACCAAAGCTCATTGCATGGTCCAACCAAAATTTGATATGTGAAGATAAATAGCAAAATTGGCTAGATGACCAATACAAGCAATTATGGAAATAAAAAATGTCAGATTGTCCTGATCGGTTGGATTGTTTGTGTCACAAAAATGACGGCATTGTGGTTTTTTTTACTTCATTCTTGTTGAAAAGTTAAATTTGGCGAAGAAAGAGAATAAGGTTAAGAAGAAAGAGGACACGAACGATACAAGCGATATGAGGAATTAGAGAATTTCGGATGGCCCCTATCACTTGCATCGGTCGTATTATCCAATCTTATCCATTTAAACATAGCATCCCCTTTAAGCAACTTTGCATGAGATGAGTTGAGTTGCATGTTGTTTTTATAGTCATTAGTCAAAGCTTTACGCAAAAGTCATGTTTTGAAGTCTCTTTGAGTAGTTTGCTATACACGACCGATCCAATCGATTAAGACGATCCGACAAGTTCAGATTGTGCTAGTCGCTTGAATCGATCCTCTTCTCTTATCTCGTCTACACTGTAATATGACTTATGTTCATGCTCTACATATTTTGAAATATCATTTGGATTGAAATTTTCACCAGGTTCTCCATCCTCTTTAATATAACTTCTTATGTGCACCATGGATACTTTCTCTTGCATACCTTGGATTGGAATTTGCACCAGATTCTCAACCCTCTTTAATATAACTTGTTATGTGCACCATGGATACTTTCTCTTGCATACCTTGATGGCAGACAAGTATGGATAGACTCAAATAATTTAATTGAAACTAATGTGCACCTTGGATAGACTCAAATAATTTAATTGAAACTAGATATTGAAATCTAGATCTCTTGTTCATCTAGAATTTACTCATCCAAGTTCTTGTATAATTAAGGCATAGTTGAAGTCATCAATTCACTCACATTCTTAGTTACCATCTTGCAAATTAAAATCAACGGAAGTATGAAATAAGGGTCCTAAAAATTATTTAAGAATGTCTTGGTTTATATTCTTGAGTCACCTAGAATTTAATCATGAAAAATTCTATATTATCGTTGTACAATAAGGACCTCATCAAAATCTTGAAATTAAACAAAAAAATGCCAAGATGAATATAGGCATTAAAAATACATAATTTAAGAGATGATATCAGTGACATTCTTTTGTCACCATCCTGCAAAGAAAAATCAATGGAAGTATCAATAGAAGCTTCTGTAAGAGGGAGATATATTATGTAAGAATGTCTTGGTTTTACTTGTTACAATCTTAAGGGTTGGAACTTAATCACCCTTGGTGGTAGGCAAGTTATGCAAGATAATGTTTTCTCTGATCTAATGTTAACTATTGTATCATCAATTGAGAATCTAAACTGTGATGATACCTCATCAAAGTATTGTAGAAGCTCCCTTACATTTTTGAGTTTCCAATTTGCAGTGACAATTATTTTCCTTGATTGAAAATCTGGATGAATTAATACTTCTAACTCAAATTCTGGACAACTCTCCTCTGAGTCCAAGGCTATCCAAAGTCCAAGCTATTTTTTCCACCTTCTATTGTCATATCATAAAACCAGAGGTTGTCGACATATCTGATACGATATTGAAAGAGAATTTGTACTAACTTTACATAAAATGATGTCACCTAGCTTTTGAACTTCTTTGCTATCCCATTCCCTACCTAAAACATCATCAATCTTTGAAATAGAGACTCTCCTTTTCAACCACATTGTTTTTGTTTTCTGTAATAACATGTTTTTAAAGCATGCTACAAAGACATGAAAAGACAAAAACCATTGAATCTATATCCTTTTCGAAATTCGGCCTGTTGACATTCCCTTTTGGATGTCAAATTTCATTTTGCATAGAAAACTTGAAACTGTTGAATGATCAGGAGCATCCCAATCTAATGAAGAGATGCAAGGTGCAGGCACATGTACAAGATTTCCATAAGAACTCCTCCCTGATGGAACTTGATAATATGCATAATGGACAAATAACTCTATGCTATTGAAAAATTGAACAAATTTGTTTACATAAATAAGTTCTGCATATTCCTTATGAAGAACTCTGAATGTTCCTATTAAACATTCAACAGGTTGTCGTTCCACAATACTGGAAGGAAAGATATCTGCAATACAAAAACATATATGTTGTTATACAAAAACAACTGGAATGATAGAAGAGCATTGTAAAACATCACTTAGAGTACGAAGGGAATCGCAAATGATTTTCTAGAACAAGATCCTTAGCGGTGTACACATGTTGTACTCGTGCAAGCCAATCGCATCTCTTCAATTTGAAAATGAGAATAGGTCCCTTCCAGTGGTTTCTTGTGTCATCTCTTTTGGCACGCTTGACTTTATGGGCACCTCTGCAACTAGCAAGTATAGTTATCCATTCATTTACTTTCACAAAAAGAGGTTTCCACAAAGAATCCTCTCTTCTGTTGTAAACCTCACATGAGGTTACATAATTGGAAGGATGATGAGAAGAAGAAGCCATTTGAACTAAGAAGAAGAAGAATTCTCAAAGCGAGAAACCGACATTCACAAATTTTGGCAGTATTTATAGAGAAAAAGGCTTTGTACACGTTGATTTGATGTAAACCCTGTCACCAAATGATCATGAAATTCTGTGAACCCAAAAATATTTTGTATCTTCAAAAATCAATTCCTTCTTGGAAATTTAAGGATATGATTTGTGTAGTGTGCAAAAATATATTTTTTTGCATCAAACCAAAAAATTTACACTGAATACAAAAATCTTCATCACTTTAGCGACGCTTTTAGAGAATATTGTATTTAAAAAATAATTTCTTCATATAGTTAAAAGAGACAGCAATGTTATATTCTTGTACACATGGAAAGAATCTATTTGTCAATTTCCTTAATCCATCATTAGCGTTGAGAGTACTAGAGAGATCAATAAATTAAAGGAAGAAAATGCACAATTGAAAAGCCAACTAGATGAAATCAAACAAAAATATGAAGCAAGAGAGGCAGAGACAACACGTCTCATTAATCAAAGCAAAATTCTCAAGACACAAATAAAGATATACATGGACGAAGTAGATGTGCTCAGAAGCAGGAATAAAGATCTGATAGATTCAATCTTACGAAATCAACATATGGAAGCATCAAGATCTACATGTAAAGACATTGTTGAGATACGGGCACAAATCAAAAGGTATGTTGATCATCTCACTTAGGAGCAAGCATTGCATGTCCAATGCGAATCAAAATACATGCATGATATAAATGAACTATGAAATAAATGGAAAGAACCAATTTCAAAATATACAGAAAAACACACCAAGAGGCTGATTAGATGGCTATAGTGTCCCCCATCATTCATTCACATGTAAATATGATGAGGCTCTACACATTGACGAACATCCAATGCCCTACATTGCAAACATAAGTAAGAGAGAGCGGGCACTACTGGTGTCCCAACTCACACATAATTTTGAAGATGGAATGTTCAAGGTGATGAAAGAGGCTAAGATCAAAAGTAAAGACTTAGATAAAATCATGCAACCATTCAATGTACCATATGAGATCATGAAAGAAGAAACACACAATTACATAAAGAAAATGACCTCGAAGGGTTCCGACCAAGATTTGAACTTCAAGGCAACAACCTTATTTTACATTCAAGAAGAATTTGAAAAGGTTGATCTTGTCTAGAGAAGAAATTTTTTGGAGAAGAATCCTACCTTATGGGTGCATTGACAAGAGGCACCATATTTATTACAAGTGAATCCCTCTCTTTGAGTAGTGACACATCGAAGAACATGGACACAATTTTTGGAAGAACAACGTAACAGCAAGATAAATGATCAGTGGCTCAAATTTCTCTTGCTACCAAGTCCACCACATAATTACCTACCAATTGAAGAGTACATGGTCTAGCGAATAGAGTTTTGGCTATCTCGATATGCCTCTATACCTGATATAGCAATAAAGATGACCAATAAAGTGCTCAATATGCTCCTCACGGTCCTGAAAGTTTCAAACATGCTGAGTACACATTTTCAAACTTCATCAAAATTAGTCAAGGGACAAAAGCCTTAGTTTTTGACCTCTCGGTTATGCCAAGTCACTTCACAATAATGGCCATATATAGTGTTTTTGCCAAGTACTTGTTGGAGACCTTTTAATCTCCAAAGGCTTGATCTATACTGATCTAAGAACACCTCTATATCAGTTATAGACCAAACTTTACACAAATGTTACTTTGATTTACCAAATCATTCATGAACAATTATCTGAGTGAGAATTTTTCTTCTTCAAGAAGTCTGCTTCAAAGATTGACTTCATTACCTGCACATATCTTCAGATTTCTTCAATCTAATGATATACATACCTCCAAGATACCTTTGCGCAATCATATCAACCATCAGTCCTTCAAAAGAGCAATTAAAACTTCAATTTGATCCTTAAGATCAGAGTATGTCAGAAACTGTCTTCCTGAATAAGCGACTTTGACATAGGTAACTTCTAAGGTTGATTTCTCACAGCGCAGATCCCGTTTGCTAAATGCTTTTAGCCATAGCTTCCTTACCTTCTAACTTAGATTTTGAATGCTCATTCATCAAAGACTTTACACTATGCACCGAGATCTAAGCAAAACATTGACACTAAAAAGTGTGCGACTCTGAGAGATTTTTGTGCAGACTTTACATATACATGTTCCTATTGATCATACTCACAACATGAAAGGAATTAGACCATGAAACTTTTAACATAGCTTCATTAACTTCCAAATTAGATGTGTACAAAAGGATTTCTGATCCACATGATCAGACTGAGAGAAATTAGAGAAAGACTTGACGCTAACTCGTAAAGATGACTCTCTACACATCTACCTTAATGACACTTGGATTCTAATGACTCTCTCATGTATTTCTTTACATCATTGACTTATATACATATGGTTCTAGACTTATCCCGTGTCGATTACATTATTCCTTATCATCCTAAGGATTATCTATACTCATAATACAAGAATTTCCACCTGTAATGTACATATGTATACAAGCTTATCATTCTAAAATCTTCTTCACTTTCTCAAGTAACTTCTTTCACTTCAAACTGATCATTGACTTCCTTCAAGTTCTTTATAATCACCAATTTGTGATTGGTCTGTTTCAACAGTACTTATATGCAAACATTCAAGAAGCTTTCTTCATAGAATTTTTTGAGATCCATTTAGAGATATTTTTCAAAATCTTGTCTAACGTGAATACTAGATTAGTTGCATATGAGTTGAGCTTTTTTTCTAATCATCTCCAAGCTCTGCATGATGGAATAAAATCAGGTCAGTGGAAAGACTTGATGATTTGTGAGGCCAACCTGCTCACTCATACATCAAGAACATTGCTTCAGACCTACTCAAGTCACCCACAAAAGATTGTCGGGGACAACAGAGTTTAAGAGGATGAATGTGTGGAGGGGGAAACTAGAAAAAAAAGAAGAAGAAGAAAATCGAAAAGAAAACAATTTGTTAGAATACTATTTTATGCCCAAAGCCCCACAGGGACACGTATCAGGTTGCAACAAGAAGCAAGGAGGTTCCGAAGAGTGTGAACAAAGAAGTAAAAACCATGAACTTTCAAGCAATAACCGAAGGTTGAAACACAACAAAGAGTGGCTAAAACAGATGCCATACTAGGTCACTTGCATGGGTTGAAAAGAAATATACAAGCTAAAGAATAAATCATTAGACCGCATGAAAGGAAAACATGCCTCTTGATGGAAAGAGTGTGAGGGGACCCCATACACTAAGAGGGGAGACTGTTGCAGAGGAAGATAGAGTAGAAGAGAAAGAAGCAAGGAGAAGCAAGCCCCAAAAAAATTTCAAAATTTGGGCATAATTTTTCTTCTTTAATTTCCATGGTATTGCATTTAGAGCTTTGTAAATGCTCTAGAGGAGTCCTCTAGATGCATACTCTAAGAAGATTGTAACATTAGCTTTGTATATTAGTAGAGATTTAGTGATTTACAAGAAAAGTGCTAGTCTCTTGTGTGAGAGGACCATTTTTAGGGCACATGTATATAAGTCAGTTTGTGACTCTTTGTAAATACTTTTTGCCATTTTGAATGAACAAGCTAAAATTTTTAATTTTCTTCTTCCCACCAGTGTATCTTCTTTTCCATGATCTTTTATGCGTGTGTGTAATGCATGAGAAGTGTGTCTAGAGGTGTTACCTACCCCTTCTCCTTCTGTTTTCACCATTGTAGTATGTGTGTGACGTTTGGTAAATTGTGAAACAAGAGTTGGAGTTTCCCACCACTTAGTATTTTGCTCACAGCTTGAAGTGCATTTCTTGGATTAAGTAAAAAATATGACCATTGGATGCATCTCATCAAGAGCTTTGAAATGAACCTGAACTGACTTATATTGAGTATTGAGGCTGAGAGTTACGACTTAATTTTTTATTATTACTATTACAAGTATCAGGATACACATTTCTAGTGAGATAGGTAATGTGAGAGGTAGTTGAACCTAATTTGCATGCATTGTTTGCTTATTCACTTCATTAACCATCACAAGAGCACATGTCTTCATAGACGATATGTCTATGTCCACGGATTGATAAATTAAAGCATGTATTAATCCACCACTCTATGCACTTGTTGATGATTGAGGTATAGTCTCTTTTGTCAAAAGTTACTAGACTTCTTGATCTTAGGTACACATGATCATCAGGGCGATTAGAGTTCAAAACAAATTTGATCTATGGCATCAAAATTTTGATATGAGCTTATTTCAGCCTCTAAATGCACTATCATAGTGCTTGTGTAGGCAATTTCATTCTTTTGTTCCAAACATATATATACATTTTGATTTGCCAATACAAATGCCTCGAAGTTTGCTACATCTTTAATAGAGTTTGATAAGGTAGTTCTGTTCAATTTCTCAAGATACAATCTTTTTTTTTGCATCATGGTATTTAGTTAGTGGTTGTGATTGAAAGCAATGATGTATTATGTATGTTGTTTGTTGAGGACAAGTTAGATGACACTAATTACATGTTATGGGCATATATGATGCATCATCTATTGGTAGAAAAAGGGGTGTGGAATATTGTGTAGGGTATTGAAAAATGTCCTACTACACCTACAAATAGAGTTATCGAAGGTGATGTAGATGGTATTGAAGATGATGATCTTCAGATTTGTCACATTTTCTCTTGCAAGAAAACAGGGCATGCTTAAGATATAGTTACAACTTATACCAAGAAAGAAATGAGGCTCATCATGCTTATCTTTGAAAATAGTTGGAGAGTGAGCACATGAATGAAGGAGATTCCATGGATAGCTTTTTGACAAAGATCAAAGATTTGAAGAATCAATTGATTACTGCTAATGAAGTTGAGCTAGATAGTTCCATGGTACAAACTATTCTTAATGGTCTTCCAAATTTATATGAGAGTTTTTCTTCTAATCTTTGATTGATGATGAAAGGCAATACAAATGCCTTAACATTTGAGGAGTTAGTCTCTCTTTTGTTGCAAGAAGCTTAGTCCAAGTAGAACAGGTCTATTATGTGTGTTGCAGATCAAGCTTTCTTAGCTAATCAGAAGGGCAAAGGTAAATCTAGCTCATGTAATAGTAAGGAAAAATCTACTAATGGTGTACAACTGAAGAAGGAAGACAAAGATGAGAAGACAAAAGCACAAAAATAGTTTTGCAAATATTGTAAGGGAAATGATCATGTCATAAAGAGTCCAAAACTAGGTGCAAAAAAGGCAAAGAAGAAAGAGGCTAGAATGGTTGTTGCAGAGGCATCTACAACTAAAATAGAGTTTGATAATCTTGTTCAGAATGAAGAATGGGCATTTACAATAGTATGCAACTATCACCCATCTTCTGATGAGTATTTCGTGTGTGTAGTAGACTGAGATATTTGGTATTTTGATAATGGGGCAACCAAACATATTACCTTGCAACTTAGTTTCTATAGTTCACCATGATCTTTCAAATGGGGATGTTGTTATTGCTTCTAAAATTTATGTCGTGTGTTGTATAAGCTCATAGACTATGCAAAATCTATTATAGATTCAGCATGTGTAGTTCAAGATTCTCTCTTTTGTTGCAAGAAGATTAGTCCAAGTAGAACATGTCTATTATGTGTGTTGCAAATCAAGCTTTCTTAGCTAATCAGAGGGGCAAAGGGAAATCGAGCTCATTTAATAGTAAGCAGAAATCTACTTATGGTGTACAATTGAAGAAGGAAGACAAAGATGAGAAGAAAAAAACACAGAAGTAGTTTTGCAAATATTGTAAGGGAAATGATCATGTCATAAAGAGTCCAAAACTGGGTTCAAAAGAGGCAAAGAAGAAAGAGGCTAGAATGGTTGTTACAAAGGCATCTACAACTAAAATAGAGTTTGATAATCTTGTTCAAAATGAAGAATGGGCATTTACAATAGTATGCAACTATCACCCATCTTCCCATGAGTATTTCCTGTGTGTAGTAGATTGAGATATTTGGATTTTGATAATGGGGCAACCAAACATATTACCTTGCAACTTAGTTTCTTTAGTTCACCATGATCTCTCAAATGGGGATGTTGTTATTGCTTCTGAAATTTATGTTGTGTGTTGTATAAGCTCATAGACTATGCAAAATCTATTAAAGATTCAACATGTCTAGTTCAAGATTCTCAAGCTATCTCAGATGCAAAGCTTTGGCATGCATGCTTTGGTCATCTAAATTATGCTACTTTTCTTTGCCTTTAAAAATTTAAATGGTGTCCTCTTTGCTCAAACTTGAGGCACCTTGTAAACATGTATGTGAAGGCTATGTTTTGGGCAAATTATAGTGTTGTTCCTTCCCTAAAGATGGTTATGTTCAATTGTTTCATAAATTGTAGCTTATTCATAGTGATGTTTCTGGTCCTCTGTAAATGCCTTCTTTCAAGAATCACCTTTACTTCATGACTTTCATTGATGATTTTTCTAGGCATGCATGGGTGTATCCATTGAAAGCAAATTCCAAAGTGTTTATGTGCTTCAAAGAGTTTTGGGTTATGGCTGAAATTCAATTAGCATGTAAATTGGGAACCCTCCTTTTTTATGAAGGGGATGAATACGTCTTCTAATTTCAATGCATTTTTGGCTAAGAGTGGGATAAAACATCAATGTAAAATTTCATGTACACCTCAACAACATGGATTTGCTAAAAGAAGAATTGGTCTCTGATGGAGATGGCAAGGTGTATGGTCAAAAGTGAGGCTTTACCACAAAGCTTCTAGCTTGAGGCTGTTATATGTGCAACATATGTACTTAGCAGATGTCCCACCAAATCATTCCAATCTATCACTCCATATGAGGCTTAGCATGGTCAAAATCCATCTATTTCTCATATGCATGTCTTTGATTGTCTAGCATATGTATTAGTGCCTAAAAAACAATGCAAAAAATTGTACGCTAAAGCAATGAAATGTATCTTTGTTGTGTACAACTCTAAAAGCAAAGGTTATCATTTGTATCATCTGCAGACTAAACACATTTTGGTTAATTGTGATGTTGTCTTTGTGGACGATGCAATTCACCCATTACTTTCATGTTCTAAGGAGACATCAATTAGCTCCAAAGATGTGTTTGACACTTTGTTGCCTCTTTTCACAAGTGGATAGTCAAGCACTGATCCAAATGAGGCAATTTCTCAGCCTTGAGAAGTTTCACATGATGATGAAGATCATTACATTTCTAATGCACATTTACATGATGCACTTATTGATGAGAGGGTTGACATAGAAGAGGCTAAAAATATGCATAGTTGGTCGGTGCATACTTTGAGAGATAGCAAATTAGATGCACCTCTGTCACAACATACATGGTTAGGCTCTCATAGTGCTTCTTTTGCATCACATTGCTATGCAATGACTGCCTCTAGTCTTTGTGATGAGAATGAACCTCTTTCTTTTGATGAAACACAAAATTCAAAAAATTGGATGGCTGATATGCAATGAGAATATGATGCTATTATGAAGAATGGTACGGTCTTAATGTGAGTTGCCTTCAAGCAAAAATGTCACTCGTGCTAAATGGGGATACAAGATGAAACATAAGCTTGATGGAACAATTGATATATGTAAGGCAAGGTTTGTTGCAAAAGGTTATTCTCAAGAGAGAGACATTGATTTTGATGAGACATTTGCACCCACATGCCAAATGACCATCGTTCATAGCATCTATGGATTTGCAGCTCATGATGATTGGAATGTACATCATTAAGACATTAAAATTGAATTTCTAAATGGTGCCTTACATGAAGCATTGTATGTATTTCAGCCTAGTGGTTTTGTGCAAAAAATGCATGAAGACAAAATGTGCAAGTTGAAAAAGTCATTATATGGTTTGAAGCAAGCACCATGTGCTTGGTATGAAAAGACACATGCCTACTTGATTGCAGATGGTTTTGAGAAAAGTCTAACTATGAGCACCTTATATCTTAAGCATGTAGATGATGTAATTTTGATCATTGTTGTGTGTCTTGATGACATCATGCTCACCGGTCCTTATGAGAAACATACTATTGAATTTCAGGATAATTTTCATGCCTCTTTTGAGATGTGAGATTTGGGGAATTTGCATCATTATTTGGCATTCAATTTATGCAAGTTGATGGAGGAATAGCATTATGTCAAACAAAATATATTGACACATTATTGAAACATTTTGGACTTTAAGATTGCAAACCTATTGCCACTCTTATGGAAACAAGTATATGGTTGCATCATCATGATGCTCGAGATGCATTTGATATTCAGTTTTGTTGTCTCACAATGAGTAGGGTTATGCATTTCCCAGGTGTCAAGCATTGGAAGGTGGTTAAGTGCATCTTTCACTACTTGAGTGCTACTCGGTTACTTGGATTGTTTTATCCAAAGGGGGGATCATTATCACCATATTCACATGCTTTTTTTTATTCTAATTGGGCCGGTTGTTATGACACTTCTGTTTCCACTAGTGGTTTTTTCTTCATGCTTGGTAGCTCATGCATATCTCGGTTGAGCAAGAAGCATCTTATTGTGGCCACTTCTGGTTGTGAGGTTGAGTATAGGCCAGCTTTCACAATAGGGATAAGTGAGTGTGTGTGGCCTAGGTGCCTTTTAGCTGATTTGGGTGTTGGTCAATCTTCTTCTACCACCATCTTCACTGAGAGTTTGTGCGTTGTTAGTTGCAAGGAACCCTATGTTCCATGATCACACTTTGCTAGAGAGATCATTTTGGCATATGTGCCCACAAAGGATAATGTTGCATATCTTTTCACAAAGGCTTTACCTCAGCAAAAGTTTGAAGCATTTCGCAAAGCTTTGGGATTACTTCCTTTTGTGGATTGGTCTCTTTTCACATAGCTTGGCACTTCCTTATACATGAATGCTAGCTCCTTGTTCATTGCATCACTCCCAAAGAGGATTTGGTGATATATTTTGGTAGTGATTTGTGTGAACACACTTAGGACTATCGAGGCACTTTTTTCCCCTCTTTAGGAGAGTTTTTCCCATGGCTTGTATATATGCATGTAACCCTTACTTATCTTTCCACATTCACTTGGTGATTCAATGAGTGTTGTGTTGTGCTCCAAGATTATTCTTCTTCTTTGTGATGTTCGCATGCTTCTGTAGACCTCAAAATTCAACACAGCTCCCAATATTTTCTTTTGCTTGTTCCCAACTTAGATAAGAGTGCTCTTGAGTTTGGGGATTTTTTTCATTATGCACACTCAGTATACAACAAGAGGTAGGAACCTTTGGATAATCCATTAGCTAGGGGCCTTGGCTAACTATGTCCCATACACACATGAGATGTTCTAATTATACCTAATTTCTAACACTCCCTCTTCCTTATAAAGATCATTGTCCTCAATTTTCAATGAAGGGAAGTACTTGCAAACAAAACTTTTGATTTCCAAATTGCATCTATGAATAGTAATCATATCCATGGAAATACTCTTTTAAAAAAAAATATGAACCATTTTTGTCTCCTATATGATATTATTTTTTGAGAATGATCTAAGCTCTAATTTTCATACAAAGATTCAATACCTTCTATTAGATTATCCTTCTTGAAGCTATACTTGATATTCTTATTATCATGACACACTAGATGGATTCTACATTCTAGAGGAAGCTCTTATCAATAAGGAACATCACTAACATTCTTAACTATCTTCCAAGGTCCAAAAACGTTTGGTAAAAGATTATCACATTTTTCTTTGGACAATGAATTAAATCTTGATTAAAAAATCAGTCTTCTTTGTCCATGAATCTAGGACATCGCCTCTAGTTAGCATACTTTTGGCCCTATTGGTAGATTTTTGCATCTTGGATTAGCTATTTCTAAGTTAGCTTTGAGATTTTCTAGAGGATTTGAGTTATTAAAACATTTCTTTTGCATTCCTTTGATAGTGAGATCAGTGCATTTAATTCCATAGGTAGTCTAAAAAAAGATAAATCCCAATAATATTAATGTGTATAATATTATAGGAGAACTCTATTAGAGGCAAATAACTAACCCAACCCTTAGACACAATTTAATGGTCACCATCAATCATCTTTAATGACGCTTTAATCTTTCCAAAGATCTATGGGAGCAAAAGGGCTATCCATTATTGGTTAGAAAAGGTAAATAGGGATCATTTTAGTTAACACCGAGGCTTGGTGAAACTTAAAGAAGCTCTTGGGTTATCTTCTTCCAACCTTCATATTGGAGCCAAGATTTGCAAGGCTAGCATGCCTCTATTCATTGAAGATAGTCATAGTTTTGGTGGTGCACATGGTTTATTGCTATGTGTTGTAGAACGTAATTGATCACTTGGAGATTCCCACCCTTTTCCAATGCATAGACATCACCTCGTTTGAACAATTCCTTATTGTGATCTCCTTCCAATCCCCCTCCAAGGGAAGGGGGCTTATATTGACTTTTTGTAACCAAACATTAAACACGTATGGAGGGAGCCTTTTCATATTTGATCCTCCCCAACATGCTAATAGATGAATGTATTTAGGTGGATTCATTAGATCTTGCAGAGTAATCATGAAAGGATCCAAAGAAAAAGAAAATAAATAAGGGATAAATCTTTACAAGGCTCATCCATCTTGAAACATAAATGAACAAAGGAAAGGTTCAAATCTCGTTGGAACTTATCAAAATTTGGGAGAAAGCTCAAAATCAAAGGGGAGATCAAGATGACAAGAATTCAAGTTTTCTTGAGAGAATGGTAAGTAAGGAATTCGGACTAACCTTCAAAAGATATGTTTAAGCTCTTCTAGAAATACCAAATCAGAAAGTTTATTCCACGATAATCAATGAGGCATTGGTAGAAAATTCTCTAAAAAAGAAGTTCATCATGACTTCATAGTGAGAAAATTCAAGGAGAATTTGGGAGTTTCCTCCCCTCTTAGGGACAATGTTGTGAAAGCATGACCCTTATTTTGAGGTCTAAAACTAATATAGTTCCTCTTAATTCTTTTATTTGGCGAGAATATTTTTTTCTATAAGCAAGCTTATTGATGCCTTTAACTCACGTTTGTTAAGGTAGTGTTACAGTACAATGGTCTTCCTGAGGATATTCTCAAATCTTTCAAATAACTTATTGTGGGACTATTAGATATGGTCTGATATAAGGCTTTAACGTTTGGTGTTCTATCTTGATGGCTAGATGAGGGAGTAATAAATCTAATCCATAGGAATAACAATAAAAACGTTATTACAATTGGTGATCAATAACCATGCTCTAAAAGGGTTACATGCTAATTTCTATAGCCATAGGGAACCATATTATGAATCACCAAAAAGACCATATTATGCTAATTTCTATAGCCATAGGGAACCATATTATGAAGCTTGGATCCAAAAAGACCAAAAATGCTTAATCAAGGATCAAGTGACCTTGAAGGCCATTATTGATATTTGGGAATGACTAGATTATGCCAAAGATTCTAGATAAAACCTTATTTTTCTTCATATTAGCTTTAACAAAGTATAAGAAAGAATAGAGAGGGAATTCATCGTTGAATCCCTCAAGGTCTTTGCCTCGATAAAACTTTTTTTCAAAATGTTCTATATGATATAGGGAAATGCCTCCTCATGGATCAATATTAAAGTTAATCTTCCTCATTTTCGGATCTCAAGAGATCCATTTAGGCAAAGCTATCCATTAGCCCCTTTTCTTTTTGTAATTGAAGTAGATGGGCTAAGCTTCATGGTGAAAGATCATGTTTGCATGGGCCATATCTCTCGCTTATCTCTATGGCAAGGCCTTGAATAACTAGTGCTTAGGATATTTGCTTATGACACATACATGTTCCTTTGCAATGATACATTTGCATCCATTATTTCTATAAATTTTAGGAGCTTTATTACCTCTAGATCTAAGATCAACCATAACAAGACCTCTTTCATGACCTGTGGCCAACCTGCCTCTCCCCCCCCCCCCCCCCCCCCCCCCACCCACATGTCATAAATTGTCAAGGTCATCCTAAGATTTCTTCAAGAAAAATATTCAATCTATTGGGCATCCTCATTGGATTTGAAGCTTTGACGAATCAACAATGGTATTGGGTACTAGACAGGGTACACAATAAGATCTGTAGTTGAAGTTCATGCAATTAAATGTGGCAGGGAATGGGTTGGTGATCAACATATTCTTATTTCATTATTTATTTGTTTACTCTCATGTTGGAAAAGAAATGATGAAGTTGAAGAGAGCTCTTAGGGACTTCCTTTGAATGCAAGATCCCATCTGGAGAGGCATTTTGAAGATCAAGTGGAACATCTATGAAAACCTTGCGGAGCTCAATTTAATAGGTATTCTCAATGTTTTTGCACTAACAAAAAATCTTCCAACTAAGAGGATCTTGAAGCCTTGGTGAAACAAGTCCTAGTTATGGCCAAAGAAAATTTTCATATATAGTCAAGACTTCTCTTTTGGTTGGTTTGTGGTTGAAAAACCATGACCTCACTATGACGCTTTTCTAAATTGTTTTTGTGAACACCAAAGGTTTGGGGTTGGTTTCTTCTTTATGGAAAGTTTCAAAAATCATGAAGCCTCACTGCTAATTAATCCATGATTTGAAATAATTATATGAGAAATAGACAAATGATTCCATTTTATTCCCATCTTGGACATCAAGCCATTGAAGATCTACTCTTTCAAAAGACCAAAGAAAGTGTGGACCACGTAGTTTTGCAACTTGAAGCATCTCTACAACAACCCTAGAAAATCAATGGTGGTCTTACATTAGAATACAAATAATTGTGCCTTTTTCTTGATTACATTTGGGCCTGAGAAGGAGAGTGTGTGCTTCTGACAATTTACTAGCAAGCTTCACCCAAAGGAGCTTAGATAGAGAAACACCAATAGATTTGAAGAAATTACAAGCATAAATCAAAATGTGCCTTTTCACCAAATACCTAAGCAAGTATTTCATGTCTTGGTTGTGGATGAGGTGGGAGTTGTTCCAATATCTTTGGCATCAGTTGTTGGAATAGAATAACTTTGTCTTGTTGGGGCAAATCTTGGCTTGTAAGATTTGGATCAATGCAGAAACGTTAGAAATTTGTAAAGCATAGAAATAGTGTAAGCAATGCTTCAAAATTAACGACGGCATCAACCATCTTGCCCCAAAAAGCAAAAAAATTGAAATGTAGTTCAAAATATTCTCAAGATTCAACATCAAATTAATTAATTAGAGACCATCAAATCAAAATATTCTTCTTTGGCCACGCTCTAAAATCTGATTAAAGGTGAGAATCTATGGAATATATATAAGGAAAGATCAAAATATTCTTCTTTGGCCACCCAACCATGGAAAGTTGCCAAAAGAGTGCTCAATAAAGAGGCTCCTAGATATCCTTAGTAGAAAAAAAATAGAAAGTAGAAGAGTATCCCACACTTCGGACACAAGAAGGTCTTATTGATCCAAGGTAAAAAAACTTAAAAGAAAATGGATCTCTCGGACAAAAGGATCTTGAGCATGCTTTGTATTTCCATCTTATTCTCGTTTACCCTTTCCTTTTAATTAATTAAACACTTTTTGAGTTTAAAAGAATAACATGTAAATTTGACGAATCTATAATCCAAGAAATCTAAAGAAATCTAAAGAAATGTTAAATAAACAAGTATAGTAGTTTAGCATCTAGTTTCTTTATGACCTATAGTAACCCAACTATGAAGTTCATGGACATGCTATCTAGTTGTGCTCTAAAACTTATGAAGGACGTGATAACACTTTTCTCTAAGACCTTTTTACTTTGTTGGTGTGAGCATAAAGCACAATCAAACATATGTGTGTAAATGCAGACATAAACTAGGCCAACAAGGTGTTCTTCTTACTAGTTGTTGTATGGTCTTCTGAATACAAAGATGTCCCGCACATGGACCATCATGCTTGTGATGCATGAATATTCTTCTATAATCTTAAGAATATTGAAAAAAAAACATTTCCTTTCAATTAAACTATCCCATTCTCCAACAAAAAATTTGGACAAGCACTTGACTTGTTTGATTTATTAGCTAAAGAATCAGTTGACTACCCTATCCCCTATAATAGAGTCATTATTGATGGATCTTAGAACCTACAAAAGATGTGGACCTTCCACCTATGATTTCTTGAATTCTTAATTTAATAAGCTTTCCAAAACTCTAAAAATCATCTGCTTCATTATTCAAGATAATGAATGAACTCCTATATTATTTTTTCCTCTCCTATATAGGTTGTGAAATTCTAGAATAAGCTCAAATCAACGTGTTTCTACCTTGAATATCAAGTAGACAACAAAAACACTTTAATATATGGTGATCTATGCATACTTTAAAATTTTCACCATAAACATAGGACTCTAGACTTTAAAACCATGCACCACGACATATAAGTCTTTCTCATACACTCACCAATTGCACTATACACTTGCTAATTTCTTACTTTCCAAATCTATAGGCCTACTATCATGATTGAGAAAAAGCCCTATGGCTATCCCACTAGCATCTATCTCCATCTCAACTAGCTTCTTTGAATCTCCAACTTTGAGAAATAGACCTTGTAAAAGTTCTTTCATAATCACAAAACTTTCTTGATGTTCTTGTTTCCATGCAAAGGGAAGATTTTCTTGAAGTGAATGTTAGTATATGAATAATGTCTACCTCCCATAACTATATCTTGGTGCACACATGTAAGGCCCTAATTATGAGGAGAAGCCAATTCTACATTACCCCATTGGTGGCAACCCTAGCTTAGAGTTGGAAGAAGGTCATGTTGGATCTTTGATGATTAGTAGATGGCTTAGGTAGACTTGGTATATGGACAAGTGGAATATTAGCTAGTTTCTTATGCAACACAAGTTAGAGCTTTGGATGCTTTAACTTGTAGGTCCCGCTTCATGACCTGAATGACCTTGGATTCTTAATCTGAGCTCAAATTAGGACCCAGTCCTCGGTAGGGGTTCTTTTCTTGTATTTTGTGATTTGTGAATTTGGCTCGTAAAATAGGCTTTTACTTAGGTCAGCGGACCCCATGAGGAGGCAGTGTATGGGTGTTGGTCTAGTTTTAGGGTGGTGGGTACCGATGAACAATTACTCATTCTTAGTTTCCTATAGAAGGTCTTCTCTATTAATGGCCTATTTAAGGACCTGATGTTAAATCCCAAGTGGTCAGTTCAACAAGCATACATCTATCTTGTATTTCCCATCTAGATTTTTCTAGATCGCCATTGAAGCACTAGTTTGAGAGCACATGGGTGGATGATGTCATCACTTTGTATTAGTACTAGTAATGAAATTTTTAAACCTCCACAATATCTGTGTTCTTTTCTTTTGCTACATATTTCTCAATAGCATTGTGTGAGTAGTTTCTTACATGGTATTAGATCTATAAGGCTCGTTTATCTTGAGAAGTAGGTATTGTTATAACATTGAAAAAGGTAGCTCATAGATTTCTGCATATTCTTCCAGCAAAGCCTAATGGATTAGTAAGTCCTTAACACTTAGGTAAGACCAACTCCCTTACATTTTAAGAGTTATGTGCTATGCTCTTAGAAGAGGAGATGTAGTTGAAGAATCAACAAGGTACAAGTGATGTTGCATTCTCATTCAATGCAAAACGAAAAGGATCTTTTGATGGATCAAAGAAGAAGCCAAAGAAGAAAAAAATTACAAGAAGTTGCTTCTACTATGAAAAAAAGTTCATGCCATCAAAGATTGTAGAAAGAAGCAAGATAATGAATGAAATGGGGCTATGAAATCATCTTTTACAAACAAAGAGCCAACAAAAAACAAAAAGCTATTGGAACTATGGGTAGATATTGAAGAGGTATGCTCATCTGCTCAAGCTCATGTTGATGAACCATGCATTTTAGATAGTGGAGCTTCTCTCCATATGAACAACAAAAAGGATTGGTGTAGTTCCCAAGTGCTTCTATGAGAATCCATAAACATAGTGGTGGGAAATCACTCCAAGTGTCTAGCTAAAGGAACATGACCCATCTCTTTTATCACTTCTCTAGGTGTTGAGAAGAATTTATCTAACATTCTCTATGTACATATGCTTAAAAAGATCGATGGTAAAATTTCTACACCTGCTTAAGGAGGATCTTTCTACTTTTTACTGCTAGTCGATGATTATAGTAAAAAGATGTGGGGTTATTTCATTTGAGAGAAGGATGATGCTTTTGAAAATTTTAAAATGTGCCATAAGTATGTGGAAAATGAATTAAAAAGCAAATTGAGGACATTCAAAAGAGATGGAAGAGGATAATTCTTATAAAGAAAATCAATAAATACTGTAAGGCACATGGTGTAAAAATCAAGTTACCATAGCTCATACACCTCAACAAAATGGCATTGTTGAGAGAAGGATCAGGATAGTAGTAGAAATGGCTCATTGTATATTAAAGGCTCAAGACATCCATGATTCATTCTGGGTAGAAGAAGTCAATACAATAGCCTACATTCTTAAATGAAGCTACACAAAAGCATTGAAGGGGACGAATCAACAAGAAGCATATTCTGGTAAAAAGCCTTTCGTTTTGTATTTCAAAATTTTTTGTTTTTCCTCTTATGCACATATTCATGACTCAAGAAAATCAAATTTGGATTCAAAAAGAAAATTGTGTCTCTTCCTAGGATATAGTGAATATTCTAAAGCATACAGGTTGTGGGATCCAAAGGCAAGGAAGATTTTTATCATTCAAGATGTGGTGTTTGATGAACAACCACGCTTAGTAGAAGATAAAGGTAAATCTACTATCTCATCAACCGGAGAAATATCTCACCTTGTGCCTATCAAAACACAAGTTCAAGTTGAGGAGGAAACATCTAATAATGAAATTTCCTTAATAAAAAGCCAACCAGTTCTAGCTACACAACATAATCCACTACCAAAGTGGGCACAACTTTGATGATCAAAATCCACACTTAGATGCAATAGAATCATCATTAGATGGATTATGTAGATCAAAGAGAATATAGGACAAAAGAAGAGCCTCTAAACACATTCTTAACATGGATCTAATGGTAGATATCATGGGGCTCTGTAAAGGAGGCTATGACCATTGAAGAAGGCCTTGATGATCTGGGTTGGAGACTGGAAATGTAGTTTGACTATGATAGTATACTAAAAAATGATACCTCCAAGCTAGTTGGCATCAAAACAGATAACTTCCCTTTTTCAAAGATTGAGAAAACCTTCTATTTTGGAAAGAGAAGGTCACATAAATATTCTTAGAGCTCACAACCTAGTATGATTGACTAGAGAGCTTCTTCAATATCTCATCATTGAAGTGTATGGCTAACTAGAGCAAGTTGTGTGATGACTTCATCTACACTATACACAGAGAAATAAATATAACATGTATGGGGGGTCACTGCAACTTTTTAGGAACAAGATGATGTGCAAACACAATCAGCTTCAATCATTCATATCTTGCAAATTACTAAACCAATGGTAATAAGACATGTTACATAGGTACTTGACACTCTTATCTAACTAAGACAAGTGAAATTATAGAAATTGATTACTCATGCATAGAGAAATAGGCAAAACAAGTTCACTGTGTACATTAGTGTACTATAGGTTTATTGTCTCAACTGGTGTGGAAACTAGCTTGCAATCCGCTAAGTTGAAACACTGAAGTAGTGTTTCAACATACTTTGCTGATGCATAACAGTTCCCCCTTCAACGGATACAAATTGGATGCTAAGATAGTAGCTCAAAAGACCAAGATAAGTGACATCAAAAGTATGCTACAAATCAGCCATAAGAATGTCAAGTTTTGCATCACATAACCCAATCAAGTGTATGTCATCTGCATAAAGAACAAGCACTATAAGATCAGCCCCATCTTTGCGTACATAGTGTGTGCTTTCAATTGGATTACATGTGAAGCCAAGAGCAATTAAGTGCTTATGGATTTTTTCATACCATGCATGTGGAGCTTGCTTGAGACCATACGAGGCTTTATGCAAGCGACAAACCATATGCGTTTGCCCTTTCACTGGAAATCCTGGAGGTTGCTTCACATAAACCTCTTCTTGAAAATCACCATTCAAGAAAGCTATTTTTGTGTCCAATTGATGTACTTTCCAACCTCAATGGGTAGCTAATGCAACCACAGTGCAAATGGTAGTCATATGTCAAGTAGGTGCAAAAGTTTTCTCATAGTCAATGCCATATTGTTGCGCATATCCTTTCGCAACCAATCTAGCTTTCTGGCGACCAATGCTACCATCATACTTTCTCTTAATCTTGTAAACCCACTTTGTTCCAATGGCATTTTTTCCTTTTGGCAATTCACATAACTCTGAAGTACCATTCCTATGTATGGAATCCATTTTTTATCGCGTAGCACTCATCCATTGTGGATCATCACATGCATCTTCAAAAGTAAATGGTTGTACATTACATGTTATTGCAATAAGAGAATTATCCACAAAATTACTTGATGCATGGTGAGAGCTTGATCTTGTTCTACTAAGTAAAGATGCACTCAATTTGTTGTCCTACAAAGTTTGTTTCAACAACTTTGGCATAGTTTGTGCACTCTTGATAAACATGCATTCATTATGTAATACATCATCAACATGTTTATCATGTGTGGGCTGAATTTCATGCTCTTATTTAGCCATATATTGATTGCAAATGTTCAGCCATATGTGGCTGGTAATTTCCAGTAGTTCCGATAATTTTTGGCCAAAATATTTCAGCCAGTTTGGTTGGAAATTCTCTACATTTGCAGCTCTATTTTGCTAGAACTTTTCAACCCTTTGAGCCTCAGTTGGCTAGTCTATGTGGCCATAGTCAAGCGCACAATTTTGGAACAAAGGCATGAGTGTATCCAACACATCTTGTGAGCTAAATGTTGGCTGTTTTTTGCATTCTAGTAGAGGGAAAACTCGATTTTCAGCAAATGCCACATCTTGACTCACAATAATTGTGTCTGTCAATGGATGATACCAATGATATCCCTTACTTTCAACACTATAACCAACAAATATACATTTCTTTGCCTTGTCATCAAGTTTGTGATGTTGTTGTGACGACTCTCAATGCTTTTGTAGGGCACTGATTCAACACATAGTTTGCAGACATGAGTGCGTCTATCCAAAATTTATTAGGAAGGTGCTTTCCTTTAACCATACATCATACCATTTCAAGGAGACTTCTACTGTTAGGCTTGGCAACACCATTTTGCTGAGGTGTATATGGCATAGTAGATTGGTGTGAAATACCTCTTTCATGAAGAAAAGCATTAAACTCATGTGACATGTATTCACCACCATCATTAGTGCATAGAGTCAAAAGTTTGTTTGAAGAAAAGATTTTAGCCATAGCTAAAAATGCTTCGAAGCAAGCAAATACCCCATGCTTTGCTTTCATAGGATACACCCATGTTTGGCGAGTAGCATCATCAATGAAGGTAACAAAATATACATGCTTCCCAAAAGATGGAGTCTTGAACCACATAGATCACAATCAACAAGCTGCAAATTTCTTGTAGTATGTGTATGAATAGCTTTTGGAAAAGAAGCACGATGCATTTTTTCAAGAATGCAACCTTCACATGCATGCTTTTCAATGGACTCAAGTGTTGCCAAACCAATAACCATGTCCTCCTTTTGCAAGTAAAGCAAACTATTGAAGTTCAAGTGACCAAAACAAGCATGCCAAAGCTCTAGTTCAGCCATGGAAGAAGTATGAGCAACCAAGGCATTTGAGGCAGCTCTCTTGTATGTATCCATGCAATACAAACCATTACATAATGTAGCAGACATCAGGATAATATCACCATTACTAAAATCATAACATACACTTATCATCAATAAATTGTACATGAAGTCTAGCTTTGCAATTAACAGAACTAAAATTAAGTTCTTCTTGATACTGGGCACATACAATGTACTTTCCAAGAGAATCAAACCTCCATTTGCAGTCGTAAGCTCAATTTCTCTTAACTACAATGATAGGATAAGAGGCATTGTTTACACACACCACATGTCCTCCTTTGGGTGCATCTTTCAAAGATGTGAAAAACATTTTGCATGAGTTTATGTGCTTTGAAGCACCACTATCAAAGAATCAATCCAAATCAACCTCACTCACAACCATAAATTTAGAATGCAAAGATGTATCATAATGAAATGTAACAACACATGCCCAAAAATCTTGATCCATGTTAACTTCATCATTCTTTGCATTTGCTGAATTTTTAGCAATAGACATGCTGGATTCCTTTTTCTTCTCATTGTGCTTAGCAAGCTTTCTACACTCATCAATCATATGAGTAGCCTTTCGGCAATATTTATGTCTATTCTTCTTTTGCAAATCAACATCTTCAGCAACTTGCACATACCTTTTAAGTGTTTTGTTTCTTACCTAACTACCACTCTCCAAACCAGATCTATAATCTATTGGTCTAGGTCTCCTCGTGATTTCTAAGATTTATCTTGATTTTCATGAAAATTGGTTGGATTTTGGACTTTCCTTTTCAATTTGGTTTGAAGGTGGGTAAGCCTTATGAAGGGTTTTATTTTCTAGCCAATTCATAATTAATGAGGTTATTTGTCATTAAATCATCCATTTTCACCTCAATATGTGCCCCTTGTATATAACCATGCAATTTTACCAGAGCATGTGGTCTAGAAGATGGTGACCACAGCATGACATGAGTGTACCATGTTTTTGTGCAAGACTTCTATAGAATTGAAATGGGTACCACCATCAATAGCTTAAGTAAATTAAATGGACACCTTGTTTTCCTTTATCCTTCAATGTATTAGTTCCTAAATGTCTTTTATCTTTTCCTTTCCTCAATGAGCAGTCCCCCTATGCATGATTAGGAAAAATACAAGGATAAAAAGATTATCCTCCTTAGCCTTATAAAATTTTTCACTAGTGATTCTTGGTCTGCATAAGTTAGAAAGTTTTTATCTAGTAATCATCCTTTTCTAATTTTTTTTTCTCTTTCTTTAGTTTTTTGTCTAAACATTTTAGGAGAATTTTCTTGAAAAGTGGATGAAAAATGACCAATGTCTTCATATATTTTTGAAGTTTATATTTCTCATATAAATTCTTTGTGTATTTGTTTGAACTTCAAATTTGAAAGGTTTACACAATCCTCTAGCAAATCTACACATCTTTTGGAAATTGTCAAGAACTTCTATATTAGGGAAAATCTTCTTATAATAAGAAAGATATGTGGATAAGGGTCCACCTTTTTGCATGATCATATCCCATACCTCCTTGTTGTACTCTTGTTGATTTTCTTGCAGAAGCTCCTTAAGAAAGAGTGGTTTAAAATTGCACTATTCTTGGGGAAGAGTTCTAACAACTTTCAAAATCAATCACCATGTATACGTTGTAGGGTCCAGTGATAGGATGGCCTCTAGAAACCTATACTATGGTGGTGTGTGTTTGACTTGGTACAAAATCTTGAATTTGCAATGGAATGTATATTTTGCATCCTTACTCCTATGACTATCTTTCTGAGTAAATTATGGAGGTTAAAGTCTTTGCATAAAGGATTTTCTTGTGCACTATCTCTCGTGGTCCTAGTAAGCGAATCTGTTAACCATATAAGTGGTTGTTTTTTTTGCACTAACAAGCCTCCTTTTGCATAGTGTGTGATGGATTCAGGTGTTTTTCGACGGGGTTTTACCGATCATTGGTATTGTTTTCGGTCTCGTCTGCGGCTATTTCATCTTTATTTACTGGCAGTGGTGGCGCAACGGCAGGGCTAGCTTTGGGGTCCCATCTGAGCACTCTGAAAGCCAGGGTTCATGCATATAGTATATGTGACAGTCCAGAATATTTTTATGATTATACTCAAGGCCTACTTGATGGGTTGAATGCAAATATTGCCTCGCATGACATAGTTAACATAATTGATGTAAAGGGTATTGGCTATGCAATGAGTACAAATGAAGAGCTCAAGTTTATAAAGGAGATAGCAGAGGCAACTGGAATCGTTCTAGATCCAGTGTACAGTGGAAAGGCATTATTTTGCTTAATGAGGGATTTTTCTGTCTCAGTTTTTATCATCAAAAAGGGGAACAAAACGAGGCTCGAAAAAACTTCACGAAAAACAGGGGCCTCTGGATCGCGATGATAAGGTAGGACTGTTGGAGAAGGGGAAAAAGAGAATGGTGTGTGGCGGTGGGTTTTTTTTTTGGGAGTACAGTGGCTGAAGGGACAACAGGGACGGGAGTTGCATTGGGACACCTCGAAGAGTTCGATGTCCATGCGGGCAGGAGGCGGAGACTGCAGTTCATTCTTGCTTGTGTTCTTTTATTTCCCTTTCAACGACGCAGGGAGAAGGAAGGGTTCGCTTTTTTGCGTAGGCTGCATCTACGGGGTAAAGAGAAAACTCTTCACGAGGGTGCAGAGGGAATTTTTCTGATTATCTCTGATCGGTGAAGGTCGGATGATGGGGAGATGGCTTTAAACAGGGCAACAACGAGGAAGGCCATAGACAGAGAGGATCAAGAGAGAACAAATGAATATGGGGGAATTCTGAAGGATCCGCAAAAGATTTTGGGTTGCAACTTTTAAAAGAGAAGAAAAAGAGGAAGCACATCGAAAGGGGCCGGCTGGACTGAGCACCGCGAATAACAAGGGGGGGAGTATAATGCAGAAGGAGTGGGTCCGAAACAGGAGTAGAAAGGGGAAAATCTCACGTTGCTCGACTTCGACATGCATCTGGTGGCCAACAAAATGTGTGGTAGAAGGTGGTGGCTATGGCAGTTCTGATCTGATTCTCAAACCCTCATTGGTTTCAATATAACTTATGATCCAGAAGATCTTTCAAGAGGTACTCTGTCGGGTCCAATTCAACGGAGGTTTTCATCCCGATCAACCCGTCTATTCCTATGGAGTTCAAATAAGCCATCATCTTTGAAGCTTCTACCAGCATTTTCATGTTTGCGGCATCACTTTTCTGTAAACAGAATTCATCGTTTGGAGGAATTGCTGCAACAGGTGCCTTTGCGAGCTCATTTGTTCGTTGTAGAGGAATTTTGCAGGCTCACGAAGATACAAGAACAGAAGATGAAGATCATCCCATTCTATGGGATGGGTATGAGTCGCATTTGTACATTTGGTTGAGGCGATTTACAAAGCCCAGACCATCCTCAATTTATTTATGGGTAGAACAGAGGAAACTACAAGTAGGATCACCAGGAAATGGACTCAGTCGATTGAAGAATCAGTTGAGCAGTGCAACACTGATGACATATGTTGAAGTTGAGGATTATGGGCTCGCATGTGTTGCCCGTGTTTTCTCTCTCTCTCTCTCGGAAGATGCTTGTCATAGGTGTACTTGGGGATTGGTGGGTGCTTTATTCATGCTCATCATCCATAAGCGGATTTAACATTGGATCGTGGTTTCCTATTTCACCGTTGGACCAGTGGTGGTCTTGTTCAGGATCAATGCCCATTTGGTTGGTTGGAGTCTTGATGGGTAAGCTTGCTCAGGACAATGCAGGAAGACTATGAGGTCTGAAGCTCACTAACGATGAGAGCCTTGGCAAAGCTACAAAATATGGCATCAGGAGCATCCCTGCTATTTAAATGTTAAGTGAGGTGGGAAGAAGGATGCAATTGTTGGTGCAGTTCTAAAAGCTGCTCTCATATCAACTATTGAGAAGTACTTGGGCAACCATTGTAAACATGTACCTACCTGGGGAAAAAGGAGCAGATTCGAGAAGCCACACAATGACTGCCAAATCGACTATGGCTTCTTCTGTGGATAATGGGATGAGCAACGTGATCATAAGGAGGAGGTAAATGTCAAACGATGTAGGCCAGAGTTTCAGTGCATGCATGCTTGATGGTATGATTCACTTTTCACTAGCTTTGATGACGAATGTGCAAGTACACAATATATTGGCCACACTTACATAAGCATTATGGTAAGGTATGGATTTATTGGAATTTGGCGCGATGGCTATTGTCTCCTGTTTTTCCATGTAGCAATTTTGTTTTGTTAAGTGGATATCTTTTTGCATCGTTGTGAACCAAAAACGTTTTCATCGCATTCTCTCCATGAAGAGGTTTAGAGGAGTGGATATATCGAGTAACTTTATTGTGAGGCTAGAATGTATCTTGGTTCAAAAATAAAACGAGAATTTATCTTTGATATAGATGATTCATAGCAAGGAATTAAGTTTGAAAAAAAAAGTTAGCAATAGAGGAGCATGAGACAAAAAGTGCAAGCAAGAAGTGAGTGTGCTTCATATCTTATTGGGAACTTAGAAGAAAATAGATAGGTCGGTTGCAAGTCATTTGGGTAAACCAATAGCCTAAGTGTGCATCTTTCCCTTTGGCAAAAGAGGCGAAACATTTTGGTGCGTTTGCCGGGAATTTATGAGCTAGTGCATAGCCATAAGAAGAATCCATTGCGAGATAATTGTGGGCTCCAGGTGATCCAATTAGACCGATTCCGAGGGATTTGAACACAATAAAGCCTCATATGATCACTTTTTCCTGCGGCATTAGGAGTTAAACATTTTGGTGCGTTTGCCAGGAAGCATATGAACTAGTGCATAGACATAGGAAAAATCCATTGTGAGGTAATTGCGGGCTCTAAGTAATCCAATTAGACCAATTGCGAGGGGTTTGAGCAAAATAAAGGCTTTCACCAACATCTTTTCTGTGGACTTAAGAGCGATTCATTTGGTGCGTTTGCCGGGAATTGGCTTAGCACATCTCATAGAGAGTGCTGCGAGTTCGCTTGGTGCCCCAATCGTGTGGCACAGCCAATTCGATCCCAAATTTGCTCTGATCTTCATTAGAGAAATGGCCCAACAAAGGCAAGCCTGTGGTTTTGAGGAGAATGCCAACATGAGGCAACCGAATTTTGGACAAAATAGGAGATGGATAGATTCTCGTCCGACCATGAGACATCATGTGAACCGAGGGTGGCGATTTGACCCGATATCAAATTATGTGAGATGCTGGTGTTGCGAGCAGATTGGGCATATAGCCAAATATTGCCCTCGTGTATGCTCCCCGTTGGATTTTGTCCCCACATGTGCGGACTGCGGGAAAAAGAGACTATGCGAGCACGTGTGTGGCTCAAAAGAGATGACTGACATAAAGGTCACAACGAATCAAGCTGATAGGTGTTTATCCTCCTTGTATGTGGAAGTTGACAAAGGTGGAGTTACTTCGTCAACGGAGACTGCGAGAGCAAGTGAAAGCAAGGACACTGGATCTCATGATCGAGACTTGGTAGAACTTGTGAAGAGCTTGGAATGTCAAGTCAATTGGTTGCATGTGGAGCGAGATAACGAGAGGATCAAAATAGCGAAATTAGAGGAAAATCAGGAGAAAATGGCCGAGGTCCTAGGAACTTGGGAAAAGCAAGTACGAATGTTGAAAAATGAAAACAAGGAGTGGAAAAGAGTAAACAAAAGCTGGAGGCAAGATCTTGTGAAGCCCGAGAGTGAAAATGTGGTCTGGGACTTGAGATCCGGTTTGATGGTAGCCGATTGCTTTGGAGTTGCGATCGAAGAAGAGCTCTCAAGAGACGAGGATGACTTGATGAGGAGAGTCGAGCGAATGGAGCATGAAATTGAGAAGGTACAAAGCATAATCCGTCGATACAGTGATCAAGCGGGTAAGGCATGTGAGGAGTTCCACCTAGAGTTAGAAGGGATGAAAAGTGCCCAAGCGGAGAGTGATGAGAAAATGAGACGGGTAGAAAAAGAGAATGCAAAGCTGAGTAGCAAGCTCGGTAGGTGGATGAATCAGAAAGACGATGAGACCCGAGAACGAGTAGAGGATCCGAAAGTAGAATAGAGGAAGAGCTAAAAGTGATGTTGGACCAGTTAGAGGCGATAGGCGTGGAGTTAGAAAAGGCGAAGGAGTTGTCAAAAAAAGTGGATGATCTGGAAGTAGAAAATATGAGTAGAATCTGGGAGGAGAGGTCGATTCGAGAAGAGGTTGAAAAGTTGTCTGGCCAAGTTGGGAGGAGCGAGGAGGTTCCTTTGGAAATAGAAATAAAGATGAGCCATTTAGAAGAGGAGAAGAAGAAAATGTGGGTTCGGTTCCATCAAGTGGATGATGAGATTTTTCGACTCCAAGGCAGTGATGAGCGAAAAGAAGAAGGGATAAGGGATTTAGCTTTGAAGCTCGAGGCATTAAGAGGTGTAGTAATGAATGGTGGCCTTCCAGACCGTATCGCCTGGCTAGAGGACAATATTAGCAAGCTGTCGAATCATGTGGAATCTCTGCGAGGCAGAGGATGGAGATGAAAAAGAAAAAGATGATATGATGGATGTGGGTTAGGACGGCTTGAGTTTGATTAGGGTTTGCTTTGCGGATTGCGAGTCAAAGATGTGAGGACGGGTGGACCAAGTCTGTTGTACGCTTAAGAACTAAAGTGACACTTTTTGAGGTTTCAGGTCGACAAAGTGGTTAGTATGTGCGGGTTTTGCGAGGACGGGTTGACCATGGCATTAGTGGCTGGATTTTGGCTTGAGTAGCAGCAGAGAGGAGATATGTCTTATTGGGATGTCCACGAGGGGATATATGTGTGTGTGTCGTGATTGGTTGGGTTGGGAAAAAGTCCTTTCTTTTGTCTCCTAATTCTCGAGATGCGGGAATGAAAAGAAAATGAAAAAATATATGTTTGTGTATGTGTGAGTGTGGCTACGCGCCTATGTGGGCTGATAGGTGGGTGGACCCACTTTGGCCGGGTGGTCAAAGCCACGAACCGACGTCGGTTTCGCATAGGGCTAGCTGTCTGTGTGTCGTGCGCTGCGTTGGGTTGGTAGATGGGTGGAACAAACTCGATCGGGTGGTCGAGTCCACGAGTCGCATCCAGCTTCGGCGTAGGCCGGCAAGTGTGAGTAAATATGTGAAAAAAATTGATGAAAAAAAGAGAAAAAAAAAATGTGAAAAAAATGAATGAGAAGAATTCCTCGCTCGAGGGGGGACATAAGAGAGGTGAGAGAGCATGATGCTCGGATGGGAATATATGTGTTTGTGTTGTGGGGATTTGGGTTATATGTGGACTCCCGATGAAACATGTCAAATTGAAGCTTAAGCTCGGCTAGGGTTTTGGTTGCGATGTGTCTATGGAAAGCTTGGACTTGAGGAATCCAATCGTGCTAGTTGCATTGTCTGTCTGCAAACCTTCCGAAAGTGTTCAGTTTGGCTCTTAGGTGGTGCAATGACTTGTGAAGTTCGGAAGCACGTTGATGATGAGCGGTCTTGTTAGAGTGAGCTCGTGTTAGGCTCGAGTGGTCTTTGCCGTGTGTCCATCAAGTTAGAGTGGTGTGGTGGTGACCTAGCATAGGATCTAATCAATGATCAAGCAAAAAACGAAAGATAGATAGGAAGAAAAGCGGGTAGTGGAACCCCTAGGTAGAAAGGGAATGAAAAATCGGCGAGAGAACTCAGCTAGAAACGAGAAAAAGAAATCAGGAAAGCGATCGTACGGCCAAGAAGAGTATCAAAAATAAAAGTGGAGAATGGTTTTTGATCATATATGGTGTGTGTGGGAAGTGTGTTGAGTAGGCATGTGGAGTAGAGATTCATGACGTGTTGAATGAGTAGTCGAGAAGAGTGACGAGAGCGCGAATGTGGACATGTCTTCTGCTTGTATGCATATGGGTTGTGACGAGCTTGCATGTATGACAACGATGTGTGATGTGTGATTTCCTGATGTGTGGTTGCTCTTTTTCCATTTTGGTTGTAAATGTTATTAGTGTTTGATGAAAAAAATTCTAATGTTTAATGAAGTTTGCAGACAGGTGGACATGTCAATGAAGATGCGAGAAGATGGACAAAGATGGTAAGTGAAATGATTGGATTTTGGTACTGACAAATGATTGTATGAGTATGATTTCAGGTGCTACATTGAGGAAGAAGAGTATGGTCATGTAAGGTAAAGATTTGTATTTGATTGAGTGATGATCACATGTTGGATAACTTGAGTACAGGTAGCATATCGCTCGTCGAGGACGACTTCGCAATTAAGAAGAGGGGAGTATGTTAACCATATAAGTGGTTGTTTTTTTTGCACTAACAAGCCTCCTTTTGCATAGTGTGTGATGGATTCAAGTGTTTTTCGACGGGGTTTTACCGATCATTGGTATTGTTTTCGGTCTCGTCTGCGGCTATTTCATCTTTATTTACTGGCAGTGGTGGCGCAACGGCAGGGCTAGCTTTGGGGTCCCATCTGAGCACTCTGAAAGCCAGGGTTCATGCATATAGTATATGTGACAGTCCAGAATATTTTTATGATTATACTCAAGGCCTACTTGATGGGTTGAATGCAAATATTGCCTCGCATGACATAGTTAACATAATTGATGTAAAGGGTATTGGCTATGCAATGAGTACAAATGAAGAGCTCAAGTTTATAAAGGAGATAGCAGAGGCAACTGGAATCGTTCTAGATCCAGTGTACAGTGGAAAGGCATTATTTTGCTTAATGAGGGATTTTTCTGTCTCAGTTTTTATCATCAAAAAGGGGAACAAAACGAGGCTCGAAAAAACTTCACGAAAAACAGGGGCCTCTGGATCGCGATGATAAGGTAGGACTGTTGGAGAAGGGGAAAAAGAGAATGGTGTGTGGCGGTGGGTTTTTTTTTTGGGAGTACAGTGGCTGAAGGGACAACAGGGACGGGAGTTGCATTGGGACACCTCGAAGAGTTCGATGTCCATGCGGGCAGGAGGCGGAGACAGCAGTTCATTCTTGCTTGTGTTCTTTTATTTCCCTTTCAACGACGCAGGGAGAAGGAAGGGTTCGCTTTTTTGCGTAGGCTGCATCTACGGGGTAAAGAGAAAACTCTTCACGAGGGTGCAGAGGGAATTTTTCTGATTATCTCTGATCGGTGAAGGTCGGATGATGGGGAGATGGCTTTAAACAGGGCAACAACGAGGAAGGCCATAGACAGAGAGGATCAAGAGAGAACAAATGAATATGGGGGAATTCTGAAGGATCCGCAAAAGATTTTGGGTTGCAACTTTTAAAAGAGAAGAAAAAGAGGAAGCACATCGAAAGGGGCCGGCTGGACTGAGCACCGCGAATAACAAGGGGGGGAGTATAATGCAGAAGGAGTGGGTCCGAAACAGGAGTAGAAAGGGGAAAATCTCACGTTGCTCGACTTCGACATGCATCTGGTGGCCAACAAAATGTGTGGTAGAAGGTGGTGGCTATGGCGGTTCTGATCTGATTCTCAAACCCTCATTGGTTTCAATATAACTTATGATCCAGAAGATCTTTCAAGAGGTACTCTGTCGGGTCCAATTCAACGGAGGTTTTCATCCCGATCAACCCGTCTGTTCCTATGGAGTTCAAATAAGCCATCATCTTTGAAGCTTCTACCAGCATTTTCATGTTTGTGGCATCACTTTTCTGTAAACAAAATTCATCGTTTGGAGGAATTGCTGCAGCAGGTGCCTTTGCGAGCTCATTTGTTCGTTGTAGAGGAATTTTGCAGGCTCACGAAGATACAAGAACAGAAGATGAAGATCATCCCATTCTATGGGATGGGTATGAGTCGCATTTGTACATTTGGTTGAGGCGATTTACAAAGCCCAGACCATCCTCAATTTATTTATGGGTAGAACAGAGGAAACTACAAGTAGGATCACCAGGAAATGGACTCAGTCGATTGAAGAATCAGTTGAGCAGTGCAACACTGATGACATATGTTGAAGTTGAGGATTATGGGCTCGCATGTGTTGCCCGTGTTTTCTCTCTCTCTCTCTCGGAAGATGCTTGTCATAGGTGTACTTGGGGATTGGTGGGTGCTTTATTCATGCTCATCATCCATAAGCGGATTTAACATTGGATCGTGGGTTCCTATTTCACCGTTGGACCAGTGGTGGTCTTGTTCAGGATCAATGCCCATTTGGTCGGTTGGAGTCTTGATGGGTGAGCTTGCTCAGGACAATGCAGGAAGACTATGAGGTCTGAAGCTCACTAACGATGAGAGCCTTGGCAAAGCTACAAAATATGGCATCAAGAGCATCCCTGCTATTTAAATGTTAAGTGAGGTGGGAAGAAGGATGCAATTGTTGGTGCAGTTCTAAAAGCTGCTCTCATATCAACTATTGAGAAGTACTTGGGCAACCATTGTAAACATGTACCTACCTGGGGAAAAAGGAGCAGATTCGAGAAGCCACACAATGACTGCCAAATCGACTATGGCTTCTTCTGTGGATAATGGG